>CP139505.1:357860459-358320773 GCA_021014915.2 Artemisia tridentata subsp. tridentata
GATCGGTTGGTCTTCAAATAACCTTGAACGCTCTCAGATCACTGAGTGAACAGTCACTCAGTGGGTTATCTTGAAGATGCCTAGGACGAGTCTAAGAAGAAGGATTCACCATTCAGTGAGGCGGAACTCCCTGAGTGGCACCTAATCCAAAAAAAAAGTTAAGGGTTCAGTGAGTGATGACAATAACTCACTGAACCCCAGTCTCCTCAACAATTATGAAGAATGAAGAATGAAGACTGAATTCCAAATACTAAAGAACCTGAAGACAGAAAGAAAGGCGGGACAAGGCGGTAAGGGTTCGAAAAGATAAGGAGAAGTCCTTATCAGGCCAAATTCAAACTTTCCCTGAAAGGCTTTAGAACAAGAACAGTGTCATCACTGTTACTCAGAAAGCAATATTGTCTTATGCCCAAAATAGGTTCTTGTAACAGCGACAAAATACATCAGTATTTTGTCCTGATTAGCTTAGGTCATTTTTTTGTGTTTTAAGTCACGGGTGCTCTTTTATATTTGTCTATAAATAGGATCATAAGGGAGAAAAGTGGACAAGTTTATGCAATTAATGCTTAGACATTCACAAACCACTTTTAATCCCCTAAAGAGCAACCTAGTCCCTGGGATAGCTCAGTGGTTCCTTATAGTTGCCACTTAACCTTAGCTTAAGTTTAGTAAGGAGACAACACCATATTTGTCATTTCAATCCCAAGTGCTTTTTCCGCAAACACTCGGTTATAGATTCTTTTGATTAACTTCTAATGAGAATTTAAACGTTGAAAAACTCTTGTATTTATCATTTACATTTTACTTATTTTACTTAGTTAATCAATACATTACTTAGTCATGGAACACGATTAGCTTAACTTTGTAGTAAATTCTAATTGTGTAAAGGGAACAACAAGTGGTATCAAAGCCTCTGGTTTATAAAATCTTTCAAAACTAGAGAGTTCTCAAAAGGTTTTTAAAACCAAGATCCTACCATGGCTGATAGTAATGAACCCCAGCTAGTTGACAAAAAGGGAGGAAGCTATTCAGCTGTTGCTCCTAGAATAGAAGCTGGTAAATTTAGCAAGTTGAAAAAGCGTATGCTTTGCTACTTGACTGGTATGGAACCATACTACATCACATATATCAATGAAGGTCCCTTTGTCCCTAAGACTGCCGAAGGGTTATCCAAACCTGAAGGTCAATGGACTATTGATGAGAGAAGGGTAGTTAACCAAGACCAACGCCTGAAAAGCATCATTATATCATGTCTTCCTGACGATACAATGGAATCAGTCATTAACTGTACAACAGCCAAACAAACTTGGCTTGACTTGGTTCACGGCTTTGAAGGTCCCTCAGATACCAAGGAAAACAGGATTATGGACCTGAAACTTGAGTATAACACTTTCAGGGCCAAAGACTCTAAAATCTTTCACACACCTATACAAGATACAAAACCTTGATAAATGAACTATCAAATGATGGTGTAGTTTTCTCTAAGCATGAAATCAATGTTGGCTTTGTCAACAGTCTCCCTGAGAAGTGGTTAAACTTCTCTCAGAGTCTTAGGAATGCTAATCACATTTAAAATCTTGAGCTCCAGGAGATCTATGGGAAGTTTGTCTATGAGGACAACTTAATCTCAAGGAGATACCCAGACTCAAAGAAAGCTCTTGAGACCAAAAAGGCCCTGACAACCATACCCTTATCTACTGCCTTTTATTCTAATGGTGTTGTGCAAGATTTCCAATAGAATTCTGATGATGAGTCTGATGAGAGAACCATTGAGGAGTACCTTAATGACTTGCATATTGAATTTCAAAAAAGGGCACTCTTTGCTAACTCTAAACATTTTATCAAAAGAAATCAGTCAAACTTTTCTAAAGTTAAAGCAAATGAAACCACTGAATGTTTCAAATGTGGTAAAAAGGGTCATTTTGCAAAAGACTATTTTTCTAAAACCACCTCAGAACCCTCATATAAATTCTCTGGTAATAGTTCTTCTTCAGGAACTAGCAAGTTTCAACCAAAAATGCTTCAGTCTACTCAACATTTTCAAAACAAAACTGTTCAAAATGATCAAAAAGACTTTGAAGCTAATTATAGAAAAGCTAAAGCTAAACTTGCTCTCCTTGAGGCCACTCCCTCAGTATCTCAGGCTGCTCAAACCACTAAACCTGTTCAAACAAAGAACAAGGTAATTGTGGCTGAAGCCTATGACTGGGATGAAGAAGAGGTATCCTCAAATGATGAAGAAGTAAGAGTCAGTGCACTGATGGCACTTTCAGATAATGATCAGCTGGCTGTTGGAAAAAGCCATGCAAGAAATGGAGAGTGGGTTAACATCACCATGAAAAAGGTAAATATTTTACTATCTATGGATGATGATTCTGATTGGCAATCTTACTTAAATTATATTGATGTTGGTCTTAAGTTTGTTGAAGAGCAAAGACTTAATTTGTTTTCAAAGTACAATAAACTTGTTCAAGAGTTAAACAAGTGTAGAGATGAACTACTTGTCTTAAAACAAGCCAAGCTAGAAGTTGTTACACTTCAAATTCAAAACACTAAAATTTTGAAACAAAACCAAGCTCTTCAAACTGAACTCAACAAAGAAAAGGCTGTCATTGAAAGCTGGACAACAAAGAATCCTAAAGTCTATGAAACTGTTAGTCTTATTCCTAGTTCTAAAAAGAAAATCTTAGGAGAAGACCAACTCACTGAATCCCTTAGTGAGAGTCATAGTGAAAAGGCCTTTATTCCAGCTGGCATATCTTTTGAGCAAGAAATGAAACCCAAGTCTAGTGACTGGGTTGAAAGAAACAACCCAGACAGTAAGTTACCTAACTTTGAGACTGGGAAAATATTGCAACCTGAAAGTCAGGCTATCAAAGATACGCTTGGACTCACTGATAAGCCCAGTAACACTAAGTCAGTCAATGATTCTGAATCAAAATCACAAACACCTCTCCCACCACTGAATGTCCTTCAGGGAACTGCACCTAGCTCAGACCTAACACCTTTAGTTTACTCTCAACATTCTCCAAAAGAGAAATCAGGAATGGGTAGAACCATCCTGAAGAGACCCACACCTGAAGTTTCAGTTCCTACTGATGACTCAACAACTTCAGTCCCAAATGAGGTGAACACTGAAAGCCCTGATTCAAAATATGATCAGTTGGTTGAGCTTGTCAAGAAGCTGAGTGAAAAGATGGAATCATCTGAAAAACCTCAATCTAAGAGTAAGGAACTCAAACCAGCTTCCTCAAGCCCCTCCAAAGCAAAATCTTCAAAACCTCAGCAAAGATGTAAGCTGTGTCACTATACAAATCATTCCACTGATGATTGTTATAGAATCCTCTTTTGCATGATATGTCAAAAGGAAGATCACAGGACTTCTGATCACTTGTCATACACTGTCTCATCCAATGTTGCAAACTTTAAAGCATTGGCTTTTCAGTATCCTTCTAATTCTAAGCAGAAACAAAGGCAAAAGGCTAAGCCTTTTTCACCCTATCCACATTGTGGCTTCAATGACCATCTTCCTGATGATTGTCTAATGGATCCTAGTTGTGACATATGTGGAGATCCCACTTATGACACCTCAGGACATGAAAAGGTCATTCAGGCTAGAAGAGGAACCACCAAGTCATCCTCTTAGTCTACTGAGTCCACATCAACAACCAAGTGTAAAATCTGTGGAAGCACAGTCCATACCACTACAGACCATGCATCAATTGTACTTTTTAAAAAGGACATCAAAGCCAAGCACTCCAAGAGGAGGGGTCCTAGAAAAAACTGACACAGTTTACTATTTGTGTAGAGACATGCCAGGGAGCCTGTTTGGCATCTAGATAGTGGATGTTCAAGAAGCATGACTAGTGTGAAGGAATATCTGCACAAATATGTTGAGGAACCTGGACCTAAAGTGGTATTTGCTGACAATTCATCATGTCTCATTGAAGGTTATGGTTTAGTAAACTGTAGTGGAATAGTTTTTACTAGGATAGCTTATGTTAATGGTCTCACGTACAATCTAATCAGTGTCAGTCAACTATGTGATGCTAAATACATAGTTCAATTTGATGATAAGCAAGGTACCATCTTTAATGCAAATAAAGAATTAGTTCTTATTGCACCAAGAAGAAAAGATGTTTATTTGTTAGACATGTCTACTCTAACTTAGAATGGAACTTGTCTCTTTGCTAAAGCCACTGAAACTCTAAACTGGCTTTGGAATAAGAGACTCTCCCATCTGAATTTCAAAAACATAAACAATCTTGTCAAACAAAACAAGGTCCTTGGCTTACCATCACTTCTATTTTCAAAGGATAAACCCTGCTCTGCCTGTGAAAAAGGTAAACATCATAGAGTATCCTTTAAAACCAAACAAAACTTCTCCATCAAAAGCTACTTTCATCTTCTCCATTTGGACCTCTTTGGACCTATCAGTCCTATGTCCATTCATCATGAGAAGTATACTCTGGTCATTGTGGATGAATACTCAAGATACACTTGGGTTTACTTCCTGACCAAAAAGAGTCAGGCAGCTGAAACAATCATGTCCTTTGTCAGGAACATTGAAAACCAAAATGACATAAAAGTTAAACCAAATCAGGACTGACAATGGGACTTAGTTCAAAAACCATGATCTTGAGTGTTTCTGTGATGAGAAAGGAATTTCTCAAAATTTATCCTCTCCTAACACACCTGAACAAAATGGTGTTGCTGAAAGGAAGAATAGAACACTCATTGAGGCTGCTAGGACAATGTTAAATGGATCAGTTCTATCCAAACACTTTTGGACTGAAGCAGTTAAGACTTCATGTTATACTCAAAACAGATCCATCATTGTCAAGAGACATAGCAAAACTCCTTATGAGTTATTCAAAGGAAGAATCCCTGACATCAGCTATTTTCATATCTTTGGGTGCCCTGTGTTTATTCACAATCACAAGGATCACTTAGGGAAATTTGATGCAAAAGCTGATGATGGATAATTTCTAGGATACTCTCTTGCCTCTAAAGCTTTCAGGGTGTTCAATACAAGGAGACAACAAACTAAGGAAACTTTCCATGTCAACCTTTGATAAACACCTCAGTGGAAGAGATAGGAATTGATGATTCATCAAGATATCCTCTAGATGAATATCATCCTGATAGTAATCCTTCCACTCAATATCAAGCAGATGCTAATATATCCTATTACATTGTCCCTCATAACCTCCCATATCCAACCATCACTGAGTTTGTTAAAGCACAAACATGTACTGATGAAATCAATTAGTCTGAACAAAGTGTTCAGGAACCAATCAATCTCAGTGATCAACCAGGTCAGTCAGATACTCAAGATCTTGAAGATCTTCAAGTTTCTGCATCTGAAACTACACCACCACCCAATCAGGCCTCCACAAATTCAAATCAATATCCAATACCTCATGACAGTTGGACTAGATCTAAAGATATATAACTTGTCAACATAATTGGAGAGCCCACTGAAGGAATGCTTACTAGAAGCATGGCTGCTAAACTGAAGGCAGCCTCATCCAATGAATGTCTATTTGTGGACTTCATCTCCAATATTGAACCTAAAAGTGTCAATGAAGCACTTAAACATCCTAGTTGGGTTCAGGCTATGCATGATGAACTAGTACAATGTTGGGTTTGAAGATGCTGCTGCTAGAGGTTTGATTATACTGCTCATGGTTCTAAAAGAAAATATACTAAGTATCATTCTGCTGCTAGGATAAATGATTCTGCTGCTAGTATATTGATTCTACTGCTGGGTTTCTGAGAAGATTGAAGAAATAAGCTAAGTGTGATTCTACTGCTAGCCTAAGAAGATTCTACTGCTAGAGTAATCATTCTGCTGCTTATTAGATAAACGTGTATAGTTTGTTTAGATAATTATGGTAATGATACGAATAGGTATTATCTTGTATAGAAAGTTTTGGTAACCGACTAGGACTCCTTAAGTCTATAAAAGTAGGATCTATGGTTAGGGTTAACATACGTATTATTGTTTTGTATTCGATTCACTTCAAGGTTCTTTGTAACCTTGTTACTTTTGAGTAACCGTATTCAATATACTGAGGTGATAGTTGAGAGAATTCTTGTGTGTTTGATTTGTTATTCTTCTTAAGATTAAGTACTAGTTTCCGCATAGTATTTAATAGATCATTCAAGAACAGTCTCTATACCTATTGTCTTAGATCTACATCTAAAGTAATTAACAAGATCGTTAGCTCAACTAGGATCAACAAGTGGTATCAGAGCTTGTGATCTAGAGACTGCTATCAAGAAGAATTTCTTAAACTCATATCTGTTCATCATCTACATAAGCAATGGATTTAGATACTACTCTGGAAGATGAACTCTGGAAGATGAGGATTGAGCAGTACATGAAGATGCTTGACTACTCCATGTGGGAAGTCATTCAGAATGGAGATACTCTACCTCCTAAGGGTGCAGATGGGAGACCTTTACCCATTAAAACTAATGGGGAAAAGGCACAAAGGAAGCTGGAAATCAAAACTTACAATATGCTGTTGATGGGTATTCTGAATGAATATCAATTGAGTTTTGGTAACACTCAGTCTGCTAAAGAGTTGATGGATGCAGTTGAACTCAGATTTGGTGGGAATGAGGCCACCAAAAAGTCTAGGAAGAATCTGCTCAAGCATCAATTTGAAACATTTACTGCTTCAAGTTCAGAAAACATTGATGCTACCTATGATAGACTTGAGAGGTTGGTGAGTCAATTACAACTTATGAAGGTCTCAATGCTTCAAGAAGACATCAATCTCAAGTTTCTGATTAGCTTACCATCTGAATGGAATAATCATACAGTGGTCTGGAGGAATAAGACTGACTTTGAAATAATGACTTTAGATGATTTATACAACAATTTAAAGGTATATGAATCTGAAGTCAAAGGTACAACCAGCTCATCTTCTGGTACAAGCAATCTTGCTTTTATGTCTTCTAACAACAAGGGATCCAAAAGTTCTCATGACAACGATTCTGCTGCTGCTCATGTTGTTTCTGCTGTTGGTGCACCTGTTTCTGCTACTAGTTCAAATACTGATAACATCAGTGATGCAGCTATATGTACGTTTTTGGCTGATCTCACAACAAGCACAACTTTTACTGATCAGGATCTGGAGCAAATAGATCCTGATGATCTTGAGGAGATTGACTTAAAGTGGCAGATGGCTATGCTAATTATGATGGCAAGAAGATTTTTAAAGAATACTGGAAGAGCACTCAGGTACAGACAAACCAATGTGGGGTTTGATAAGTCAATAATTGAGTGCTATAATGGTCAGAGAAAGGGACACTTTGCTAAGGAATGCAGAGCACCAAAGAAGAACAAAGAGCCTGCAAGGATTGTTCCCATTGAAGAAACCAAGACTACTGCTGCTCTGGTTTCATGTGATGGATTTGGAGATTATGACTGGAGTGACCAAGTAGAGGATGACCAAATGCTGCTTTCATGGCTGAAGAAGAAAAGAAGGGACACAATTTTGCTCTAATGGCCTATGCTTCTTCATCCTCTGGTTCAGACTCTGGGGTATCAAATGAGTCATCTTGTTCTTTTAAATCATGCCTAGATACTGTTGAAGAATTAAAGTCTATGAATGAGAGTTTAAGAATAGAAGTAGAAAAGTTAAAACTTGATAATTTAGGTTATGAATATGGCCTAAAATCAGTAGAAGCAAAACCTGACTTTCTTAAACAGAATGAAGTAGAATATGTTGATAAGATTAATGGACTAGAAGTAGAAATTATTAAGAAAGATGCTGAAATTAGTGTTCTCAATAAAAGAGTTGAGGAGGCTGAAAAGGCTAGAAATGTAGCCTTATCTGAGAAAGAAAAACATGTCATTTTGGTAGAAAAACAACAGCTTGCAACTGATCTTATCAACAAGCACTAAGAGAAGTGCGTCCTGACCCTGATGCACCAGTGCTCATGGAAATCATATTAGATGATGGAAGAATCTTCAAAGGAAACAATGAAGATGTGGCAATAGTTTTGGATGAAGAGGAAAGGATCAAGGCTGAAAAGCTTAGTTGGCCAATGATTGCTGAAGTGGCTAAGGAAGTCATCAGAGAGACTGAGCAGAATATCAAGGGGGGACAGTTCCTCAAACTTCAGGCTGACCGAATCAAAGAACACAACCTGAAGGTCAAGCTAAACACTGGAAGAAAGAAGAAGAACTATGAGAGATATGTCTGGGCCATGATAAAGACCAAGGGTGAAGGTCCTATTACTGACATAACCATTCATGCCAACACTGATCCAATAGCCATAACAGTTCATAGAGGACCAAGGAAGACTGAGAAGAATAAACCTTTCAAGTTCTCAGAATATGGGATCAAGGAATGAGACATGATGGGGCCCATCCTGAGGAAGAAGAAGAACAGGTGTGTCCCTATCCTTCTGGCTGCCCTGAATAACAAATATGAGGAACTGGAAAGGGTGGCAAAGATATTAGGAATCGATCATCAAGAGGCACTATTTTCTCAGGGACTAACAATCCCTGAACCAACTCAGAACACAAGGAAGAAGAGGAAAGCTATAGGCCAAGAACCTGAACAATTTATACCTGCTCTTCACTGCAACAAAACTCCTCCTGAAGGTATCAAGTTCGTTCCCAACAAAGTGATCAAGCACCCTGAGTTTGGTATCTTCTTCATTGATGAGTTTGTTCAACAAGCGTTCCAAAGAGTTAGTGACATACATCTAGTGGAAACAACAACTCTTTCGGCTTACAAGCTAATGGCACTTCATGTGAAGAGCTCTGAGAATGAAGAGCTCATAAGACTGATGGAAAAAATGATGAGTGAGAGACCCGAAAAGTAGGTATTGGTGTCTAAGAAAGCCAAATTGGAACTCATAGGAATTAAGGAAGTCTGAGTACTTTTCCCTGAGTGTTATGTTTAGATGATAGGACTGATGTAATGATTATGAATAAGATGATGGCCCATGTTTGGTTAGATCAGTGTCCTTTAACTGCTTTCTAGTATTTTTCAGTGTAAGAAGAAGCCCAATTGCTCACTTACACTAATCAAACAGTTAGGCTAAATTTATATCTAAATTGGGGGAGATTATTGGGTCCATTCAGTTCCCAAGTGTCCTAATACAAGGATTTGAATACAAATTATCCTAAATGTCAAATAACCTTGAACGCTCTCAGGTCACAGAGTGAACAGTCACTTAGTGAGTTATCTTCAAGATGCCTAGGACGAGTCTAAGAAGAAGGATTCACCATTCAGTGAGGCGGAACTCCCTGAGTGGCACCTAAGCCAAAGAAGAAGATAATGAGTTCAGTGAGTGATGACAATAACTCACTGAACCCCAGTCTCCTCAACAACTATAAAGAATGAAGAATGAA
Source organism: Artemisia tridentata subsp. tridentata (assembly GCA_021014915.2). NCBI lineage: Eukaryota > Viridiplantae > Streptophyta > Magnoliopsida > Asterales > Asteraceae > Artemisia > Artemisia tridentata. Next base: position 357,869,842 of record CP139505.1, read on the forward strand.
GACTGAAGACCAAAGACTAAAGAACTTGAAGACTGAAAGAAAGGCGGGACAAGGCAGGAAGGGTTTGAAAAGATAAGGAGAAGTCCTTATCAGGGCAAAGTCAAACTTTTCCTGAAAGACTTTAGAACAAGAACAGTGTCATCACTGTTACTCAGAAAGCAATATTGTCTTATGCCCAAAATAGGTTCTTGTAACAGCGACAAAATACATCAGTATTTTGTCCTGATTAGCTTAGGTCATTTTTTTGCCTTTTAAGTCACGGGTGCTCTTTTATACTTGTCTATAAATGGGATCATAAGGGAGAAAAGTGGATAAGTTTGTGCAATTAATGCTTAGACATTCATAAACCACTTTTACTCCCCCAAAGAGCAACGTAGTCCCTGAGATAGCTCAGTGGTTCCTTATAGTTTCCACTTAAGCTTAGCTTAAGTTTAGTGAGGAGACAACACCGTACTTGTCATTTCAATCCCAAGTGTTTTTGCCGCAAACACTTGGGTATAGATCCTTTTGATTAACCTCTAATAAGAATTTAAACATTGAAAAACTCTTGTCTTTATCATTTACGTTCTACTTATTTTACTTAGTTAATCAATACATTACTTAGTCATGGAACACGATTAGCTTAACTTAGTAGTTAATTCTAATTGTGTAAAGGGAACAACACCCACTTTCACATTTATCTCAGATTGTTCCACATTCGTTGAAGAAATATGACCTTAATCAGCATCAGGTGTATTCCCAAACAAACCACTTTTAGTCTGCTCATTAAGGATATCAGCAGAGTATTCCACTCCCTCGTTCAAAGTCGTTTGCCACACATCACCATCAACAGCAGCAACTTTTGATGCAGATTCGCTTAACAAAGGAAAACTAGACACCATATTCGAAGGATCTAAACTCACACCAGTAGAATCAATACCATTATTCTTTTTCTTCTTCTTACCTCCCCCCCCCCATCCAAGAAACCCGTTTTCATCATTACCAATTCACAAACGAAAAAACAAGAAGAACAATTAGCGTGTAATCTTCGGTGAACGCATAAAACCCTAAAAAGTCACAGTTCTATAATCGAAAAATAACTAACCCGTTACATGATAGCCCTAAATCGTTTATTTGATAAACATTAAATTGGAAACTGTTAGCTTTTCTATTTTATGAATATGGCATGTTACACTTGAAATGGACTAGAAACGTAACTAGCTAGACACGTAGGGACTATTGTTGTAAACGTGTAATAGTTATGTTATGTTTGGCCTATAAATAACCCTCAAGTCTCCACTTGAGGGGTGTGGGTGTGTAACCTTATCTTTTCATATTAATAATATCTTTGTTTCACCTCACACATCTTCACCTTATCCTCTCTACACTTTCTCTCTCTAAAACTAGTCATGGATTTCATCTACTTTGATCAACCTCGACCTCCCGAACCACATAAATCAAATATGTCTTCGATCCTACAGTTGGTACCAGAGCCAGGGTCGTTATATTAGTTTTATTTGGTTGTTCGTGTTTTTAATCTGTCACTTTTATCATTCCAAAAGTCCAAAAAGTCCTGTTTTTATGGTATCAAAAAACAGGTCCGAATCTGTCTTTTTGGATTTCAAATATGTGGTTAAATCCTGTTTGTTTTGTTAAAGTCATATACATATTTATACCAAGATTTTTAAAGCTTTAGTATCGTTTTTGTGGTCAAGATTCAAGTTTTGTGGTCTGTTTCAAGTTTTAAAGATTTTCAAATCTGAAAGAACTGGTGGTGTTTTTATGCTCGCAAAATGGTATCGCATAAGCAAAAAGTTCACATAATATGAGGGTTTGTTGCGACAGCAGACTCATGATAGCAAACTTACGATAGCAAACTTGTGACAGCATATTTGTGAAAGAAAACTCTGTCAAATTTGCAACTTGAGTTGCGAGACTATGATTCACAAAACTTGATACTATGTCTCTTAACTATCCGAGTCTCTTATTGTTTACGAACCCGGATCAGTTGTGTGACTAACCACCATACCTTCGAGATACCATAAGATACTCGCAAGCACGGGGTTTGACTATTTGACTACGAATCATACAGCCTTAACTAGTCCATACCATAGTCAATAATAAAATGATATAACAAAAAGTCTAAGATAGAAAATGAAACCCAAAGTCAAATGTATAATCAGCTTCAACTACAATCAACTACTATAATCCTACCTCCTAACACAACGACATCAACAATCTTAACTCCTCATCTCACAACAAAGTTTCGTAAAAAAAAGAAACAACTGATCTCAGCTTTCTCCTTTTATACTCAAAGATTTGTTCTTATGTAACACCTGGTAATTTTCCAAACTATTTATACTAGCCAAATAATTATTTTTCCATCACCTTAGCAGTTGAACTTTTTCTGAATTTATTTAAACTTGAGAAATGCAAGATATCTTGAGAAATGTGAACCTTAGTCACTTATTATGTCAGCACAACCTAGAAAATGCGAACCGAATCGAATTTGCCAAATAAATTGATTTTGGTAAAGTTATGCATACTAATACTCGTTTTTATCAGAAAAATTATTTCGGAAATAATGGCGCAAGTTTCATAAATTTTTGAGTCCGTTTGGTACCTCGAATGGGACCCACAGTGTTTAAGGCAAAAGTTTAACCAACTTGACAGTTTCTACCCCGCCCAAATATTTACCCCACGCCCCCTTAACTTTCATTTGCACAAGTTTAACCCCTGTAGAGGTATAAAAAGGGGCGATTTTTATTTTTTAATTCATTATAAACACATACACCCCCACAGAACTCTCTCTCCCCTCTCTCACCTCCCTTCCGACCACATCTCTGGCGACCACCGTCAATGCTGGCAACCACCGTCACCGAAAACTTTTATGGTGAAACCCAAACTGTACCTCAATCGATAGATCCGGAGACCCTCTTCTATTCTATAGAGTTTAGGCTCAATCCGAGCCATCTAGCACCACAGCCTCCACCACCACCACCATGGTAATCCACAACCCCCTTGCCGAGGCTTCCCCACCTCATCCTCTCTTCGAATCGGTAACTCACGTGCCTCCTCCCTTTCTCTTTTTATTTTTAATCCAAACCCTAATTCGTATATTTTATTAAACCGAATAATAACTTATAAAACGTGTTAAAACCTTTCGAATCTAACCTAAAACGTGTTGATCTAACATTTTACGCCATGAAATCCTTGACTCAGTCCAAGCCAGGGTGACTCACCGTGTCAACTCGCGTTGACTCGGGGTGAGTCGTTTATATTTTTATTTATTTTGTTTTATTCTAATTTATTAATTATTTTGTAGCTTGGATTTGGAGTTGATTGTCCCGAGTTGGTCCTGGTGATTGAAGCCGAAAGCCCCAAGCTCGTATGACACTTTGACCGTGACTCAGTGAGTCACAGCAGTACTGGGTTTTGGATTAGGCAGCTTTAATTTTAATTTTCGTGTTAGTTTTAATTTGTTTTATTTAATTCGATTTAGTTGTGATTATTTTGATTCAATTTGGTTGTATTAAATTAGATTTAGATTGTTGTACTATTTTTAGATTTTGGATTTGATTTGTACACTGGTTGTGTTGTAACCATGATGACCAAGAGCCTATGGCTCGAGTAGGGTTCGAGCCGTGACTCCATTGAGTCACGGCAAGGCCTCCTGGTTATGCCGTATTAGATTTAGAGTTGGGTTGGATTTGGAATTGATTTGGATTGTGGCTGTGTTGTTGTAAGATCCGAGAGCCTAGTGGCTCGAAATGGCTCGAGCCATGACTCAAAAGAGTCACGGCATAGCCTTGATGGCCTTGTCGTGATTGATTTGGAATTGGATTTGCGTTATGTGACATCCGAGAAGCCTATTGGCTTGGATAGGCTTAAGCCATGACTCAAATGAGTCACGGCATAGCCTTGATATTATTTTTGTCTTAAGGATTTGGATTAATTTGGATTTGTGTTACCTTGATTTGGCCGAGAGCCTTTGGCTTGGGCAAGACTCGAGCCTTGACTCAAATGAGTCACGGCATTGCATGGTTTGGTTATGTATTGTGTTAATAATTGGATTTAGTTGGCTTATTGCCACAACCAAGAGTCTTTGGCTCGAATAGACTCGAGCAGTGACTCAATGTTTCACGGCCAAGGTCTAATGATTTATTGGTACAAATGTGATAAGGCCGTGAAGCAAAAGGGCCACAACTAGTTGGATTGAGTTCTAAAATGGTTAATTGCCAATAAATTAGGCCCGAAAGCCCAATGAGTTGAGTATTGGGCCGAAGCCCAGTACCCTTGGATCATTATATCTTTTATTCATCTGTTTTGTTATTTATTTGATTAATTATTATTCAATATGGTGTTTCGGTTAAATTAATTTGGAAAACATTAACAAAATAGCCGATAAACTTAATAACTAATATATATACGTGAATAATAGTGTCCAATTAGATATAATTAATTTGTAAAATGAGGTAATAAACTTGTATTCAAAAGTCGTAATGACTTGGAAATGTCTTGTAAACGGGCAAATCATGCCCAAATTTTGATAAAACCTTTTATAATTTAATCATTTACGATTACTTAAATAACTTTAAAACCTTTTCGATACTTATATAATTTCTTCCAAAACATCGAAATTTCATCAACTATTTGGGGAAAAAGGGTAAAACACCGAAACAATCTATTGATGCTTTATGTTTGTCTTTCTTTCTTATTATTTTCTGTATTTTAATTAATTTTTTTCTCTTCGTTATTCTTTCTTCGTACCCATTTGTGTTTGCCTACTTTTATTATTTTAACATCTCGTATCCACACGAGTCTTAAACTTTATTTAACTTAAACGCCATTGATATAAAACATTTTCATTTTCAAATACGAGTATTGTTTTAGAAATCACTATAAGGTTATTGCTGAGACATAATATTCATATATTAGGCTGTGCTGAGGTTCACTTTCCGTGCTATTCCATTTGATCGTATTGTGAGATCTCATTTCTCTGCTCCTAAGGTGTAATTCATAGCCCCACTTTTATTTCTGAATTGTTTAAAAACCCATGGGGGAGATACATGCTACTTACTATTTTTCTTAGCACAATTGTTTATTGGTATGCTATTCCTGACTGACGCGATAAATGCTAAGTACCTTCCTTGCCAAAAGCAAGTCCCTGGATCATGAACCATTAATCACTTGTGAGTGAGCGCGAATAGGGTTTATAGGCCTATAGGATTTGACATCCCATCCCTGTTGACCGGGTAGGCAACGCGGGTGTGCTATATTTGAGTTACCTAGGTATTTGGCAAGATACCTAGCTTTGGGGGCAACTATTATGATTATGAAATTCTGCGGTTACTGTAGACTTACGCCTGGGTTACTGGTGCTGGTTAACACTTTGTGTGTCATGAGCTTAGCAGAACAACTGAATGATTATGTGACGCCTACATTTGAGATGGGCGAGTCTTCAGCCGCACAGGGAGTTACCCCTGCAGAGCTCCAAACCGAGTTGAGTCACTTGAGGTAGGATATCTCCTGGTGCCAGGTTCGTTGCATGTCTATGTCCAGACGATTGTGTACTCGACAGTCAGAGGTCTAAGAGTTGAAGAAGGAGATTAAGGGTGACAGGAGAGCGACAGACGATTTATATGTGGAGTTGTACGAGCAGGCAGCGAGAGTGAGATCTTTAGAGACAGCTGATGCAGAGATTAGGGAGCGTTTAGTGTCGTTAAAGCAGAGGATGACAGCGGTTGAGAGGATTGTGGAGAGATTGGATGTTAGAGTTGTGTTTACTGATATCGATAGTCGTCACTACCAGCAGAGTATTCAGGAGTTTTGGGATGAGATCCATGTCATGCAGTGGCAGGCATATTATGACAGGATGGCACGTTTTTGCTTTGATGATAGTATTGATGTTTTGGCTGCATACGGAGGAGACTATCAGTAGAGATTAGTGATCATCTTTATTATAGTAGTTTGGTATTGTAGTAGTAGTTTACCTTGTACGTACTAAACTGACTAATTTCAGTTAGTAGATTTTGATAAGAAACTTGTAGTTGTTTTGCATATCTTGTAAGACTTATAACGAGTATCGAATCTATGATGTATTTGGTGATGTACTATTTATGATGTTAAATGGACGCTATATTATGATGTATCCTTGTGTTGTTTACTTTGTGTTGTGATTCTGTTACGTTAATCAAATAATTATAATGTTGTACATTTATAATGATTGATAGAATTATGCCACCTAAGAAGATGACCCCAGCCGCGATCCAAAAACTGATTGAGAAACGCATAGCTGCTGCGCTTGCTGGGCAAACAGGTGCTAGTAACCAGAATGTTGGACAGGCAGGAGTGCAACCTATCTATGAGAACCATTTCTGCACTTACAAGGAGTTCATGAACTGCAAACCTACTACCTTCAAAGGAACTAAAGGAGCCGTCGGTCTAAGCCAATGGTTTGAGAAGATGGAATCAGTGTTTCTAAGGAGTAACTGTTATGAAGACTGCAAAGTGAAGTATGCAACGGGAACCCTGATGGATTGCATATACTAAGTATGTTTGGGATTGTGAATGCTTATAATATTCCATGGGAAGAGCTTAAAAAGGAGATGGTAAAGGAGTATTGCTCCCGCAGTGACATGAGGAAGTTGGACATCGAATTCTACTATTTGGCAGTGAAAGGCGTTGATCTTGCCACTTATGTTCGACAATTTCAAAAGGTGAAGGTCTTCTGTACTCACATGGTGCCAGATAATGAGAAGTTGCTGGAAAAGTTCATTGGTGGTCTACCAGCCAGTATTGAAGGGCACGTGACATCATACAACTCTCAGACTTAGGATGATGCAATCTGTATATCTGAACGATTGATGGATCAGGTGGTTAAGAATGGTACTGTTCAGAAAGGTAACAACTATGATCACAAAAGGAAGTGGGAGGACTACAGGAGAAGCAACAACTACAACAACTACAACATCCGCAACAACAACAATCACCCTCACCACAACCATCACCACAACAACAACAACAACCAGTACCGTAACAACAATCATCACCACCAGCAGAACAGATGACAAGAGGCTATCAGGGCATACGTGGCTGCACCAGCACAAGTTGGAGGATATGCTGGGAATCACCCATTCTGTGATAAGTGTAACCAACATCACCCTGGACCATGCAATGTCAAGTGTCAGAAATGCAACAAGGTTGGGCATGTTGCTAAGAATTGTAAGGGAAAAGCTGTGGCTACTGGGAGTAATGCACAGCCAGTTATAACCTGTTTTGGATATGGAGAGCGAGGACACTACAAGAATAATTGCCCAAAGACCACTGGACGAAGAACTGAAGGCGCTCGTGGCAGAGCATATGTGATGGGCAACGGAGAGCAGCAGCAGGATCCGAACGTAGTCACCGATACGTTCCTACTCAACAACCTTCGTGTTAAAGTCTTATTCAATTCTGGTGCCGATATGAGTTTTGTATCTTCTAAGATTTCGCCACTACTTAACCTCACCCCTACCTCCCTAGACACCAGCTATAGTATAGAGCTAGCTAATGGCAATGTGGTTAACACCTGCACTATAATCCGAGACTGTACCCTAAACCTTCTAGATCACCCGTTTAGCATCAACCTTATGCCCATTGAACTCGGAAGCTTCGAAGTAGTGGTGGGTATGGATTGGCTGTCCAAACATCAAGCCAGTATTATCTGCGGTGAACGAGTTGTTCATATCCCTTTTGATGACGAAACCTTGGTTGTCCGCGGAGACCGTAGCAGAACCTGTTTGAGTATCATCTCCATCATTAAGACTCTAAAGTATATCGAGAAAGGTTGTCATGCATTCCTAGCATATGTGTCCAAGAAAGAGTCTGGAGAGAAGCAACTCGAGGATGTTCCGATTGTGCGTGATTTTCCTGAGGTATTTCCTGAAGATCTACCAAGACTTCCACCGGTTCGAAAAGTGGAATTTCTTATTTACCTAGTTCCGGGAGCTGCACCTGTTACATGTGCACCGTATTGACTTGCTCTGACGGAAATGCAAGAACTGTCTAAACAGTTACAAGAATTGTTGGATAACGGGTTTAATTAACCTAGTTCATCACCTTGGGGAGCACCGGTGTTATTTGTGAAAAAGAATGATGGATCGTTTAGAATGTGCATTGACTATCGTGAATTGAACAAGTTAACAGTGAAAAATTGCTACCCGTTTCCTAGGATTGACGATTTATTCGACCAGCTGCAAGGATCAGATTATTACTCTAAAATAGATTTGCGGTCAGGTTATCACCAACTTAGAGTCCGGGAAGAGGATATTCCCAAGACGGCGTTCAGGACTCGCTATGGCCACTATGAGTTTCGAGTGATGCCCTTTTGTTTGACAAACGCACCGGCTGTATTTATGGACCTCATGAACCGAGTGTGTAAACCATATTTGGAAAAGTTTGTCATAGTCTTCATCGACGACATCTTGATCTACTCCAAGAGTGAAGAAGAGCACAAGGAACACCTGACGACGATTCTTAATTTACTCAAGGAAGAACAATTGTACGCAAAGTTCTCTAAGTGTAAATTTTGGATTCGCAAGGTACAATTTTTGGGCCACGTGATTGACAACAAAGGATTGCACATGGATCCCGCGAAGATTGAAGCCATTAAGAATTGGCCAACGCCTTCTAATGCTACAGAAATCCAACAATTTTTGGGATTGGCCAGGTATTACCGGAGATTTATCGAGGGATTCTCCAAAATAGCTAAGCCATTAACTACATTGACTCAGAAGTATAAGAAGTATGAATGGGGAAAGGATGAAGAAGAAGCATTTCAAACCCTGAAGCAAAAACTGTGTAGTGCACCGATTTGAGCATTGCCAGATGGAGTGGATGATTTTGTAGTTCATTGTAATGCATCATATCACAGGTTAGGAGCAGTTTTGATGCAACGAGGGAAGGTCATGGCATATGCGTCCCAATAACTAAAGACCCATGAAGAGAAGTATACCAAGCATGATTTGGAGTTAGGAGCAGTGGTTTTTGCACTCAAGATATGGAGGCACTACCTATACGGAACGAAGTGTGTTGTCTTCACCGATCACAAGAGTCTTCAGCATATCTTAGATCAGAAAGAGTTGAATATGAGGCAACGATGATGGATGGAAACTTTAAGTGACTATGACTGTGAAATCAGATACCACCCGGGAAAGGAGAACGTCGTGGCTGATGCCTTGAGCCGTAAGGAACGGTTAAAGCCGCTACGAGTTCGAGCTTTGGTTATGACCATCAATTCAAATCTTCCCGCTCAAATTCTCCATGCTCAAGAAGAAGCCGTGAAACAAGAAGATTTCTAGAGTGAGAATCTTTATGGAATGATACAGAAGAAATTTGAAAAGCGTTCCGATGGAACCTTGTGTTTTAAAGGAAGAAGTTGGGTGCCACGTTATGGAGGACTGCGAGACTTAATCATCCACGAGTCTCATAAGTGAAAGTACTCTATACACCCAGAATCCAACAAAAATACACCCAGAATCCGACAAAATGTATCACGATCTCAAGGAGTTATATTGGTGGCCAAACATGAAGGCAGAAGTTGCCGATTATGTTTGCAGATGTTTGACGTGCGCGAAAGTTAAGGCCGAACGTCAGAAACCGTCTGGTCTTCTACAACAGCTTGAGATTCCTGAATGGAAATGGGAGAGAATTACTATAGACTTCGTTACCAAACTTCCAAGGACTACAACTAGTTTCGAGGCTATCAGGGTTATAGTCGATCGACTGACGAAATCAGCATATTTTCTACCCATCAAAGAGAACTACAGTATGGACAAGTTGACAAGGCTTTACGTGAAGGAAATAGTATCGAGGCATGGAGCCCCAATATCTATCATCTTTGACAGAAACAGCAGATTCACTTCTAACTTTTGGCAATTGCTTCAAGATGCCTTTGGCACAAACCTCGACATGAGTACTGCATACCACCCACAAACGGATGGCCAAAGTGAAAGGACGATTCAGACTTTGGAAGATTTCATCCGAGCCTGCGTGATTGATTTTGGAAATGGGTGGGATACTCATTTGCCTTTGATGGAGTTTTCATACAACAAAAATTACCATGCAAGCATTAAGGCTGCACCATTTGAGGCATTTTATGGTCGAAAATTGTGGAGATCGTTATGCTCGAGGTTTGTTAGACCTCATATCTAGGATAACAACAATAACAATGAATAAATCAATACGCAGCAGAATAAACACAAAACATTCATTATTATTGAACAAGGTTTCTTCGCCATCATCTCTACTCTATCTAATACAAACACCAAAAGCCCCAATGCTACGTGATCAAGTGTAGCACGGTTACACTCTAACAGGAATCATAAGATCCCTGAGGCTTATACAAAATTCCTAACCCTAGGCGTTTTCCCATAAAACACCCGTACACACACACACGTTTAATGGTGTTACATCTTGACACACCTAAAACGTATTCCCTGTGTTTCTTTATATACTAGAAACATTAGGGTTACAAAGAGATAAACATAAAATAATAAAAGATTCCCTGAAATCTTTTCTTCTTTGTGAAGTTTCACCCTTTGTCTCTATACGTCCTTCATCTTTCACATTTTGTCAATATCAACTCTAAATATAATTCCCAACAATCTTCCCCTAGTTGATATGACAAAACCAACGACCAATGAAAGATGATCTTCCCCTTAATCCATGCATATCATCAAGGATCTTCAAGCTGCAATCTTCAATATTCTCTTCTTCCCCTTTTTGTCATCATCAAATAGGGGACAAAAATATGCAACCTTGATCATTACACCACGAATCAATATCACACGACCAATCCATCATTCCAATGTTTCAAATTACCCACCATTAAGTTTTCCGCACTATAAATGAACTTGAAACAGTAGAAGTCAAAACTAGCAGTAATAATATCAACTAGCAGTAGAAAAACCTTCACCTCGATGTAGCATAAGCTCGATGTATTAAAGAAGAAAACTAACCATTACCCATCCGATGCTGAAGTTGAATAACCCAAACTCATGTCTTACACATAACTGCGAACGTATACCCAATCCGATGTATAGGGAGATCGCAATCTCTTGACTCTAATGAACACTGAGCACAATAACATAACTCCTTCAAGCGTTCGTCAATTCGTAGATATATTAAGAACATAAACCCAAATAATTCCACTTCACCTTCAAATAAGTAACGAATAATCTTCATCACCAATAAATAAAAGCCATAAAAACCAAAATCAAATCCAAACATCCTCTTGTGTGTGTGTTTCTTCCCTGTGTGTGTGTGTTTGTTTTGGAATCACCAGTTCCAAATCAATAACCAATGTTTCCCCTTACTTTGAGAAGCCCATGCTCTAGCATTACCAACCAGCAGTATAAACTGTTCATCCTCCAAAGCTAGCAGTATAAACTGTTCAACGAACAGTACTAATTCCGAAGACCAAGCAGTACTAACTGGTGAAGCCAACAGTACAAACTGCTACATATAAACCAATGAATAGTACTAACTGTTGTCGAGCAGTACTAACTGTTAGTCACAGCAGTACCAACTGCTACGTATTAATCAAGAGCAGTATGAATTTTTAAAGAGAGCAGTACTAAGTTTTAAAGCGGGCAGTTTAAACTGTTATACCAATAACCATCAGATCAGTAACCCATATCAATACCATCAGCTACCAAAAACCATCAGACCCACATGATAGCAGTAGGATTACACCAATACCATTGGCCACGTGATATTCCCATCAGATACCAAAGAATAATCCAATCATTATTATATTGCACCGACACCAAACTCAATTGATCAAATCAGTACAAGGTTAAAATCACATGCGCACCAATTCCTAAATACACATGCAGTATACGACAAGCAGCCTTTGCAAAGAATTACCTTGACCAAACAAACTTGAATATAATAATCGACCAAATAATTAGATAACAAGTCGAATCAGTAAGCGACAACCCCAATTAATAATATACTGTCACACCATAAATGCAGTACGAGGTTTGAATTAAAACCACACATTCTCCACTATGACCATCTTCCAATCAGATCCACGTGAGTCCAAGAATAAAAACAATTTATAGCGCTCCACTAATAAATCAACCAATTAGATCTGTTCTTAGCGATAAAAATAAAATAAATACGAGTACCTCAAACAGTCATAAGAACCATCGAACCTGCAACAGATTTTCTCCACACTGACAGAAAAAAAAAAAAAAAAAAAAAAAAAAAAAAAAAAAAACCTTGTAACATCCTAGATATCAAGAGCAACCTGTCTCTGATACCACTTGTGGTGATCGTTATGCTCAAGGTTTGTTAGACCTCATATCTAGGATAACAACAATAACCATGAATAAATCAATACGCAGCGGAATAAACACAAAACATTCATTATTATTGAACAAGGTTTCTTCGCCATCATCTCTACTCTATCCAATACAAACACCAAAATCCCCAATGCTACGTGATCAAGTGTAGCACGGTTACACTCTAACAGGAATCATAAGATCCTTGAGGCTTATACAAAATTCCTAACCCCAGGCGTTTTCCCATAAAACACCCGTACACACACACACGTTTAATGGTGTTACATCTTGACACACCTAAAATGTATTCCCTGTGTTTCTTTATATACTAGACACATTAGGGTTACAAAGAGATAAACATAAAATAATAAAAGATTCCCTGAAATCTTTTCTTCTTTGTGAAGTTTCACCCTTTGTCTCTATACGTCCTTCATCTTTCACATTTTGTCAATATCAACTCTAAATATAATTTCCAACAAAAATGCCGATCACCCATTTGTTGGGCTGAGGTAGGAGAAGCTCATCTCATTGGGCCGGATATTGTTCGTGAGACTATAGAAAAGATTGTGCAGATTAAGAACCGATTAAAAATTGTGAGAGATCGTCAGAAGAGTTACGCGGATGTGAGACGTAAACCGCTAGAATTTCAATTCGGAGACAAAGTTATGCTGAAAGTCTCACCGTGGAAAGGCTTGATACAGTTTGGCAAACGAGGAAAGCTAAACCCGAGATACATTGGACCATTCAAGATTCTGAACAGGGTTGGTCCTGTAGCCTATAGGCTGGAATTGCCTCCTGAACTTAGTAGAGTACACCCCACCTTCCACGTGTCGAATTTGAAGAAGTGTTTATCCGATGAGACACTTGTAATCCCACTTGATGAGATACAAGTTGATGAGCAATTGAACTTTATTGATGAGCCCGTAGAGATTATGGAGCGTGAGATCAAACGACTAAAGAGGAGCCAAATTCCCCTTGTGAAAGTTCGCTGGAATTCCAAGAGATGACCCGAATTCACCTAGGAAAGCGAGGACGAGTTCAAACGCAATTACCCTCACCTCTTTGAAACCGGAACTGATAAGTTAAACTGAAATCCGGGACGGTTTTCTTTATATGATGTATGTGCTGTAAAACCCGGTAATTTTCTAAACTATTTATACTAGCCAAATAATTATTTTTACATCACCTTAGCAGTTGAACTTTTTCTGAATTTATTTAAACTTGAGAAACGCGAGATATCTTTAGAAATGTGAACCTTAGTCCCACATTATGTCAGCATAACCTAGAAAACGCGAAACGAATCGAATTTGCCAAATAAATTGATTTCGGGAAAGTTATGCATATTTATACTCGTTTTTATCAGAAAAATTATTTCAGAAACAATGGCGCAAGTTTCATAATTTTTCGAGTCCGTTTATACCTAGAATGGGTCCTACAGTGTTCAAGTCAAAAGTTTAACCAACATGACAGTTTCTACCGCGCCCAAATATTTACCCCGTGCCCCCTTAACTTTCATTTGCATATGTTTAACCCCTGTAGGAGTATAAAAGGGGCGATTTTTATTTTTTTATTCATTATAAACACACAATCCCCCACAGAACTCTCTCTCCCCTCTCTCACCTCCCTTCCGGCCACATCTCCGATGACCACCATCACCGCCGGCAACCATCGTCGCCGAAAAATTTCCGGCGAAACCCAAACCATACCTCAATCGATAGATCCGGAGACCCTCTTGTATCCCTTCCGGCCACATCTAGAGAGTTTAGGCTTAATCCGAGCCATCTAGCACCACAGCCGCCACCATCACCACCATGGTAATCCACCACCACCTTGCCGAGGCTTCCCCGCCTCCTCCTCTCTTCGAATAATAACTTATAAAATGTGTTAAAACCTTTCGAATCTAACCTAAAACGTATGGATCTAATGTTTTACGCCGTGAAATCCTTGACTCAGTCTGAGTCAGGGTGACTCACCGAGTTAACTCGCGTTGACTTGGGGTAAGTCGTTTATATTTTTATTTATTTCTTTTTATTCTAATTTATTAATAATTTTGTAGCTTGGATTTGGAGTTGGTTGTCCCGAGTTGGTCCTGGTGGTTGAAGCCGAGAGCCCCAAGCTCGTATGACGCTTTGCCCGTGACTCAGTGAGTCACGGCAGTACTAGGTTTAGGATTAGGCACCTTTAATTTTAATTTTAGTGTTAGTTTTAATTTTTTATTTAATTCGATATAGTTGTGATTATTTTGATTCGATTTGGTTGTATTAAATTAGATTTGGATTGTTGTATTGTTTTTAGATTTTGGATTTGATTTGTACAATGGTTGTGTTGTAACAATGATGACCAGGAGCCAATGGCTCGAGTAGGTTTCGAGCCGTGATTCCATTGAGTCACGGCAAGGCCTCCTGGTTATGCCGTGTTAGATTTAGAGTTGGGTAGGATTTGGAATCGATTTGGATTGTGGCGGTGTTATTATAAGATCTGAGAGCCTAGTGGCTCGGAATGGCTCGAGCCGTGACTCAAAAGAGTCACGGCATAGCCTTGATGGCCTAGTCGTCATTGATTAGGAAATGGATTTGCGTTATGTGACATCTGAGAAGCCTATTGGCTTGGATTGGCTCGAGCCGTGACTCAAATGAGTCATGGCATAGCCTTTGATATTATTGTTGTGTTAAGGATTTGGATTAATTTGGATTTGTGTTACCTTGATTTGGCCGAAAGCCTTTGGCTCGGGCAAGACTCGAGCCGTGACTCAAATGAGTCACGGCATAGCATGGGTTGGTTATGTGTTGTGTTAATAATTGGATTTGGTTGGCTTATTGCCACAACCAAGAGCCTCTGGCTCGAATAGACTCGAGCCGTGACTCAATGAGTCATGGCCAAGGTCTAATGATTTATTAGTACAAATTTGATTAAGTCGTGACCCAAAAGGGCCATAACTATTTGGATTGAGCTCTAAAATGGTTAATTGCTAATAAATTGGGCCTAAAAGCCCAATGAAAGCCCAATGAGTTGAGTATTGGACCGAAGCCCAATACCCTTGGATCATTATATCTTTTATTCATCTGTTTTATTATTTATTGAGTAAATTACACCATTCGTCCCTGTGGTTTGTCCAAAATCACTGGTTTAGTCCCTAAAGTTTAAAAGTTGCGTATATGGTCCCTCTGACAGCAAACTAATAACACCCTTGGTCCCTCCGTCACATTTTCCGTTAAACAGTCCTCACGTGATAAACACGTGAGGGTAATAACATCTTTTTGCCTCAACACACACTTTGACTTTGACTGATACTTAAATATCAACACCCAGATCCATTCACACACCATTTCACACAAATCAAACCAACACTATCACACAAATCAAACCATCTCTCGAAACCCAGATCCATAACAAACCCAGATCCTTAACAAAAACGACAATCATTCAACTTCAACTTCCACCTAATCACAGATAGTTAAGGATCTGGGATTTTAGATCGAGAGGTGTTTTTTGGTGGTTAGTCATGCCGTGATGATGTTTATCTTTTCTTGTATTGATCTTTGAGGTCCATGGCTATTGTTTTACTTTTCTTTTTACTGTTAATGGACCAATAATGTGAGAGGAAACTGATTTTTCTTTGTATTGAACTGGGTTTGTTTAGAAATGAATTAGGTGGTGTTTGGGAGATGAGCATAGGTGAGGTGTAGCTGCTAAAGAAGAACTTGGTGGTGTTGTGGTGATTCGTTGTTCGGTTGTTGGTGGTTATCCTTGACACTTGTTAATAGGTTGTTCGGATATAGCCCAACATATGTAAGGTTTAGTCCCACCTCGATTCTTCAATTGTTTATATGACACAAGGACTCCCAACAACTTTGGCTTCAAGTTGTTGCTATCAAAGGTCTCGAATAGGTTTGTTGAATGATTTTGTCTTCGATTTGTGTGTCTTAAAACGAAATAAAGATTGAATATAACATGTTTGTTATTATTCTTTCTTTAATTTTCGGATATTCAATGAAGCTATGTTTCAACAGAGATCAATGATGGTTAATTAGTTCTTTTCATGAAAGTCTTTTCAGATTTGAATCAAAGAAAGAACACAACTGAGATCTTATTTATTTTTGTTTGGTCAACTTTATTTGACTATATTGTTGTTTGGTCAACTTTATTTGTAGATGGGTTTGTGGGGATGATGGGTTTGTGGGGAGTGGTTTGATTGAGTTTTACGCGGGGAAATGTGAGATGGGGGCTGCGCGTAAGGTGTTTGATGAAATGTTGGTTAAGGATGTCGTGGTGTGGACGAGTTTGATTGATGTGAGAATATATAAGGATGATGTCAATATTGAAGACATTAATGAATTCAAGGTTTCAGATCTTCACGTTCAAGAATGAAAATAGATGATGGATTGCACTGGTCATAGAAAAAGCAAACGCTGGACAATGATTGGTGAAACAATGAGGAAGAGGTTGGATGAGGTTATGGTTATGGAGGCCTTCTTAGAAATCCAGCGTGGTGTTCCCTTGGTAGATCAAGACCTTATGTTGGAACTGAACAAGTTAACCAAGTAGACGAAGAGAGAAGCTAAGCAATATCAAGAGTTTTTCTGCTCAGCTAAGCACTACAAAGACAGAGTTGTGTATGAAAATCATCCAACTGGAATTGTGGTGAATGAACCCATACTTGGGATGATTTACTTCAACACATCTCACAAACAAGACTACATTAGTATTGATGAGCTTCCAACAGATCTTCCACAGAAATGCACCACCAAGGCCAGGAAACATTGATTTGGTTAGAGCCTTTTGCTCACTCTTAGTTACTGAAGTT
The DNA here is from genome assembly GCA_021014915.2 of Artemisia tridentata subsp. tridentata. NCBI lineage: Eukaryota > Viridiplantae > Streptophyta > Magnoliopsida > Asterales > Asteraceae > Artemisia > Artemisia tridentata. The sequence goes on from CP139505.1 coordinate 357,886,954, forward strand.
GCGAAAAGGAATGAGAACCCACTGAAGAAAACTAGACTTATATCAGCCCACAAGCAGTAGATACTTGTTATCCTTTGATAGTTTTGTATTTTGTAATGTAACGAATGAATTTCAAATGAACCTTTATCATCTAATTCATTGTTTTGTTTATTCCCATAAGTAAGTAAGAAAAAGTTGAATCCATTAAAGACTGAATTAAATTTCATGTATAGTCCCTGTGTTGGGGAAAAAGACTGAATTACCCTCACATGTTTATCACGTGAGGGCTGTTTAACGGCAAAATTGACTGAAATCCACCTCAGGGACCAAGGGTGTTATTAGTTTGCTGTCAGAGGGACCATATACGCAACTTTTAAACTTTAGGGACTAAACCAGTGATTTTGGACAAACCACAGGGACGAACGGTGTAATTTACTCATCTGTTTTATTATTTATTTGATTAATTATTATTCAATATGGTGTTTCGGTTAAATTAATTTGGAAAACATAAACAAAATAGCCGATAAACTTAATAACTAATATATATAGGTGAATAATAGTGTCCAATTAGATATAATTAATTTGTAAAATGAGGTAATAAACTTGTATTCAAAAGTCGTAACGACTTGGAAATGTCTTGTAAACGGGCACATCATGCCTAAATTTTGATAAAACCTTTTATAATTTAATCATTTACGATTACTTAAATAACTTAAAAACCTTTTCGATACGTATACAATTTCTTCCAAAACTTCGATATTTCATCAACTATTTGGGGAAAAGGGAAAAACACCGAAACAATCTTTTGATGCTTTTTGTTTGTCTTTCTTTCTTATTCTTTTCTTTATTTTAATTCCTTTTTTTCTCTTCGTTATTCTTTCTTCGTACCCATTTGTGTTTGCCGACTTTTATTATTTTAACATCTTGTATCCACACGAGTCTTAAACTTTATTTAACTTAAACGCCATTGAAATAAAACATTTTCATTTTCAAATACGAGTATTGTTTTAGAAATCACTATAAGGTTATTGTTAAGACATATTATTCATATATTAGGTTGTGCTGAGGTTCCCTTGCCGTGCTATTCCATTGGATCATATTGTGATATCTCATTTCTCTACTACTAAGGTGTGATTCATAGCCCCACTTTTATTTTTGAATTGTTTATAAACCCATAGGGGAGATACATGCTACTTACTATTTTTCTAAGCACAATTGTTTATTGGTATGCTATTTCTGACTGACACGATAAATGCTAAGTACCTTCCTTGCCAAAAGCAAGTCCCTAGATCATGAACCATTAATCACTTGCGAGTGAGCACGAATATAGTTTATAGGCCTATAGGATTTGACCATCCCATCCCTGTTGACCGGGTAGGCAACACGGGTGTGCTATATTTGATTTACCTATGTATTTGGCAAGATACCTAGCTTTGGGGGCAACTATTATGATTATGAAATTCCGCGATTACTGTCGACTTACGCCAGGGTTACTGTTGCTGGTTAACGCTTAGTGTGTCATGAGCTTATCAGAACAACTGAATGATTATGTGACGCTTACCCGATATTTGTATTTGTTACTTATTTCTTCCTTACTTAAAATCTTGTGCTCAACTATTATTTACTAAACCTATGGATTACACTCAACCTTTGTGTTGATTTTGTTAGCATGTTTATCTCAGGTAATTGATGCATGATGTGAGCACCAGGAGTGGCTGAAGGTTGAGGATGGCTATCATTGGGGTATACTTTTTGCCCTTACTATCTTTATTATTCGAATAGTCTTTTAAAACTGTGTCTTTTATTCCGTTGCAAACTATCTTTATTTTCCGCTGCAAACTATCTTTATTTTCCACTGCTACTTGTGATATGAGTCTTTTAGACTCTAAACATTAGATTTTGTATTTGAATGATATGTTTTATTAAAAACGTCTCGTTATGAGATGGTTTTCTGTGATTGTGACTGTCTTACCCCCACGTAGCACCCCAAGCTCAGTCCCGCTGCCATATTTCGAGTTGGGGGTGTTACATCTTAGGAAAAAAGTACAAAGAGAAAATCATCTTTGATCTACCATGAACAACAACAAGTAAAGGAAAAACCTACCCGAGGTCTCATTAAAAAGAAACCTTGAAGATATGATAAGCTACGGTTATTTGATTGTTATTCGTGCTTCAGTAGCTTGTGTATGTGGCTAGTATTAGTAACTGAGATGGGTGGTTAGTGAAGCAGTTAACTTTTTTGGGAGATATAAGGTAGCAAAAAATGTTAATCAATTAATTTTGGTTCATATGTTTGTGTGTTGTGGTTGCTTAGCGTGAAGTGAACTGAGATTGAATGGTGAAATAAGGTGGGCGTTAGTTTTGGGAGTGAAAAGACAGAAGCGTTTGACTGTACAAGGAGGAATAAGGGAGGTAATATATAAGGGTGAATATGTGGTTAATGCTTGTCTTATATAATCCTAATATTTAGGGTTAGTTATGTTGGTCTTGGGCTTTTGAAACCAGATTTTACTTATTGGTGTTGGGCTTGAGTGGTATTAACCAAAAATCTGCATAACTATTATTGGGCTTAGACGATAATGGGTATGTTTTTCTTTAGGCTCCGAAAATGGTGATAAAATGTGGTTATTGGATTTAATTTTGCTTAATTATTGGACTAAAGGTTGTATTGGACTTGAACCATAATAATCTCGAGAGGTTGATTACTTCACATGGCTAAATTTTGAACGTTAATGAAAATGTGACTACGGGAATTATTCTTTATTACTTATTTGAGCTTGAAGTGGAGTTTCACGGGTTCGTGCACTTAGTATCTCAAAGTCTAGGGGTTGGTTGGATGCAAGACTTATGGAAATCCTTGTTTGAGCATTTATTGAATAGTGATTAAGACTTAGACATCTAGCTATGTGATAGAACTTATGCATGCCATCAATAAGCTCTTAAGACCGTTTCAGCTCAAGACTGATTAGGTCTTATACCTAGGATATAATAACATTGAATATGCAGCGGAATAATAAATAAGAACACCAATGTTATGAAAAAGGTTTTTCATTCATTAAGATTCACCTACTTAGCTCAATTCTAGATGATCAACTCTAGAACGGTTACACATTAACAGGAATCCTAAGATCTTTGAGACGACAAACAACACTAACCCTAGGCATCCATTATGGACTTGACGCCTAGTTATACACACACACACTTTTCCTGTGTTTACATCTTGACACGCAATAAACTAAACGCCCCATGTCCTCTTTATATACTAGAGGATTAGGGTTTACAAAGGAATATCTTTTAAACAATTAAGAATATCTTCTAAATCTTTAGTCTTTGTATTCTTTGTAGATTTCTCTTCTATCAGATTTAATCCTTCTTGTTTTCATTCTTCTTGTTTTATCTTCATCAAATCAATAAACCCAACAATCTTCCCCTATTTGATGATGACAAAAGAACCACGAATCTTGTACGAACTTCCCTAGATGAAGTAGAGAAGTTGAGATAATTAAATCACACCCACGAATGAAACAAGCTTCCCCTTAAGTCAGACTTCCTTTGTAGCATGCTATACCAAGGATCTACAAGTTGCAAATTTCGTCCCCCTTTTGTCCTCATCAAATTAGGAACTAAAGTATGCAACCTTGATCTTCACAACCACGAACCACTATCATACTTCCAATCCAGTCTTCTATTGTTTCGAATTACCCGCCATGAAGAACACCAAAATGCTTACTATAAATGAACGCAAGACAAAAGAAACCTAAACCATCAGTAAGAATAACAACTAGTAGTTGTGAAAACCTTCCCCTCGAATGTAGCATATAAATGGTTAAACATTTTAACATTTAGCTTCCCCTGAAACCCATATGTTAACCATTTGAAAGAACTTTTCGAATAACTAACCACCATAGCAACAAACTCCATGTAGTACCATCCATGAACGATCATAGCAGCAAGAATACTAATAAAAAATGACTACAATAGAATTCGAAACCAAGCAATAGTAGAATGAAGAATAGTTCTTTGGTTGATAAGTAGGAACCATGTAGAAAGTATAAAGCTTCCTCTCAACACGAACATGATAACTACTTCAATACACCCAACCATACGTAACACCAAGTCATAACCAACCATTAACTTCAAAACCAAAATGATTCTTGTGTGTGTTCGACAACTCCATAGCCAGCTCATGTAGACCAAAACCAAATAGTTTTCTCGTTATACTTGTGTCAACCAACTTCACATTACCTCAGATCAGTTGCTTTATTAAGTCGCTCACACAGCTTCATAAGCAGCACTAATAATCCTTCGAGCAGTATTAAAATGCATAGCAGTAGTAACTGATAAAGAGCAGCAGTAAAATTAATGCTAGCAGTACTAAAAATGAACAAGCAGTACTAAAATTCCAACTAGCAGTATAAACGAACCATGAGCAGTACAAACTTGATACGTCGGGCAGTACTAAGTTCAAACGAAGCAGTACTAACCATTAACTGATATGGAATAGTAATAATGTGTAGCAGTAGGAACTTATAATCTTCTTGTAATCATGCCCATAAAACTACCACAAACAACCTGAAATCAGTTACCCTTCAACTGCTCCAAACGTACACAACATATTCATGATACAAAGTATACCAAACCCTGTATTATCATCTCTAACAGTACCATGAATTTCATTCAACCAAAAATAGTTCCTCCACATCAAAGTCACTTTGCCAAGTAAGGTTTTCTAAGGATTCAGTATCAACATTCAGTAGCATCAATTGTTTACATCTTGTTAGCCATCACAAATTCACTTCAGTAGCCACCAATAAAGTGACAAACCGATTGGAGTTATAAACAAAGATCACAAACCCTAACTAAATATTACCTTTTGATGAGCTGTAGGTGATTGAAAGAAAAATCAAACTTCAAAACCCTTTGTTAGTTTTAACTGGTCGAGCAAAGAAAAAACATAAAACTTTGCAAAACCCTAAAAACCGATTGCATCAGGAAAACCATAAAAATGATGATACCATACTTTGAAGCTGCGTTTCTTTGATAACATGATTAGGGCATGAATTAAAGCATGATAACAACCCAAAATCAACTTCCATGATTAATATAATTGACAGAAAATGAATTTAGAAAGTATGATATCACAAAAACCCTAAAAATTGACTTACTTTAATGTTTCTACAGTAGACTTTTAGAAAATTCATATCTTTCAAATGAAACTCAGATTGAATATTCCTCCGGTGATAGTATATCTTGATATATAGTGAACCTCTAGTAAAAATTTCAGCACGATCCAACGGTTAACGAATGAGCTATCGTCCTTTAAAACCAGCTCTGCAGAAAGTTACGAACATAAACACCAAAATCGATTTTCTTCATCTTTCTTTTACTAAAACCTTGTGAATCCTAGATATAACGAGCTCCCAATCTCTGATACCACCTGATAGAACTTATGCACGTCATAAATAAGCTCTTAAGACCGTTTTAGCTCAAGACTTATTAGGTCTTATACCTAGGATATATAATAACATTGAGTATGCAGCGGAATAATAAATAAGAATATCAATGTTATGAACAAGGTTTTTCATTCAATAAGATTTACCTACTCATCTCAATTCTAGATGATCAACTCTAGAACGGTTACACACTAACAGGAATCCTAAGATCCTTGTGACGACAAACAACACTAACCCAAGGCGTCCATTATGGACTTGACGCCTAGATACACACACACACTTTTCCTGTGTTTACATCTTGACACACAATAAACTAAATGCCCCATGTCCTCTTTATATACTAGAGGATTAGGGTTTACAAAGGAATATCTTTTAAACAATTAAGAATATCTTCTAAATCTTTAGTCTTTGTAGATTTCTCTTCTATCAGATTTAGTCCTTCTTGTTTTCATTCTTCTTGTTTTATCTTCATCAAATCAATAAACCCAACACTATGTGTATGATCTATAAACGCATAAGTTGGTTCTTAATGCTCAAAATAGCTATCACTTTAAGGAGTTACATTGTAGTGCTTAGTGTCACAAAACGTTGTGGATTGTTCAAGATGCGGATATACAGTAAAGGATTGATGGTTGAGTATATGCCACTACCTATATTGTAAGGACTGACGTTGTTGTGCTCAATATAGGTTCTTAATCACACATTAGTACAAGCTTAAGTCACAAGTCTGGGGGACTTTACTTCATTCTCAAGTTCGTCATGTCGGGTTGTCTCCATACGTGGTCATTACTGTTAGTCAATTAAAGTGAAAAGAGGTTTGATTCGAGGTTGATCTGAGGAGAATTGTAAAGAGAGTAGTAATCAACATCTTGTCACTAGGTATTGCTTATGCAGTTACGGGCGTTTATGTTGCTTCCAGTTGATCTAGTTTATGGCATGTACACATATTTATGATGATTCTGAGAGATCGTCATCATCCTGGATGGAGAAATGTGTACATTGGGGCTTTTATCGAAGAACTGGAAGCATTCTAAACGAGTTGAAGATGTCGATACGATGCTCCCCAAACAAACCCGTGAAGAAGTTACATATTATCAGTCTATGATCCATTTTCCGCTGTGCATAAGTGACTAAAGACAATTTGGGCAGAATTCACAGACACTTCTTCTATAAGCATTAGGGTTATATCAAACGGGTTGTCAATTTAAGAGGGAACATGTAAAAGAAAAGGGCATAATAATTGGGAGGGAGTAATAACCCAATTAGATCATTATAGTGATACTGCAAGTAATACAAGCAAGCTGAGGAAGATACGAGAAGATCAAGAGCTGTGAAGATGTCCGCAGGCAACTGCACTGCTTCAGCATTGTATTCATCATTGTTATGTACTTGTTAAGAATCAATGTAACCATTCACGTGTGTCGCCATCTTGGAGGGAGATTGTTAGCTTTTCTATTTTATGAATCTGGTGTCTTACACGTGAAATGGACTAGAAATGTAACTAGCTAGACACGTAGGGACTATAGTTGTAAATGTGTAATAGTTATGTTATGTTTGGCCTATAAATACCCCTCAAGTCTCCACTTGAGAGGTGTGGGTGTGTAACCTTATCTTATCACATTAATAATATCTTTGTTTCACCTCACACATCTTCACCTTATCCTCTCTACACTTTCTCTCTCTAAAACTAGTCATGGATTTTATCTACTTTGATCAAGCTCGACCTCCCGAACCATATAAATCAACTATGTTTTTGATCCTACAGAAACAGAAAAGCCTAGTAAGATCTGTAGAAACAAACCGTGCCTATGAATTAGGAGAGTCAAAACATAAGTATGAATGTTCAAACATATTTATTAAGATAACTAAATCGTTTATTGTGATTGGGGTTTTTTCTTTTTTCTCCAAAATTGCAAGAGAGGATGGGGGGATTACAGCGATATAATGTATTATGAATATTACGAATTGTTACAACAGATGGTTGGATTCAAGATCCAGTCAGCCACACGGGATGAATTTGTTTACTTCTATAACTAATCCGACACTGAGACAATGTCATGATCTTAATAATTAAATAAATTTACTTCTACTTGGAAGTATGAAGATCTTCACCTCATGTCCTTACCTTAACACCAGCAAAACCACCTAGCTTCAAAAATTCATCACCACTTGTGTCACCACCACACTGCCGACAAACCACCACCATCATTTTTGGCCAACCACTACTTAACGCCACCTCCTTCCGTGTGACCACAATCGGACATTACCCCGTGTCACCACCACCAGCTACGATTAAACCACCATAACCATCGCCATCTCTGGTCAAACTACCACAGATACCGCTACCTTCGTTCAAACCACTGCCGTCACCTCTATCGTCACCATGTTGGCTCTGAATCCGACAACAATTTTTAGATCCAACCAAAATCTATTATACTTGTGAGAGGATTATAATACACTTAGGATGTTACTCCTTTATAACGTGTATAAGATACTTTGAGTGAATGCAGTTAAGTATGCAGAATCTACATAACCACACTTAGAAGGATTATGGTTTGTTTAATGGAACATTAATGCTTTGTATTGGACAATGAACACAATGACAATAACACCAAATGATTCAATATTATTGCTTGAATAATACGAGTTATCTTAGCTATCACTAGGGTTACAATCGACCTTGAATCTTAACAAAAACTATGGCTGATATTTGTACATTCATCTAACCTAGGATCTCCTTTTATAGACTTAAGGAGTCCTTTACAAGATAAGTATTCACCATATAATTCTAACTAATTAAGATATACAAAAAATCCTTTCCATACTTATCCTTAATACAAACGTTCAACATGCAACAGTACCTTCAGTTGTACTAGCAGTACTAACCTAGCAGTTAGTATTGTTAGTTATATCTCAGCAGTCTTCATATATACACTAGCAGTTTGTACTGTTAGTGTATTTCTCTCAGCTGTACTAACTTCAGAACATTTAATTCCCAACAATCCTCCCCTAGACTTGTGATTTATCCCAAATCATCAAGTTTTTTCTGAATTAAATGAGGATTGTGTAGATCTTCCAAACACTACCTTCTGGATCTTGTTTCTTCTGCCTGCTGATAGATTCTTCTTACTAGTTCCCTTACCATTTCTGATTCTTCTTCTACCTTGAGTTTGGCAGCTAGCATAACAAGCAAGGTTTTTGCTCTAAGTGGATATGTCTTTTCTACCAGCATATAAACTTGTACTCCTGCTTTAGTAGCAACCTGATGAACACCACAATTGTCAAATAATCTTCAACTAGTAGACAGATCATGAGCTTGGAATCTCCACAGTGAATCATTTGCATCAGGCTTATATAGTCTTTTGAGTTCAACCCATAGTTCCTTGTCCTTATCATCTGTAGGATCTGTTGTTCTAAATCTTTCTTGAACTAAGCTTCACAACTTGTCCAAATCTTCTCTGTCAAAGGCTTTCACCATATCTACAAAGAACTTGTGAACTTCTGACTTTCCTCCTACCCTGATGATCTTACATCCCTTAATTCTCCCATCTAAGTACACTTCTCAATCTATGATAGGATGCTTAGCTTGAAGGGGATCAACATTTAATGCTTCTGGGACAACTACCATCATTCCTTGTATTTGTTCATCAGTAAGTACCTCTTCTTCTTCCTCATCTGATTCTCCTTAAACTGATTCATCCTGTTTTTCTCCTTCAACTTTCTGCTTCTTGAATCCCTCAGATTCCAACAATTCTGCTCCTCTTTTCACACCTTTACTGGACTCAGTTTCAATTACAAACCTTGGATCAAAAGGCTTTTGAATTCTTGTATGAGCTTCAATGTAAGCCTTCTCAATTTCTTCATTAGTCATTTCTTTGAAGCAACTGTCCTTCCAGTAGTCCCGATGTTTCAAGTAGCTCCTCATATAACTTAATTGCTCACTTCTTGAAGGAATTTTCTTCTTATAAGCCTTTTTCTTGCTTTGCTTCCTTCTGATCTCTTGTAACAAGTCATTAATTGCTGAATCTTGTTCTTTTAGAGTATACTTTTCTTTTTCTTATGCTTGTAATTCTTCAGCCATCTTTTGATCTGCAAGAATCTGAGCAGCTCTTTCTTCCTGTTCTGTCTGATATTTTCTTTCAATCATAACTGCAACCAATCTTGCTTCTTCTGCTAATCTTTCTTCCTTAGCAACCCTGTTTAATTCATCTTCATAAAACTTTTGGGCTAACTTTTCATCAAGTGCCAACTGAACTTTCTCCTTCTTGGATAATTGTTTAGTTGGTTCTTACTCTGTCATTATGGCTTTTCCCTTGTCTGCTCTAGATATCCTTGGTTTCCTTGAGTAAAATGCACTGGCAGTAGCTTGATATCCAGCATCAATCAAACTTTGAAGACTAGCAGTACCTTGGACACTAGCAGTACCTTCTTCAAACTCAGCAGTACCTTCATCAAAAGTAGCAGTATCATCATGAAACTGATCTGCTTGCCTCCCCTGAGTCTCATACTCTTCTTGAACCAAAGAAACATCTGGATCTTGATCAATTTGGGCAATCTTCCTCCCCTGTTTGGAAGATCCCTCACCATCATCTGAACTTGAATCCTTTTATAAACTAGAAGAAGAAGAATTGGTTGAAACCACCATTTTAACTGATCTTTTGCCCTTAGATTTCTTGATTGTTGTCTCTAATTTCTTCACCCTTATCAGACAATCTTGTACATAAATCCGTCAATTCTTGAAGTTTCTTGCTGCCCTCAACACTTCCTGATGTGTTCCTTCAGGGAGAGGTGTATCATGGGGCATAGACTCATAATCCATCGTAAGATGAGTGTCTGAGCCACCCTGAGTTTCTATTTTGCTAGGGATTCCACCAGAAGTACTAGGTACTACTGGTGTTGCCATGGATTGGGTCTTATTTATGGTACTTCTGTCCTGCGCAGCTTCTAAGCCAGAGACAGTAGAAGCAGCCTTTTCCATTCTGACATTGTCAGCCTCATCTGCTACATGTGTGGGAGTAGGAACTCTGTGCTGTGGAACATCAGAGTCCTGTCTGGATTCAGTCCTATGTGTTGATGAAGATGGTTGTGAAGATGAGTTTTCTGATGTTGTGGGTGTGTGATGGGAGGCAACTAGGCTTGTTGCTCCTTCACCCTGAGATTGTAGCATAGTATCAAAAAGTGGTACTGCTTCCCCACCATAACCCCTTGAAGCAATTTTCATGTTGCTAAAAAGTTTTTGAGTAAGCTTTGGGGTTGGATAAACTGTTTTATGTGGAAGCAGTGGATGTTTGTTCAAAATAGATTCTATGAACCTTGGGTACATCAAAATTTTTGATTTACTATCAACATTCTTAACCATACCTTCAAAAATAAGTTTTGAAAAGTTGAAAATTCTATCTGTAGCCAAGCAAATGAGAGCAGTAGCAATATTACTACTGAATTGTTCCCATGAGGTTTTCTTGGGGCTAAGACAATGAAGGATGGTGTAAATGAAAAATCTCCATGGAGGGGCAAAACGACTCTTTTGAAAAGTTAAAGCTACAGAATCAGTGTTGTACCCCATCTTGGATAAGTTTTCAAAAATTTCTGTGTTTGGCATAGCACTAATACCATTGTCATCACTCAGATGGAGATGCCTCCTGAGGGATGATTCGATAATAGTGATGGATTTGCCATCCACTTTAGCAGTAATCTCTTTGTCACCATTTTCAAAGGTTTTGACCCTAGCAGTGTGCCAAAACTGTTTGATGTGAGTGACATAGATAGTGGGATTTAAAAGTAAAGAATACCTTATGTAAGAATTGTTTAAAAAATCCACTATCTGATGAAAAGTTGTGTCATCCTCTTCTTTTTCCAAATAAGCTACTTGATTATGTTTGTCAGCAAAAGATAAAGTAGCCATTTTAGATTCAGTAAAAATTGATTTGACTGGTGGGAATAGTGTAAATTTAGGGTAGAAAGTAGAAGAAGAAAGTTAATTGAGATAAGAAATGATGAGTGGCTTGCTAGGGTTTCAATTGGACCGACTTTGATTAAAAGATAACTTTTAATCGAAGATAAGGTTAAGAAAATATTATGTTTGTAAAAATATCCAAAAAGGAAACCCTTAAAACAAGGAAATCATTAGTAAAAATCCTAACTGACTTTCAACGGCTATTTTCAAAAAGCTGTTACTTCGCACCAGTACTAATGTCTATTCAGCAGTACAAATTAAGCCTACCAGTACTAACTTTAAGCCTGGCAGTACAAACTTTTGAGAAATATATTGACTCAGCAGTATGAACTAGATTTTAATGAAAAACCATACTGCTAACAACCTTTTTGAAGGGATTAAGTGTAATGACCTAATCAAGATTTCGATTTAAAGCGACCTCTGGTTATGTGAGAACCAATGTTTTCAGTTATAAATAACTGCCTGTGATCAGATAAACCCATTCAAAGGGCTTTCTTGACAGGGTTTCCAGCTTGTGGCAGTTGTTGCCTCTAACACAAGTGTTAGATTCATGTTTTCTCGCTGTTCTTTCTATCAGATGTCCTTAGACTAACTCATTATACTAATAAAAGTATAAAATGATAGTAAGTGAGTTAAGTCAGTTACTGTCTGACTAACTGAGCCATCAATTCAATACAAATCATCATAATGAAGTTTTAGGAAAAAAGTTTTAAAGAATTAATTAACTTAGGTATAAACCTTTGTTAATGAATTCTCAAACTCTGTCCATCATTAACCTATTATGTCGGCAACTTGAACCACTAACTTTTGCTCACACAATGCACTTGTAAATCCTTTGTGCTTAATCTCCATACCGGCAATTGTTAGTTCAAAACCAAGAAAACAAAGTGCAAAGCACTTGCTTCATAACAGTATAAACATATGACTAACAGTATTAACCAAACAGTCCAAACTTTATACTAGAAGTACAAACTTAACAATACCAGTAACAATTAGCAGTACAAATCCAATTTAAGTATAAAAACACACAGTTTGAAAAACTTTAAGGATTAAGCATCCCAATACTTGCTACCAAGTATTGAAACCTTCCTACATCAAAGGCTTTTGTCAGAAGATCTGCAAAGTTTTGATCAGAATCAATTTTAACCACTTGAATCAACTTTTTCTCATTGCAGTCTCTAATAAAATGATGCCTAATTTCTATGTGTTTTGTTTTAAAATGTTGTACTGGATTTTTAATTATACATATTGTACTGCTATTGTCAATATATATGACAGTGTTCATGAAATTATACCCATAGTCAAGAAGCTGATTATGAATCCAAAGCACTTGACCACAGCAACTTGCAGTAGCTACATATTCAGCTTCAGTTGTTGAAGTTGCCACAATTGTCTGCTTCTTATACTGCCATGATATAAGTCTGCATTCAAGGAATTGACATCCACCAGTTGTTGATTTTTTGTCCAGGCTTGCACCAGCATAATCACTATCTGAGTATGCCAACAAGTCAAAAGGTGATTCCCTAGGATACCACAGACCCAACCTAGGTTGACTCTTGAGATATCTGAAGATCCTTTTGACTGCAGTTAAGTGAGAAACCTTAGGAGTCACTTGGAACCTTGCACAGGTACAAATAGCAAACATGATATCTGGTCTTGATGATGTAAGATACATCAAGGACCCTATCATTGATCTATGTGTGTGTACTTCAACATTCTCTCCATCTGCATCTTTAAGAAGAGGCTTCTCAGGATCAATTGGTGTGCTTGCCACTTTTGAATTAGCAAACTGAAACTTCCTTAGAATCTCTGCAAAATATTTATCCTGGCTAATAAATATGCGTTCATTTGATTGCTTGACTTGCAGACCCAAAAAGAAAGTAAGTTCACCCATGGAACTCATCTGAAACTTATCATGCATAAGTTTCTCAAAGTCAACACACATTTCCTTCCTTGTAGATCCAAAGATAATATCATCTACATACACCTGAACTAGCAAGATATCCTTCTTGTGCTTCTTGATGAATAATGTCTGATCAATCTTGCCTCTTTGGAATCCATTCTCTAGCAAATAGGAAGCCAGAGTCTCATACCATGCCCTTGGTGCCTGATGTAGTCCATAAAGAGCCTTTACAACCTTGTACACTGATTGCGTGGTTTTGTAACCTTACAACAGGTTTTACCTCTCGAGGGATCTCAAGAGGCTTACAACCCCACCAGGCAGTGTACCTGACCGATGTAGTATAGTGTAGTGGTAAGTACGGGGGATTGATCGTTCTCCACAGGGAATAGTGTTCGTTAGGTGTGAAAGACTACTCTAATTAGGTCTAAGGGTTGAGGAAGATTCTTTTTATGTTTTTATAATTTTTATGAAAGCAAGTAAAATCTCGGTTTTGAAGGAGTGGGCGGAATTAGTTGCTAGTCAACTAACCCAAATTACTACAAATGCAAATAAAATAAAATAACAAAAATGAAAAGTGGTGAGAAACTTATGTGTAGAGAAATGTGTTTACTTAGATTTCCTTACTCCCTAACTATCTTTTACCGGTTAATTAGTGTGTATTAGTTGCGTGGATGACGGGTGTATTCCTTAATACCATTCGTGGGGTGGCGTACTTACTTCCCCAAACTCTACAAGCTCCTACTTCACTCCTATGTCGAGCCGGCTAGGAAGCTCCTAACATGGGATCACTAGAATTCGCTTATGCATTAAATACAACCATAAAAACCTTTAGTACGCGTTTGGTTCATGTTTCTTAAGACGTTCAAGCAAGTTACCGAATAGGAAGTTAGCCAGTTTTCTTAAGCCTAACATAGATAAACAATCATCCAATACAACTAACAACACACTAACAACCAATAATCAATAGCTAGGTTTCATTAGATCTAAGCAAACACAAGATAAAATTAGCCTAACATGTTAAACAAAAGACAAGCATAAGATAGAATCAAACAACACATAGACATATTGAATGATTAATAGATAACTTATCTTTCAATGAAACATGGAAGATCTCAAGGCAAAAAGCCCTGAAAAAGTGGCTAAAATCGTCTTAGGGTTTTATCCCAAAATTCCACACACTAAGCTCTCCCTCAATGACAAAAAATTAGAAAACTATATATAGACTTTTGCATCTGACGGCGTCACCTTATGGATTGTGACGCCGTCACCTCGCCGCTTTTAGGGTTCTCGGATGACCATCTTGACGCCGTCCCTCTTTAATTCTCCAAAATCCGTTCTGGCCTATCAAGGCTTGACGCCCTCACCTCTTGAACATGACGCCGTCCCCTTATGAATTAAGCCGTGACGCCCTTGATTTAGTTAAAGCGTGACGCCGTCAGAATTCTCATGCTAACTCACTGGCCCGTCATGAGTAAATTTCACATCCTACTTTTCTTGCCAAGGCATGACGCCGTCCAGAGTTAAGTCTGACGCCGTCAAGAGTAACTTTTAGCCGATTCTTGAGACTTTGCCGTTTTCTTCACTTTGATGCTCCAAAAACGTCCAAAATACCTCCTTTTCCAGATTTCTCCTCAAAAGTACCTAAAATGACAAAAGGAACGATTTAGGGCAATATTTGATCAAATAAATACGATTTCGGGCTTAAATGACCCCTTAAAAGCGGTACACTTTTCGCCTCATCATACACCTTATCAGGATGTTCTGGATCAATAAAACCTGGAGCTTGTGAGACATACACCTCCTCTTCAATAGTACCATACAAGAAGGCACTCTTGACATCCATCTGATAAACTGTGAAGCCCATGAATGAAGCATAGGCCAAGAATAGTCTAATGGCTTCAATTCTTGCTACTGGTGCAAAAACTTCTTCATAGTCTATACCTTCTTCCTATGTATAACCCTGGGCTACAAGTCTAGCCTTGTTTCTGACCACAATGCCCCTTTCATCCCTTTTGTTCCTGAAAACCCATTTGGTGCCAATCACCCTCATACCTTTGGGTAAATCCACCAGTACTCGAACCTTCTGAATCTTGAATTGGAGAAGCTCTTCTTGCATTGCCTCTACCCAGCTTGAATCTTCTAAGGCTTTGAGAACATTTTTGGGTTCAACTTATGAGAGGAAACACACAAATAAACAAGAGTTGGAATCTTCATGCTGCTTTGATTCATAAACAGTACTAAGAAACCCTTGTTGGTCTGAATTCATAAGTTGCTTCCTTGTCTTCACTCCAGATTGCACATCACCAATCACATTGTCCAGGGAGTAAGCCTTGTGAATCCTTGTGTGTGGAGTAGTGAGAACTGCATATGTAGGTGGTAGATTGTTGAAATCCATCTCATCTTCTGAGAAATCTGCTGCATTAGAGTCTGATGGGCCAGCAGTATGAACATTTGGCCTAGCAGTATCAAGTTGGGGCTCAGCAGTACAATTATCATTAGTACTATTAACTTGATTCTCTTGTTCCTCAGTTTCATCTACATTGTTTTCACCTTCAATCCCTTCCTTAGCATCATCAGTAGAAGGTTCATCATTCATTGAAGTTGAATCCACACTTGTCCATATTGGCATCAATACATGATCTTGATCTTTCTCCTTACCCAAGCCTGCTTCATTTGTTGCATCATCAGCTTCTGAACCTGCAAAATCATTAGAAAAGGTTCCTGCAACAACTGGCACATAATTCATTGATTGGGTTAGAGTCTCAAGGTCAAACAGCCATTTTGGTCCTTCACCTACAACATTAGATTTATTTTCTAAAAACTCAACATGCAGGTTTTCCTCAACTCTCCTAGTTCTTGTGTTGTATACTCTAAATGCTTTGCTATTGAGAGAATATCCAGCCAATAATCCTTCATCTGCTTTACCATCAAATTTTCCTAGATGGTCTAAGGTATTCAGAATGGTCACATGACACCCAAAAGGTCTAACAAATCCTAATGCAGGAGTTCTACCTCTGAAAAGCTCATATGGTGTCTTGTTGTGAGGTTTAACTACCAAAACCCTGTTCTTCACATAGCAAGCAGTATTAACTGCTTTAGCCCAAAAAGTGATAGGCAACTTAGATTCAGCTAACTTGGTTCTAGCAGCTTCTATCAGTGTCCTATTTCTTCTCTCAGCAACTCCATTTTGCTGAGGAGTTCTAGCAATACTAAATTCACTTCTAATACCTTTTTCTTTGCAAAAATCATCCATAACTCTATTTTTGAACTCTGTCCCATTATCACATCTAATGACTTTTACTTTCTTATCCACTAGGTTTTCTATCTCAGTAATAAATGTTTTAAGAATGCTAGGTGTCTCATCCTTAGAACCTAAAAAGAAAACCCATGTAAACCTGCTATAGTCATCAGTAACTACAAGACAAAACCTCTTATGCCTAATACTACTCATAGAAGTTGGGCCAAATAAGTCCATATGTAGCATAAACAAAGGTTGTTCAATAGAGTTAAAAAACTTGGGCTTACAAGAAGCCTTGTGTTGTTTGCCCTTAAGACAGGCAACATAAGTTTGGTCATTTTTAAATCTTTTCTGAGGCAAGCCTCTTACCAAACCATCCTTTACAATTTTATTAATGGTTTTAAAATTAATGTGACCAAGTCTCCTATGCCATAACATTGATTCATCCAATGTGGTCTTTGCAACAAGACACGTAAGATCCTCTTTAGGAACAATCTTCTTCATATCAACACTGTACATGTTGCCCTTTCTTGGAACTTTGTGTAATACCTGACTTTCATCAGGCAACTTAAAGTCTGGAGAAAGCACAAGACATTCAGTGTCAGTAAAAAGAACCTTGTTCTTTTTGTCACACATTTGTGAGACACTAAACAGGTTATACTTAAGTTCTTGAACAAAGTACACATCTTCAAAATCCAATTTACCAGTTTTAAGTGTACCTTTGCAGGTAATTCTACCTCCTATTCCTCCCCCAAAGGTAACATATCCTCCATCCAACGGTTGAAAGTCTGAAAGATAGGACATGTTGCCTGTCATGTGCCTAGAACACCCACTGTCTGCATAACCTTGATCTTCATCATCTGCTTGTGAATGTCCCTGCACATGAAATAAGGAAATTAGTTTCCTTGGGGTACCCAAGCCATTACTGACTTGGGTTTGCCTCGTACATCAATATAGTTAAATCCTTTCAAAACAGTTGATGCACCATTGGACTGGATTGGCCTCCAAATCCAACATGCTGAGGCCTTAACAACATTATCCCTCTTTTCCTTAGCAGTGTTTTGAAAATTGCCAGTACTAACTGCTTGGCTAGCAGTATTAACTGCTAGCTTTGCAGTTGTAGCTTTAGGTTTCCAAATTTGTTTTTGTACCACTACTTTCTGTTGAAAAGGCCTTTTAGCAATTTTTGGTACATATTTGAAAGTTGTTTTTGCACTTTGAACTGCTGGTTTTGGGTAAACAGTCTTAATGGATCTGGAAATAATAACTTCTGCTCTAGCAGTATGAATTGGTTTTGGGCCAGACTTCAATAAAAGAGCTCTGGGTGTCATTCTAGCAATATTAGAGTGAGTTTGAGTCCTTTCTAAGTTTACCCTATGGTTTGAGTACCCAGTTACCCTTTTGTTATAAAAAGCTGCAAGATGGTCAAAACTTCCACAAGTGAAACAAGCTTTCTTATATAGGACAAAGTCATCACCTATTTGGTGAAACTTGAGGTTGTTCTAGTTCCTCTGGTTACCTCTGGGCTTGTCTATGGATCTGTACATTTCAAAATACCTAACTGTTTTCCTAATTGGTTTAACATTTGATTTAGGCCTAACGGTTTCATTCTTAACCACCTTAGGAACACTTGCTCCTTCTACCTTAACTATATCAGGTTTAACCACAACCTGATCTTCCTCATCATCATCAGATGTCCAGTCCTCAATGGTTGGAGCTTCTGAATTCCTACTAGAGGACACCTTGTCCTCAGGGAGTGAAGTGTCACTTGCACTCTCAAAGGGTTCATTGACTTCTACAGGCTTATCAACAACTACATTCTCTTTTGGCTTAAGACCATATTCTAACATTGGTTGTTGAAATTCAGGCAAACCTGTATGTTCTAGGTCTATCCTTGGGGGTGCAGGAATTTCTCTATGAGGAGGTGGAACAGTCTTATATCCCAACCCTGACTTAGCTTTGTTAATTAATTGACATTCAATTATTTTGTTTACACCCTTAGAGGCATAATCTAATATTTCTACACTTAATTGAATGTTTTCATTAGCCTTTTTAATTCTATCCAACTCAGCTTTCAATAGACTAAACTCAGCATCCTTAAATGACAAGTCCCTTTTAAGAACAGCTATATCATCAGCAAAACTAGACTCATTGTTCTTATAGTGTACTATATGTTCCTCTAGGACAGCTAAACCTATCTTATGATTTGACAAATTATAATTAGTTTTGTTTAGCTCAATCCTTTGTTCATCATAGTGTTTCCTTAAAGTTTCTAATTCTTTAAGAGAAGTGCAAGATTTAGAACAATATTTAGCAGATTGTACCTCAGAATCAGAGAAGGCCATAAGAGCCATCTCAGTAGGTGCTTCCTCCTCTTCTAACATAAAACTCTAGTCAAACCCTAAGCCATCAATAGCCACCATAGCTTTTGAAGTTGGCTCAGTAATCTCTACAGCCTTGGTCTTGCTTCCATAGCCTTTGCTCTTGCCATCTTGTTGCCTAGGCCTCCTGCATTCCCTTGAAAAGTGCCCCATCTTATGGCAATTGTAGCATTCTATCCTTGATTTGTCAAAACCAGCAGTATCATTGCTGCTGATAGTGATCTTCTTTCCAGTCCTTTGGTAGAATTTCTTAGCCCTTATGCTAAGAAGAGAAAGTTGCCATTTGAGGTCCATCACCTCCAAATCATCATCATTGATTTCCTGGAGGTCTTCATGAGTCAGCATTGACCCATCATTCTGGCTTGTCAGGAAGGCACAACAAGTTTTCTCATCCAGAATACCGATAGTACTGCTTGATGCACTAGCAGTACTAATATTGGGGTTAGCAGTACTAACTCCCACAGCAACCTGTACTTCTTCAACTGGACTTGAGTTACTAGGAGATGACACAAAGGCCATGTTCCCAGTGCTTGAACTAGATCCTCCAGCCTTCTTCACATCTTGCTCTACAATCTTGAACTTGCTGTATAAGTCCATCAGGCTCATTGTATCAATGTCTGGCTTGTTCTTCCAGACCACCACATGCATAGCCCATTCTGCAGGTAAACTCCTCAAGAACTTGGAGTTCAGATCTTCTTAAGGTATATCCACACCAAGAACAGCAAGCTGGCTAACAATCTTTTGAAGCCTGTTGAACATGTGATCCAGTGACTCATTGCTGGTAGCAGTAAAGTTCTCAAAGTTCTGCTTTAAGAGAGTCTTTTGTGTCTTCTTGGTGACTTCATTCCCACCGTATCTTGCAGTGATTGCCTCAAACAGTGTCTTGGCATCTTTAAACTTGCTGAAATTCAAAAGCTGATCATTTGGAATGGTCATCATCAGCAAACTTCTGGCCTTGAGATCATTCCTTTTCTGAAGTCTCTCTTTTCCAGTTACTGGTACGGTCTGCACAACTGTCTCTACATTGCCATCAACAGTTGTTGTAGAAGTTGAAGGCTTGAAAGAGTCTCCTTGTTCAATAATTTCCCAGAGTGCATAGTCTTGCACCTGGAAGTATTGTTCTATTCTTAACCTCCACATGTCAAATTCATTCTACTTGAGCATTGGCAACTTGGCAGCCATGTTTGTTTGAGTTTTTTCCATGTCCATTACTTCTTCTAAATCAATAGTATCAAACCTGGCTCTGATACCACTTGAGAGGATTATAATACACTTAGGATGTTACTCCTTTATAACGTGTATAAGATACTTTGAGTGAATGCAGTTAAGTATGCGGAATCTACTTAACCACACTTAGAAGGATTATGGTTTGTTTAATGGAACAGTAATGCTTTGTATTGGACAATGAACTTAATGAGAATAACACCAAACGATTCAATATTATTGCTTGAATAATACGAGTGATCTTAGCTATCACTAGGGTTACAATAGACCTTGAATCTTAACAAAAACTATGACTGATATTCGTACATTCATCTAACCTAGGATCTCCTTTTATAAACTTAAGGAGTCCTTTACAAGATAAGTATTCATCGTATAACTCTAACTAATTAAGATATACACAAAATCCTTTCCATATTTATCCTTAATACAAACGTTCAACATGCAACAGTACCTTCAGTTGTACTAGCAGTACTAACCTAGCAGTTAGTACTGTTAGTTATATCTCAGCAGTCTTCATATATACACTAGCAGTTTGTATAGTTAGTGTATTTCTCTCAGCAGTACTAACTTCAGAACATTTAATTCCCAACAACTTGTAGGTTTAAGTTTTTATGGTGATCATGTGGTGATGATGGTTTAAATATTATGACATATGGTTTTAGATGCGTGTTGTGTGTAATGGTGTTTGGGAAGAAAAAAAATGAAAGATAAAAGAGGATAAAGATGATTATCACTTTACTAGTTTATATTTTTGTTTTATTGCAGTATTACGAGTATTTAGTTATTTTAGGCTTTTACCAATCAAGTGGCCCACAAAAACGAAACCAGTAAAATAATAAATATAATAATAGTGGTGTGTATATCCTATATTAATAGTGTTTAAAACCTAATAGCCATTAAAGAAAGGGTTAATGAGTTTTAAATATATCAAACTTTCCACTTTTTACTGAGTTATGTATCCATTTTTTTTTTTACTAAGTAATGGTCTAAACTTACTAATCCTTGCTATGTTGTGTACTAACGGGGTGATAAAGGTTTTCTATTAAAGTTATTTACATAAATCGTCCTTGTGGTTAGGACCAAATTGCAATGTTAGTCCTTATTGTCAGTTAAGTTATTTACATAAATCGTCCTTGTGGTTAGGCCCAATGACGTGTCAGGTGCCACGTGGCAATTGCCACGTGTTGGGTCTGGTTCAGGTCGGGTGCCACGTGGACCAATGAGGAGGCGCCACGTGGCAATGAGTTATTAAACTCGATTTATGCTCGGGTAGGATCAAACCCGGGACCTCTCGCAAGAGAGGGAAGGGTGCTACCGCTGTGCTAGAGCAGCCCTTCAATTATCATATGCGTTTGGTTCTATTTAATTAGTAACTAGCCCAGTCCATTTAGTAGTTAATTTGACCTTTCATTTAAAGGAGTTATGGACCGGTTCAAAAATGAATGAAAGTACCCTCGGACTCGTTTTTTCGTGCTCTTTCCAATGGTGTGCTCGGTGAATTTTTTTACTTCGACTGAACCTCGTTAAACGCGAAAACGTTGTCAAAACTCATCTGAAAATCACCGTTTTTGCTTTGTTTTCAAACCCTTGTACCTGCAAGACAAAATAACACATAACAAACATATTTGCAATATAATTTCACATATTTCCAATGGTGTGATCAGGGAATTTTTTTCAACTTCGTCTGAACCTCGAAAAACGCGAAAATATCGTCGAAACTCATCCAAAAATTACCTTTTTTTATTTGTTTTCAAACCCTTGTACCTGCAAGGCATAATAACACAAAAATCACCTTTTTTGGTTGAAAACAAAAACGGAGTTATTTTGTCTTGCAGGTACAGGGTTTGAAAACAAATAAAAAAAGGTAATTTTTGGATGAGTTTCGACGATATTTTCGTGTTTTTCGAGGTTCAGACGAAGTCAAAAAAATTCCCCAAGCACACCATTGGAAATATGTGAAATTACAAAGCAAAAACGGTGATTTTCGGAAGAGTTTCGACGACGTTTTTGCGTTTAACAAGATTCAAACGAATTCGGTAAAATTCCAAGAGCACTCCATTGGAAAGAGCACGAAAAAAAGAGTCCGACGATACTTTTATTTATTTTGGAACCGGGCCAAAACACCTTTAAATGACAGGTCAAATTTACTACTAAATGGACTAGATCAAATGACCCTTAAAAATAACTAATTGCGCTATTATAATTGAAGCACTGCCCAGCTCAGTTGGGAGAGTCCTTCACCTTCAAAGCAAGGGACCAGAGTTCGAATACAAGCTAAGGCAATGGGTGGTATTTATGCCGCATGCCACGTGGCGACCCGATACCAGACCCGGATCCGACTTGACCATTGACCCGTTGACCGACCCGACACGTGGCAATTTGGTCTAACGCTGCAATTTGGGCCTAACCACAAGGACGATTTATGTAAATAACTCTAACTGACAATTTGGACTAACGTTGCAATTTGGTCCTAACCACAAGGACGATTTATGTAAATAACTCTAACCAAAAACCCTTAATCACCTTTTCATACATGAGATAGCAAGGATTAGCAAGTTCAGTACATAACTTGGTAAAATTAAAAGTTTGATACACAACTCAGTAAAAAGTAAAAAAATTTATACATTTAAAACTCATTATCCCTTAAGAAAATAATGAAAAACACATTTTTTATCGTTACCTTAACAAAGTAACTACTAGGGTCAATAATAATCAACGAGCAACATGTGGCTCTAAAAAAAAAAATTTATCGTTACCTTAACAAAGTAACTACTAGAGTCAAGGTTTAGTGGAAAGCAAAATAGCTTGCGTTTATTACTAGTACTTTTTAAGACATGTATACAAATTTGTATATGAAAATCAGGTTAAGAGATGTACGTTATTTTAAACACACAATAAACCTTGGCATATATGTTGATATGTAAATGGAGCACGATAAAATCTATACATCATTATATTCTTTCCAGAATTGTTAAATATATACTTACTTTGTTATGAAAAACAGTAATTAACACGTATCAATGTTACATATATTTCCTTATTAAATTATATGCGTGTAGAAAAGCTCATTGCATAAGTGCATTTCCAATGGAACCTTAACTTTCACTGCATTAAGGTGTGTTAACCATTAGAAGTGTGTGCGTTAAGGGTGCGTTAACACACCTGCGTTAACCCCTTAACGCCACGTTAAGGTATGCATTTTTTGTGTGTTAAGGTTTAACACGGTGTGTTAACCATTGCGCCTTGGTGTGTTAAGTTGTGTTAAAGTTTAACACGGTGTGTTAACCATGGTTGTCAGGATCCCGATCTTGATCTTAAGATCTTACGATTTTAAGATACTACAAAGAAAAAACGATCCGGATCTTACATAGGTTCTTTGAAAGCTAAATATCTTATAAGATCACGATCTTGACCATAGGATCTTAAAATCTAATCCGATCCGATTTTACTTTTCTCGAACCACAAACTAAAAAACTACAAATTTATGGATTGTGTTTTGTAGAATTTAAAAAAAATATGTTAATCTTCTTATACATCTCATATTCATAATTTAGGACAACATTTCTATGAAATATTTATATAATTTTGTGTTTATGAAATATAATAATTTATAAATTTGTATAATATTACAAAGGCTACTAAAAAATGATATTATGATAGGATCTTAAGATCTCGATCCGATCTTACGATCACGATCTTGCAAAGACGAAATCGATCCTAAGTAGGATCCCGATCTTGAAAACCTTGGTGTTAACCATTGCGCTTTGGTGTGTTAAGGTGAGTTAAATGTGAGTTAAGGGTGAGTTATGATTGCTGGTTTAAACTTTAACCCTGAGTGACCATTGGAAGTACTCTAACGATCATATAAATAAGATTTTTTTTTTATTATTATTATTATTATTATTATTTTAACCTCAAGTTTTAGTGAAAGGTCACTTAATTACATTTGCCAGCTAAGTAAGCTGTGCATCACGTTATAAGGCCACTTGTTGAGTTGTTTAACAAATTAAAGTACTTTAGTTGTGGTACTTATATATATTTTGATCTTCATTAATTAACCTTTAAATTCTCTGAAAAGCATCTACGTAGTATTAGTTAAAAAAATAGTTGTTAAGATCTCGATCCTGATCTTAGGATCTTACGATTTTACGATTTTACGAAACAAAAACGATCCGGATCTTAGGTAGGATCTTAACAAGCTTAAGATAATTGTTGATGCAAATAGTGTTTCTAAAAACGTTATTTATATCTTTCGATTACTTCACGTTTTGAGGATGACAAAATGTGAAATCACGTTACGTTAAAATTAACATAAACAAGTTTTTAATCAGAAAATCTCGTTTCTACGCAAATCACTATAGAACAAATTTACAACTTGACAAATGATCAAAGAAGTGAATTTGTGTTTTGAGACTTCACATTTTAATGGGACAAAACATTTTTTTCAAAAATACACTTGAGAAATTATTTTTGAATTATTAAGAAATGTTTTAATGGAAAAATATGTTTGAAAATCACAACAGCTATTTTTCCTCCCAAAATCAGCTCCAACCTTCCCCAAATAAGTTTTTACCAGAAAAGACAAAATTTGAAGCGTCCTATTCTAGGACGGCTCCACAGTTCTACTAAATTTAGTGGAGCCGTGGTATATTTAGTGGAGCCGTCCATACTGTTTTTTCTGTAACGTTCAGATTTTCTTTGCCTATAAATACCAACCATTTTCACAGATTTTAGGCACCCTTTCACACAGAAAAACTTCTGAGTTTAAACCTCTCACGCCTTTCTCTTCTTTAGGTCATTTAGATTAGTTTTCTTTTGTTTTAAGAGTGATCCAATCATCCACCAAGAGATCCTCTTCATTCCTCTTCATTGGCAAGAGAAGAACACAAGTATCCAAGTTGATAAAAGGTGTTATCATTCCTCTTCATTGGCAAGAGAAGAACACAAGTATCCAAGTTGATACAAGGTGTTATCATTCCTCTTCATTAGTAAGAGAAGAACTCAAAGTATTCAAGAAGATACAAAAGTTATAGTTGTTAGGGTTTTTTTTGTAACACTTGTTACAACCTTGTTGTATCATAGCATACATCAAGTTTATTTATCTTTTGTGAGTAAGAGTGAAGATCAAGTGTGATCTTATAGAGATAGTGGATATCTCTTAAAGTCATTGGGCTTGTGTGATTGATCAAGAAGATCAAGGGTCGATAGATTTGTGTTAGTTGAGAGAGTGTTGATAATTGTGATCGTGTTGAGATCTTGGTGATCTCGTGTAGCCATTGGGCTTGTGTGATTGGTCACGTGGACCTTGGTAGATTGGTGCTAGCTAAGATTAGCACTCGACATTTTGTTTAGTGTCGGTAATTGGATAAACGACGTGTACGGTTTTCTCCGCCTGAAGGGAGGTTGTTGATATAGTGTTTGAAACTCTCGAGTGTGGTACTCGGGGAGTGGAGTAAGGCGAAGAAGAGCTTCGTAGCCGAACCACTATAAATCCTTTGTCTCGGTTTGATCTTTCCAACTCTACTCTTTACTTTTATCATTTACCATTTGTTAGTTTAGTGTATAGTTCATATTGGTGTTGATTGATTACACATAGAGTTCGAATCAAAGTTTCCAATAGCAAACTTTTAAAATAAGATTTTTAAAAGAAATTAAAACCGGTAAACTATTCAACCCCCCTTCTAGTTTCCCACAATTGGTATCAGAAGCCACGTCAGTCAAGATTTTAATGCATATTGTATTTTAAAACTTGAATCGATCAATGGATTCTGACAAATATCTAGAAGGGCAATCTATGCAAAGACCACCACTTTTCGAAACCTATTGTTTTATATATTGGAAAACAAGATTCGAAACGTATGTAAAATCAAAAGACATTGATCTTTGGCATGTTATTACCGAGGGTGACTTTCAACTGATTCAATTTAATTCGATTACTAAAAAGGATGAAATTGTTTCATATGATAAACAAAGTGATGAACTAAAAAGAAAACTAGCCAAAAATAATGAGGCTAAAATGATGATTTATAATGCTTTGCCTAAAAAGGAATTTGAAAGAATTTTCATGTGTAATACGGCAAAAGATATTTGGAAAACTTTGTTAGTCACTCACCAAGGTAATAACCAAGTCAAAGAGAACAAGATAGATCTTCTTGTTCAACAATATGAACAATTTTCCATTTCGGAAGATGAGTCAATAGATAATGCTTTTGCTAGATTTAATACTATTATTACTAGTCTTAAAGCTCTTGATGAAGGTTACTCTAGCAAGAATTATGAAATGGAGAGCAAAGGTCACCGCCATAGAAGAGTCAAAGGACTTGGCGACATTGTCACTCGATGAACTAATAGGAAACTTGAAAGTTCACGAGATGATAATCAAGAAGGACTCCGACATAGTCAAAGGCAAAAGCGAGAGAGTTAGATCTCTAGCATTGAAAGCCAAGAAGGAGACTAGTGATGAGGAATGTTCGAGTTCCGATAGTGAAGATGAAGAATATGCACTAGCCGTTAGAAACTTTAGAAAGTTCTTTAGGAGGAAAGGTAGATTTCCTAGACAACCTCGCGATGAAAGGAGGTCATCTCAAAAGAATCGTGATGAAAGAAAAGAGACAAGTGATAGGAAATGATATAGATGCGGAGATCCTAATCACCTCATAGGAGAATGTCCTAAACCACCGAACTCCAACAACCAAAGAGCTTTTGTAGGAGGCTCTTGGAGTGATAGCGGTGAAGAAGAAGAGAAAAAGCTTAACGATGAAACATGCCTAATGGCTCAAGCTTCTAACGAGGTACATTCTGACTCTTCTTATTATAGTGATAATAATTCGTCAATAGATGATAGTGAATTGCATGACGAATACAACAAAGTATGTGTAGTTAGTACTAAGATCTTAGGTAGAAACACAAAGCTAAAATTAAAACTAAAAGAACTAGAACTACAAGTTTTAGAATTAAAAGATCATGTCAAGAGACTTGAGAAAAACAAAGAAGTAGACTTAGGATGTGGGTCATGTATAAGTCTTCAAGTAGAAAATGAAATGCTTAAAGAAAATGCTTTAAGAATCATTAAGTTTGATGAAGGAACTAAAAAGTAGGGGTGGAAACGAGCCTAGCCGCTCGTGAAAAGCTCGGGATCGGATCGGTAAAAAGCTCGAACGAGCCGAGCCTAAACGAGCTCGAGCCCGAGCTCGAGCCTAAGTTTAGGCTCATTTAATAATCGAGCTCGAGCTCGAGCTTGAGCTCTATAAAAAAAGCTCGAATAGGCTCACGAGCCTAAACGAGCCCTAGAAATATATACGTATATATATTGTCTATACGTATAAACAAGCTTAAAAGTAGTAAACGAGCTCGAGCCTTATGTAATTAACGAGCCGAGCTCCATTTTAACTTTGTTTTCTTTAAAAATCATACAAATTAGTCGAGCCCGAGCTCGAGCTTGTGAAAATTTTCACGAGCCGAGCTCGAGCTCAAATATTAGGCTCGAAACGAGCTCGAGCTCGAGCTCGAGCTTTCTAGAATATAAACGAGCCGAGCTCGAGCTCTGGCAGGCTCGGGCTCGGCTCGGCTCGTTTCCACCCCTACTAAAAAGCTTAATGATATACTTGAAAATATTAGATATAGTGAACATGACCGTTCGGGTTTAGGATTTGACCCAAATCAGGCTTCTACAAGTGGTACTAAACAAGTAAAATTTGTAATGCCTGAAATGTCCAAGTCTGAAGGTGACGGCACCACTAATGATACCGACGGCACCACTAAATTTAGTGGTACCGTGGTACCGTCTGGTGCTGAGGACAAAACTGGGTCAATTCTGAAAAAGAATTTGAGTTCTAAACCGAGTCACGTAGTTGTAGATAGTACTAGAGTGTCTACACCAAGTAAAGAGAAAGCCAAAGGCTTTTACAAACCATTGTCATCTCCCGAACATGGATTTGTAAAGCGTGGCACTAGGTCTACTACTCCTCCACCTAGAAGAATTAATTCTCCCAAACCTCGGTCTAGAACTCCTCTACCTAGAGGTAACTTTAGAAGACAAAATCATCCAAGTAACTTTCCCGTAACTTGGAATGATCGTCCATCAAAAAGTTACTTACCATGGGAAATGTGTCCTCCATTCTCACATCCTAAACTAACGCAACAAATGCGTAGGATGTTTGACTCTAACAACTTTGGACCCATGAGATATTGGGGACCAGATGTTTGAACTTTTGTTTTGCTAGGAAAACATGAGTGTAAATAAATTTTGGAGTCTAACAAAAGGAGTATGATGTGTTATAAAACAAGTTTGGTAACGCAAAAGTCAAGTCGTGTCTTATATGTTCAACATTCAACAAAGGTAGTCTAATCCTCTAGTTTTAAGAGCAACACCTCAGGCACAGGTACGCTTTCTTGAAACACCCTTTGTTAGTAGAAATGTTTGGCATGAAATAGTGTAGTTAGAATCTAACATGGTAGGCACTATAACACAGAAACTTTATTCACATCTCATCATGTCAAACTCAACTTGTCCAGAAATGTTCAATGATCGCTTGAAGATCATGCGTGACAAGTTTGAACTAAGCATTGATGAGTGAATCAAGTTTCCTTCCTTGTACATAAGTAATCTTGCCTAAACTAAATATCCCTGTAAACTTATGTATACTATATGTATGAGATACATAGTTTAAGTAATAGTCTTAATTGACACTGACGCCCATATCCGCAAAAACGAATCTCACAAGAGACGAAGAAGGTGAGTGCGCGGATATAACTAGGTTAGGGGCATAATAGGTAAAGTAGTTTACCTAACGGCAAGTAGGTCCATTATCATGAATAAGTGTTTGGCTTTGTGCCCACTTGTAAGAAGTGCCCTAAGACTTCTTACATCACAGTGTTTGATATATCATCCGATACATCAAAGTACTACACACTTGAGATTACTACATCTCAAGGAGATTGATATAGAAATTGTTTCTATATCAACTCTGATAATGCAAGAGTTAATGTGGATTGAAACATAAAGAGTAATGTTTATACCTTCATAGGTTTGTTAACAAACATCTTGGTTCCCCAAGAAACAAACTACTCTTATTGTCTCCACGACCGAAGCTGAGTACGTAAGCGCCGGAAAGGCAAGACAACAAACACTATAGATGAGACAACCCCCTATGAAGAGTAGCAGTCAAGATGCCATTGGACTTGACCGGGAACCTTATAGTTTGCTCATGAACGAAGCTCATCGAAGTACGTCATCCTCTCCGTCACGATAAGGTCAAAAGAGAAATCTTTTCTTTGAAAAGTCTCTCTTGAAAGACAACATCGTCAATACTCCAACCAATACGTTCTCGTCACCCCACTCATGACTATTTAGATAATTCTTCCAAATTATTAAAGTCATCGTCCACTTCTCTCCTCCTGACCTCTTAATAATTCACTTGAAATATTAACGTCATTTCTCACATCTTGTTCTATGACTCATTTGTCATTTCCCTCACATCGCCTCATGACTCTTAAGTCATTCCTCTCATCCCGCTTATGACTATTTCAATATTTCAATGGAAATATTAAAGTCATCCCTTGCGTCATATCGTATAAACGTTTTATCCCTTCTATGACTTCTCAAATGTTTCACGGGAAATATTGAAGTCATCCTCTACGAATCACCCATGACTTCTTAAGT
Source organism: Artemisia tridentata subsp. tridentata (assembly GCA_021014915.2). Lineage (NCBI taxonomy): Eukaryota > Viridiplantae > Streptophyta > Magnoliopsida > Asterales > Asteraceae > Artemisia > Artemisia tridentata. The sequence goes on from CP139505.1 coordinate 357,916,746, forward strand.
CATCTATCTAACTCATCTCATGACTTTTAGAAATTCCTCTAGAAGTTCTAAGTCATTCCCTCACAACTCGTCACATGACTTTTTGAATATTTCACAGGAAATATTAAGTCATTCCTTACGTCTCGTATTCCGACTAATTAAATATTTCATGGGAAATATTATAGTCATCCACCAAAACACGACTCATGACTTCTATTTATTTCTCGGGAAATATTAGAAGTCAATCCTCATCCAATGACAACTTAGTCAATTTCCTTGGAAACACTAAGGTCATTACTTGTCATCCCGCCTAATCGTTTTTGTCAAAAAGTTTATTAGGTATAAACTTTTTCCTCGTGTCAAAAAGTCTTACTAAATAAGTAAGATTAATCTGCCAAATGTCAAAACAGAAGAAAAATGGCACAATCAGATACACGGCTCCGTTAAATAGACACGGCTCCACTAATGTTTAGTGGAATCGTGGTGCCGTGCATCTGAAAAACGCGCCCATTCTTTCTTTTCTTCTGCAGATCCTTTCAATCAAACCCAAAACCACTTCCTCTTGCTGTCAAAACCAAACCCAAACACTAAAATTCAATTAAGCTCTTGCAAATCAAGATTGAGGCATTGGAATCAACAAATCCTAATCATAACAACACTAATTGTAAGTAAATCATACTTAATTTCTTTCAATTTGAGTCTAGGGTTTGTTCTTGAGTTCAAAAATTGAATTGGGGATTTTCGAATTTTGTTAATCCTTTGTGAAATTAAGACTAGGATTAGACAATGTAGCATTCACATGATTCCCTAAACCTAGGATTTTCATAAACCCACTTATGTTGCAAAACCTAGTCCGAATTTAATGACTAAAATCGGATTATGATTGATTGTTTGTAGTGGAATCATGTTTAGGATTTTTAAAATAAGATTAGGAACGTTTTGCATTAAAGCTTTTCAAACTTAAGGCTTGTTGGCGCCATGATGAGTCGTTTGCCAAACACCCCAATTCGATCATTTTTCGAAAAACTTCACAAGTCTAGGATCATGAAACCTTTTTCATGCATTGTTGATGCAAATTAAAAACGTTTTTGCATGCATACGCGAACTCTCAAATATGGGTCGAAGTACATAATTAATATGTATTGTTCGACATATTTGATTGAGCAAAAGTGAAGTTAGGAGCGTTTGGTGATGCGTGGGTTTTGCAACCTTACAACAGGTTTTACCTCTCGAGGGATCTCAAGAGGCTTACAACCCCACCAGGCAGTGTACCTGACCGATGTAGTATAGTGTAGTGGTAAGTACGGGGGATTGATCGTTCTCCACAGGGAATAGTGTTCGTTAGGTATGAAAAGCTACTCTAATAGGTCTAAGGGTTGAGGAAGATTCTTTTTTTATGTTTTTATATTTTTATGAAAGCAAGTAAAATCTCGGGTTTTGAAGGAGTGGGCGGAATTAGTTGCTAGTCAACTAACCCAAATTACTACAAATGCAAATAAAATAAAATAACAAAAATGAAAAGTGGTGAGAAACTTATGTGTGGAGAAATGTGTTTACTTAGATTTCCTTACTCCCTAACTATCTTTTACCGGTTAATTAGTGTGTATTAGTCGCGTGGATGACGGGTGTATTCCTTAATACCATTCGTGGGGTGGCGTACTTACTTCCCCAAACTCTACAAGCTCCTACTTCACTCCTATGTCGAGCCGGCTAGGAAGCTCCTAACATGGGATCACTAGAATTCGCTTGTGCATTAAATACAACCATAAAAACCTTTAGTACGCGTTTGGTTCATGTTTCTTAAGACGTTCAAGCAAGTTACCGAATAGGAAGTTAGCCAGTTTTCTTAAGCCTAACATAGATAAACAATCATCCAATACAACTAATAACACACTAACAACCAATAATCAATAGCTAGGTTTCATTAGATCTAAGCAAACACAAGATAAAATTAGCCTAACATGTTAAACAAAAGACAAGCATAAGATAGAATCAAACAACACATAGACATATTGAATGATTAATTGATAACTTATCTTTCAATGAAACATGGAAGATCTCAAGGCAAGAAGCCCTGAAAAAGTAGCTAAAATCGTCTTAGGGTTTTTTCCCAAAATTCCACACACTAAGCTCTCCTTAATGACAAAAAATTAGAAAACTATATATAGACTTTGACATCTGACGGCGTCACCTTATGCATTGTGACGCCGTCACCTCGCCGCTTTTAGGGTTCCCGGGTGACCTTCTTGACGCCGTCCCTCTTTAGCTCTTCAAAAATCCATTCTGGCTTATCAAGGCTTGACGCCGTCGGACCTATAACGTGACGCCGTCCCTCTTTGATTTAAGCCGTGACGCCCTTGATTTAGTTAAAGCGTGACGCCGTCAGAATTCTCATGCAAACTCACTGGCCCGTCATGAGTAAATTTCACATCCAACTTTTCTTGCCAAGGCATGACGCCGTCTGGAGTTAATTTTGACGCCGTCAAAGGTGACTTTCAGCACAATTTTGAGACTTTGCCGTTTTCTTCACTTTTATGCTCCAAAAACGTCCAAAATGCCTCCTTTTCCAGATTTCTCCTCAAAAGTACCTAAAATGACAAAAGGAACGATTTAGGGCAATATTTGATCAAATAAATACGATTTCGGGCTTAAATGACCCCTTAAAAGCGGTACACTTTTCGCCTCATCAAATACCCTTACACTTGAGATTTGCTTGTCCTCAAGCAAATGCGCTTTTATTCTAATCAAAATACAAGTTAGGGGTCATTTAATGCAAACATAAAAGTAATTACAACAAATAATCGTTCCACTTCAATCATAATAAGCACGGAGATTACATACTAGCACCTCACAAGTAGTGTTTAGATACTCACATCTCTCAAGTGTCATCAAAATAAATCTCATAAATGAAAACGGATAATATCTCTCACTACCTGTCATAGCAAATAGATTACCATAGGCTTGGGAAAGGATCGAAAACCTCCTCCACTAGGCGTAAGCACCTAAGATAAACTATCAAAGAGGGCTTTTAAATGGGTTATAACGTTAGGTGTAGGGAAAAGGAAAACACGGTTTTGTTGGATAAAGGATATTTTACTGGTGGCGAGTTAAAGATCTTGATCAATTACATGTACTATACAATGTTGCTAAGCCAAGACTAGACTCGATCTTAAGCTAAAAACAAAATAACATAATAACAAAAACATAAAACAAACATAAAATGAAACGGGATGGTAGTCCGTATGTTTTTTCTATTTTTCATTTTCTCATTTTTTTGTATTTTTCTTGATTTTTTCGAAATTTTTTTTTTTTTTTTTTTTTTTTTTTTTTTTTTTTTTTGCATACACTTTTGCCCTACCATCCAAAATAATACATCATAGGGGCATTGCATCCCCTTACACTTGAACTTTTACATAACTTTACAAATAACTATTCTAATGACTCGAATTAAGATAATTGAAAAACTTGGAGTACTTTTAAAACATTTAGCACATATGGGGGTAATAAATGATGTTCTTCCCCATTACTCCATTACACTAGTACTTTACCCATGAGTCCCAATCGTCCCAAAACAATATGTACAAGGATATGACTCGACTTAGCAACCATGTAATCAATTAGATAATTAACTTGGGTTTAAACAAATGTTGTCACAATAATGCACTAAAGATGAGTGCATACAAGGTAGGCTAAGGCGATTTGGGTGTACATTTAAGTGGGGTGTAACAAATTCTTCCTTTAAGTAAAATGCTTAAAGGTTGAAACGAAAAGATAGGCTCTGAGGGGTGTACTAGGGGTATCGTGTACTAAAAATGAGTACAACGCAAAGGGTGTGGGAGAATTACTTGACCAATGTAGCCAACGTAATTATAACAAAAACACAGGTGTAAAACAATGGGTTAATCCTAATGCCTCTTATCATGTAGTAAATCTAACTACACGAATGTAGTCTCACTTGTGGCCTCGGAATGGTCCTAACGCAAGTTCTAGAATCTAAGTGCTACCGGTACACACATCATAGCATAAATGCTCTTCCTACCAATTCTAGGGGCGAACCTCACATATTTGGGGGTGGAAAATTTTTTAGTGGTACGGTTTTTGTGCTAGTCATATAACTCCTATCCATGAGACGCTCATTAAGACCAAAGTTTCACTCCTATATGTTGTAAAAAATTTTAAATTTGGCACTAAAATTACCTTAACAAGTATTTCTCTCAGTTTTATTACACATCTACTATTAAACAAACAAAAATCAAGCGCAATTGTATTCTCAAAAATCGTACTTTTACCCTCCCCTTACACTTAAGATGAACATTGTCCCCAATGTTCAAATAACAAGATGTAAAAGAAAAAAAAGTAAAAGAATGAAATCAAATACTCCCCTGATTCGCTCGTTGGATAATGAAATTACACGGTTAAATCTTCCTCCAAAGAGAATGTTGAAGCTCCATGACTAATGCATCGCCATAAGCTTGATTCAAAACATTTCCTTGTCCAAAATAACCTGTTGAACCTGAGAAAACAAACACGAAACCCGCATAACATCGGCGGGATAAAATCTATATATAAGGATATAATGCTTGTGGAATGATAACTTTGCAGATTCCTGGAGATTATAAGTTGGAGATTTTAATAAAAACTTTTTATGAAAACAAAATTCTCAAAAATTTCTGGAAATTAAATCTGACGCCGTCAGGTTATAACCCTGACGCCGTCAGAAATGACCTGACAAAAATTCTCATTTTAAGTTTCCGGAAAATTCCTAGAAAAACCTTTACCTTACTTCCTGGAAATCCTGCAAAACATCATTATGACTCGATACAAGCATTTGACTCAAACAAATACGGATATGTATGTTAATTTATTATTATTATGATTCATGTTCATTTGTGTTCTAATAAACCGATTTAGATTTCCCTTACACTTATCTTTTGCAAAATACCTTTATATGTAGTTAAGACGAAGTTAAAAACAAAATAAAGCATTTTCACAAATTAGTTTTGAACATGAATCAATAAGAATAAAAATTAAACACACATACGGAAACAAATAAAATCAAACAAACAAATAAATGAACACACAAAGCAAATAAAACAAATAAAGATTGGGTTGCCTCCCAAGAAGCGCTTTTCTTTATTAACGAGTCTTGTAGCTAGACTCAAAGTCACGTACATTACGTGACTCCATCCTCGGTCACGGTTCCTAGGCCATTCTCCTTCCCGGTTTTATATTCCGGTCCTAATTTCAAACAATCCTTGTAGAAACCGAATATCCTTTCCATAACATAGTCTACTCCTTTACTTCTATCCTTATCATTCCTATAGTAGACTGCTTGTTTAAGCTCCTTCTCAACATTTGACAAGTGTTGGAATTGTTCTATCTTATATGGCATTTGGTAGCTTACTTCATCGGTCTCATCCTTAAATCTAACTATCCCCAAGGAAGGTTCATAAGTCATTCTAGAGACCTCAACAAATGGTTTTCCAAAAACCACTTGAGTCAAGGATGCATCGACTATTGGACGGATATCTTCTACAATTACAAAGTCGGTGACATAGGTGAAGTTTCCTACAATAACCGGTAATCCCTTAACTCTTCCCGTGAAGTTACTCATCCAACCCTTGTCAGGGAACATCCTATACCCAAGTTGATTTTTCATTATCAAGTTGTAGTGGGCTCTAGTCATGACGTTTATGGGTGATCTAAGGTCGATATAAGCTTTCCACACATGTAGATGCCCTATGTTGCATGGTATGTTGAGATTAGAAGGGTCGCCTATTTCTATGATTGGTCTACCTAGGAAGTATGGTGTCTCGGGGTCATCGAATAAGTTTGTATGATATGCACGCTCTTCCTTAGTGGGTAGCCTATTGAAGTAGTCCTCATCATCATCTACTTCTTCAATCTCACTTGTCCTAACTTCCTTATCAACCTCGACTTTCCTATCCTCATCCTTTGGTTCACTTTCTTCCATGCTCCTATCGATTGGTTTAATAGTGACAATGTTGACGAAGTGGACATGTTTGGATGAAGAAGGGTCTTTGACTTGGGGTCCGCTATTTGTGTTCCTAGCGTCCTTATGTGGAGGTGATAACACTTGGTTATGGAGGGCTTTCAACAAGTTGTCAATTTTATTGGTCATCTCAGTTTGTTGTTGATTGAATTCAGTCTCGAATCTAGCTATCCGAGCTTCTTGAGATGCCATAAATTGAGACATCAATCCTTCAAAGTTATTGGTACTACCATTGCCGGAAGGATTGTTGTTGAAAGTACGGTTCGAGTTGGAACCGCTTGATTGGAAACGATTAGGTGGGTTGGAAGAATTGATTTGTTGTGAGTTTTGGTTTTGTTTCCACCTAAGGTTCGGGTGATTTTTCCATGAGGGGTTGTATGAATCACCATAATGGTTTGGCTCGGGCTTGAAAGTGTACCACTTGTCTCCCGCTCCGTCGGTACGCGAGGATGCGTAGTCCGCAAAAGCTTGTTCGGGGAGTTCCATGCAATCACGAGTGTCGTGGGGACCACTACATAATTCACATGAAGAAGTGATTTTGTTCACTTGGCTTGAAGGTTTAGGAGCCTCGTAGGATTTCATGAGAAACTTGACTTGGTCTTCAAGTTCTATGATCCTACGGTCGGAAGTGCTTGAATTGTTAGAAGGCAAAGATATTGCCTTGACCGTTTTATTCAAATCACGGGGATCACTCCAACTTTCGTTGTCATAAAGAGCAAGATCCTCTAGGAGAGCCCATGATTGTTCCGCACTTAGATCACGTAGCTTGCCACCGGCCGCTTGGTCAATGGTTTGCCTCGTGGAGAGATTGATATGGTCATAGAAGATTTGGACTTGGAGCCAAAGTTCTATGCCATGGTGAGGGACTTTTTGGAGTAAGTCCTTGAATCGAGTCCATGCCTCGTAGAGAGTTTCGCCTTGACGTTGTTGGAACATCAAGATATCATTCCTTAGCTTGGTAGTTCTTCCCGGTGGGAAAAACTGAGCAAGGAAACGAGTGGTGAGATCATCCCAAGAGGTGATGGATCCTGCGGGTTGACGTTCTAGCCACTGACTAGCTTGGTCCCGCAGAGAGAATTGGAAGAGACGCAATCGGGTCGTCTCTCGAGTGGCAACATCAAGGTCTATAGAATCAACGATTTTAAGAAAGTCCTTGAGATGTTGATTAGGATCTTCAGAACGAAGTCCATGGAATGCGCATCCGCTTTGCACCAACCGGATGGTGTCGGATCGCAAGGGTGTGATATTGGCTCCTTGAGTGAGCTCAATGGTGTTTCGATAGCCATGGTGGCTAGGACGGGAATACTCTCCTAAAGTACGGGCTCTAGGAGGTGGTGGTGGTTGTTGTGGTGGTGGGTTGTGTGGGTTAAGGATATTACCATCTTCCATGATGTCGGACGGTAATGGTTACGAACAAAGACACGAAGAAAATAGATAGACTAAAGAAAACCTAGAAAAATAAAATAAAAATCTCACTAGAAAGGAATCTAGTGAGTAGACCTAATAGAAATAAAAATTCAACCTAAACAATAACTATTCCCCGGCAACGGCGCCAAAAACTTGATGCGTGGGTTTTGCAACCTTACAACAGGTTTTACCTCTCGAGGGATCTCAAGAGGCTTACAACCCCACCAGGCAGTGTACCTGACCGATGTAGTATAGTGTAGTGGTAAGTACGGGGGATTGATCGTTCTCCACAGGGAATAGTGTTCGTTAGGTATGAAAAGCTACTCTAATAGGTCTAAGGGTTGAGGAAGATTCTTTTTTTATGTTTTTATATTTTTATGAAAGCAAGTAAAATCTCGGGTTTTGAAGGAGTGGGCGGAATTAGTTGCTAGTCAACTAACCCAAATTACTACAAATGCAAATAAAATAAAATAACAAAAATGAAAAGTGGTGAGAAACTTATGTGTGGAGAAATGTGTTTACTTAGATTTCCTTACTCCCTAACTATCTTTTACCGGTTAATTAGTGTGTATTAGTCGCGTGGATGACGGGTGTATTCCTTAATACCATTCGTGGGGTGGCGTACTTACTTCCCCAAACTCTACAAGCTCCTACTTCACTCCTATGTCGAGCCGGCTAGGAAGCTCCTAACATGGGATCACTAGAATTCGCTTGTGCATTAAATACAACCATAAAAACCTTTAGTACGCGTTTGGTTCATGTTTCTTAAGACGTTCAAGCAAGTTACCGAATAGGAAGTTAGCCAGTTTTCTTAAGCCTAACATAGATAAACAATCATCCAATACAACTAATAACACACTAACAACCAATAATCAATAGCTAGGTTTCATTAGATCTAAGCAAACACAAGATAAAATTAGCCTAACATGTTAAACAAAAGACAAGCATAAGATAGAATCAAACAACACATAGACATATTGAATGATTAATTGATAACTTATCTTTCAATGAAACATGGAAGATCTCAAGGCAAGAAGCCCTGAAAAAGTAGCTAAAATCGTCTTAGGGTTTTTTCCCAAAATTCCACACACTAAGCTCTCCTTAATGACAAAAAATTAGAAAACTATATATAGACTTTGACATCTGACGGCGTCACCTTATGCATTGTGACGCCGTCACCTCGCCGCTTTTAGGGTTCCCGGGTGACCTTCTTGACGCCGTCCCTCTTTAGCTCTTCAAAAATCCATTCTGGCTTATCAAGGCTTGACGCCGTCGGACCTATAACGTGACGCCGTCCCTCTTTGATTTAAGCCGTGACGCCCTTGATTTAGTTAAAGCGTGACGCCGTCAGAATTCTCATGCAAACTCACTGGCCCGTCATGAGTAAATTTCACATCCAACTTTTCTTGCCAAGGCATGACGCCGTCTGGAGTTAATTTTGACGCCGTCAAAGGTGACTTTCAGCACAATTTTGAGACTTTGCCGTTTTCTTCACTTTTATGCTCCAAAAACGTCCAAAATGCCTCCTTTTCCAGATTTCTCCTCAAAAGTACCTAAAATGACAAAAGGAACGATTTAGGGCAATATTTGATCAAATAAATACGATTTCGGGCTTAAATGACCCCTTAAAAGCGGTACACTTTTCGCCTCATCATTTAGGTAATCTCATAGGTTTTAGTTTAGAGTCGAGATTACCGCACCTCTACATTGTTTGCACTTAGGCACACACACACCCTAGAAATATGATCATTAAAATGCAACGAATTAACATATACAAAAATAAATTTTTTTGTAGATAACAATGCCTCGTAATGATTACCAAGATACCCATCACTACATCCCTCGTCTTGTTGACGACCCAAATGTTCCAGATGAGCAAAAAGCTTATCTCGCCAAAGTCCGAAATCGATATATACACGAAGGTCGTGTGGTCGATGCCCATTTTGTTCTCTTGGATAATATCCAAGAATATTTCCCCACTATTGACTTTGACTGTCTATACAAAATAAACTGTCAAATTTGTCCTCGTTTTGTCCTCGAGTTTTATAGTCGAGTCCGTACCTTCACTGATGATGATGGTAATGTCTTTCTTGATTTTTGGATTCAAAACCAAAATATTATCCTGTCTGTCTTCGAGATTGGTCAAATTCTCGGTGTTCCTGCATATGGTCAGTGTGCATACACTGAAGATCATTCTCTTGAGTCTCTTTTCTACAATCTTGAGAAAGAAGGTGTCTATCGCACTGAAATTCCCGACCTCGAGTCCATCAAACAAGTCATCCAAACACCTCGAGTCGTCCACACGTATCAAAAGCGTGATGGTTCAATTGTCCACCTTGACCCAAACCGTATCTATCTCAAAGAGCTTCTTCCCGACCTTAGAAATTGGGAACTCCTTCTACGTGAGAACGTGTTGAGCCTTGTGGGCAACCATGATCACGTCTCGGCGAGTCTCGCCCACATGCTCTATTGTCTTAGTATCGAGGAACCATATAACCTCGCATACTATATGGTCAAACGGATGGCCAATATTCATAGTCGTTCGGATAAGCTCATGCCATATGGTATGTTGCTTACTCGTCTTTTCAACTGGGTCATGGAATCTTTTCCTAATCTTCACAGTGTCGACTATGTCCTAGTCAATCCGGTCATGAAACCTCTTGGTGGACCACAACGTCGCACAAAGCAACGTAAGGACAAAGGGTCCAAACGTGGTCGTAAATCCACTTCTGATATTCCCCTTTCTTCTTCCTCCTTCGGTCATGGTTCGTCATCTCAACCGATGGATGAGGACGATGATGAGGTGAACGAAGAAGGAACGTCGACGTCTTGTCCTAATACCCCTTCTCTCGACACCTACTTTCGTAACCTCGATACTTCATTGTTCTAACGAACCACCGACCTTCAATTCGGCGGAACCAACCTATCTGCCGTAATGAGAAGGCAAACTACGATGTATAACCGACAAGTGTCGATGCATAAGCAGACGATTGGGGGGTTCAAGTCCATTGGCAAGGCAATCAAAGGACTTGGGAATAAGATAAAGAAGATGGGAAAAAGAAGAGACTAGTTAGGATTAGCTTAAGTAGTACTATTAACTTAAGTATTATTAAGCTATTATAAGTAATATCATGGCAATGTCCATCATACATTAACTTGCTTGAAGTGTTCTCTTTTAACACTTCACACTTGAACATGGTTAATTTGCTTAGTTAATTAACCTTTTTGTTAATCAATATTGCCTAGTTCAGGCATGTTATCTTATTTTATTACATGCACTAGATGTTAAAATTGCTTGAACTCATGCATGCTTAATAGTTACCTAAATACATAGATGATCACATGATCATGTTAGTTGCTAGTTGAAGCTAGCTTTAGGAATTCTATGTGTTTAGTGGTTTGAGGCTTTGAGATTTGCAGCCAATGGATTCCCCAGAAATTTCCCCATTTAGGCTGCCTAAAACCTGCAGACCTGGAAAGAAGGTCAAAATGGAGGCCACGGCTCCACTAAATAGGGGACGCCTCCACTAAATTTAGTGGTGCCGTGGTACATTTAGTGGTACCGTGCCTCTGGAAGACGATTTTCACTATTTCCTTCCACTTTTTGACTTCTTTTTCCAGGAAATCTGCCAACATTACCTGATTCCCATACACCCAAATCCCCAAATCCAACATCCTTTTCAACCTTGCATGCTTTTGATTTGGCTATTTAAGCTAACATCATGCATTACTATCCTTACACCCATTCTTACACCTTCACACTTGCCATACTACCATCATGGGATCAAGAGTATTTAAGAAACCAAGATTCTACATCAAACCAACAAATGAAACCAATCAAATTGATCAATGGATCAAGAGTGCTCACCCACCACTAGCCTCACCAAACACCAAAGAGACAATTTTCATTGATCTCACCTTTGATGATGAAGATGATACACACACACCCATAACCTCAACCAAGTCATCATCTTCCTTCACTACACCTCATGCTCCATCCAAGGCAACATCAACCAAACCAACATCCTCATCCTCCACCACCATTGGAACCAACACACATTCACCTCAACCAAGTCTCATTCCATCACTAGCCCTAACACTCAACTCATCACCATCCACTTCACTTGAAGTTGGAACTAACACATCCCTTTCATCACCTTCACCATCACCACACCCCCTAGCTCTCACCCTAACCTTATCACCAATCACTCCCTTTGAGTTTGGGAGTAACACATCATCATCTTCCCTATCACCATCACCTCAACCCTTAATGGGTTATCCCATCCTTTATCCCCTACAACCACACACCTTGAGTTGTGCTTGTTGCCATCACAACCTAGAACTCATCATGAACCTTAGAGATGAGCTTAACTTTAGGTTCTCATACCTAGAACACCTCCTCACACCACCCATAGGACCCATCATCCTTCCACCTTCTCCACCACACAATAGCCCAAACTAAACATGGTTATGTTTAGTCCCTTCAATAAATGCTTAGGAACCCTTTTGAAGTTGGAAGCAAATCTTGAAGCCTCATACTACTATTGATGTTTATGACTCTTCATGTTGTTTTAAATTTGCTTTCTTGATGTAGTCATACTTATATATGACATTTATTTTATGTGTATGAAATGGGCTTTTCATTTTGGCTACTTAGCTATTTTTTTTTTTGTGGTTGGATATTTGTCAAATGTGCTACTTGTTAGATATTGTATACTTGTCGTCTAACCTTGTTTTGTAGCACAAACCATTGCTTGATTCCTTTGTGTTCTCCAAATGAGGAGGAGTACACATCAAGGGGGAGCATTAGTCACCTTTTTGATTCGACAAAAATGGGGAGAAATGGGAGTAAACTCATTAAAAACTTGTTAAAACTAATTTTAACTTAAAATGAGTTTATATTTTTTCATCATCAAAAAGGGGGAGAATGTTGATGCAAATAATGTTTCTAAAAACGTTATTTATATCTTTCGATTACTTCACGTTTTGAGGATGACAAAATGTGAAATCACGTTACGTTAAAATTAACGTAAACAAGTTTTTAATCGGAAGATCCCGTTTCTACGCAAATCATTCTAGAACAAATTACAACTTGACAAATGATCAAAGAAGTGAATATGTGTTCTGAGACTTCACATTTTAATGGGACAAAACATTTTTTTCAAAAATACACATGACAAATTATTTTTGAATTATTAAGAAATGTTTTAATGGAAAAATAAGTTTGAAAATCACAACAGCTATTTTTCCCCCCAAAATCAGCTCCAACCTTCCCCAAATAAGTTTTTACCAGAAAAGACAAAATTTGGAGCGTCCTAGTCTAGGACAGCTCCACGGTTCCACTAAATTTAGTGGAGCCGTGGCATGTTTAGTGGAGCCGTCCATACTATTTTTTCTGTAACGTTCAGATTTTCTTTGCCTATAAATACCAACCCTTTCCACAGATTTTAGGCACCTTTTCACACAGAAAAACTTCTGAGTTTAAACCTCTCACACCTGTCTCTTCTTTAGGTCATTTAGATTAGTTTTCTTTTGTTTTAAGAGTGATCCAATCATCCACCAAGAGATCCTCTTCATTCCTCTTCATTGGCAAGAGAAGAACACAAGTATCCAAGTTGATAAAAGGTGTTATCATTCCTCTTCATTGGCAAGAGAAGAACACAAGTATCCAAGTTGATACAAGGTGTTATCACTCTTCTTCGTTAGTAAGAGAAGAACTCAAAGTATTCAAGAAGATACAAGAGTTATAGTTGTTAGGTTTTTTTTTGTAACACTTGTTACAACCTTGTTGTATCATAGCATACATCAAGTTTATTTATCTTTTGTGAGTGAGAGTGAAGATCAAGTGTGATCTTATAGAGATAGTGGATATCTCTTTTTAACCATTGGGCTTGTGTGATTGATCAAGAAGATCAAAGGTCGATAGATTTTTGTTAGTTGAGAGAGTGTTGATCATTGTGATCGTGTTGAGATCTTGGTGATCTCGTGTAGCCATTGGGCTTGTGTGATTGGTCACGTGGACCTTGGTAGATTGGTGCTAGCTAAGATTAGCACTCGACATTTAGCTTAGTGTCGGTAATAGGATAAGCGACGTGTACGGTTTTCTCCGCCTGAAGGGAAGTTGTTGATATAGTGTTTGAAACTCTTAAGTGTGGTACTCGGGGAGTGGAGTAGGGTGAAGAAGAGCTTCGTAGCTGAACCACTATAAATCCTTTGTCTCGGTTTGATCTTTCCAACTCTACTCTTTACTTTTATCATTTACCATTTGTTAGTTTAGTGTATAGTTCATATTTGTGTTGATTGATTACACAGAGTTCGAATCAAAGTTTCCAATAGCAAACTTTTAAAACAAGATTTTTAAAAGAAATAAAAACCGGTAAACTATTCAACCCCCCTTCTAGTTTCCCACAATATTTTAGGATCCCGATCTTGACCATAGGATCTTAAGATCTACTCCGATCCGATCTTACTTTTCTCGAAACGCAAACTAAAAAACTACAAAATTATGGTTTAGGTTTTTTTATAATTTTAAAAACAACATGTGATTCTTCTTAAACATTCTATATTCATAATTTAGAACAACATTTTCATAAAATATTCTTGTAATTTCATGTTTATAATATATAATAATTCATAGAAATGAATAGTATTACAAAGATCGTTAAAAAATAGCATTATAGTTGGATCTTAGGATCCCGATCCGATATTACGATCACGATCTTGCAAAGACGAAAATGATCCTAGGTAGGATCCCGATCTTGAAAACCTTGGTTAAGATATAATTGCTAATAAATTGGGCCCAGATGCCCAATGAGTTGAGTATTGGGCCGAAGCCCAATACCCTTGGATCATTATATCTTTTATTCATCTGTTTTGTTATTTATTTGATTAATTATTATGCAATATGGTGCTTCGGTTAAATTAATTTGGAAAACATAAACAAAATAGCCGATAAACTTAATAACTAATATATATACGTGAATAATAGTGTCCAATTAGATATAATTAATTTGTAAAATGAGGTAATAAAATTGTATTCAAAAGTCGTAACGACTTGGAAATGTCTTGTAAATGGGCACATCATGCCTAAATTTCGATAAAACCTTTTATAATTTAATCATTTACGATTACTTAAATAACTTAAAAACCTTTTCGATACGTATATAATTTCTTCCAAAACTTCGATATTTCATCAACTATTTGGGGAAAAGGGTAAAACACTGAAACAATCTATTGATGCTTTCTGTTTGTCTTTCTTTCTTATTCTTTTCTTTTTTTTAATTCCTTTTTTTTCTCTTCGTTATTCTTTCTTCGTACCCATTTGTGTTTGCCGACTTTTATTATTTTAACATCTCGTATCCACACGAGTCTTAAGCTTTATTTAACTTAAACGCCATTGAAATAAAACATTTTCATTTTCAAATACGAGTATTGTTTTAGAAATCACTATAAGGTTATTGCTCAGACATATTATTCATATATTAGGTTGTGCTGAGGTTCACTTGTCGTGCTATTCCATTTGATCATATTGTGATATCCCATTTCTCTGCTACTAAGGTGTGATTCATAGCTCCACTTTTATTTTTGAATTGTTTATAAACCCATGGGGGAGATACATGCTACTTACTATTTTTTTGAGCACAATTGTTTATTGGTATGCTATTCCTGACTGACACGATAAATGCTAAGTAAATTCCTTGCCAAAAGCAAGTCCCTCGATCATGAACCATTAATCACTTGCGAGTGAGCGCGAATATAGTTTATAGGCCTATAGGATTTGACCATCCTATCCCTGTTAACCGGGTAGGCAACACGGGTGTGCTATATCTGAGTTGCCTAGGTATTTGGCAAGATACCTAGCTTTGGGGGCAACTATTATGATTATGAAATTCCGCGGTTACTGTCGACTTACGCCAGGGTTACTGGTGCTGGTTAACGCTTTGTGTGTCATGAGCTTAGCTGAACAACTGAATGATTATGTGACGCTTACCCGATATTTGTATTTGTTACTTATATCTTCCAGACTTAATGATGTGTCATTATATGTGCAAGTTTTAAAATTTATAAAATCAATTTATCCGATTCTTTAATCAACACATACGAGCAAGTATACTCGTCCGTAGTAGTAAAGGTGGGTAAGTTGAGATCGTCCCAAGGGAATTGTGGTTTGGTTTTGCAAAATAAGGTAAACAAAAATCAATCAATCAAAAACAAATATACTTGTGTGTAGTTCCATGATAATTGTATAGAGTAATCTAACAAGTTGGGTGTAACTTGTAATGATGCACAACTTAAAATTGAGTGATTCACATTCAATGGTTTTTATCATGAGAAATCATCTCTAAGAATTCAATCTCCTATTTAATTCCTTTCGGCCTTTGTTAACTAGTGCGATAATTCTATTAGACTCTTTGTTGTTTGAAAAGCATTTCTTATTTTAAGATTTCCTACGAATCCTTTCGGCCTTTTCTCGTGATGAAATCGTTTCCAAATCCATTTTAATGAGTTAATATGATGCTTGTCCACACCATAATCCATACTAATTCGTGCACTAACTTTTTGGCATAAAAACATAAAGAAAATCCTTACGGCCTTTGTTAATCTTTAAAACTGTTTTTACCAACTAATTAAGCAAGATTAGATTTTATTTCAACAAACTCATAAAACAAGATATGATTTCATGCATCACTATAAAATTAGAATACTCCAACACTTATCACATCATACACACAAGTATAACCAAAATCACTCCATAATAATCATATTCAAACACAAGTAATCAACCATACTTTCATTCATCTTAAAGTAAAAGTAGTTCATAATAACCCAAACAAGAAATACCTATTTGTGAAATTACAAGAACTAGAATTGTGGAACTATAGCAACCACTCTCCTCCAATCGCCTATGATCACACGTAAACAACTCCATACTTGGACACAACTCTTGAGACTTGAACTCAAGATTCCCTGGACGTTTTCACAGCAACTACAAGCTTTCGGGCAATAATAATGAGTTTAGAAAGACTTGGTGTAAGCCTTACTAGGTTTTTGGTTTGTCACTCCACCACCACTTTTGCAAACTAGCCAAATGGTCTTTAAATAAGTGTAAGAACACTTCTGCTTCAATTAAAAATGTCCCCTTTCAGTTACTAGCCGAGAAATGATAAGCCACCATGATTATGGGGCTTAAATTCGTCATTAAATGCATTTTTGTAACTTCAGATTCCTCCAACCGATCGGTATTGAGGTCCATCCGATCGGTTGGAGCTCTCGGTAAATCCAAGTTTCCCCATCCGAATCGGATGCGGGCACCATCCGATCGGATGGGCCATGCAAATATTATTTTTCTTCTTCCTTTTCTTGTTACGTGCTTGATCCTTTGTTGTGCCACTAATTCCCTCCATAGAACTTGATATTTTCTTGATATGTAAGCATAGAAATCCTTGACTTTATCAAATCCTTGAATTCTTGTGTGGCTTCTTTCTCGTGATTCTTCAAATGTGCATAATTTCTTCATCTTTTTATCATCTTTTCCTGTACTTGGCTACATTTACTTGCATATACACTTTTTCATGATTTAGTAACAAATATACACAAATATAACCAAATATGATGCACAAATCTAACAATAACGCGACTAAAAACATGTTCATTTTGAGCGTTATCAAATCCCCCACACTTGAGTTTTGCTCGCCCTCGAGCAAGTCTAGCTTTCAGAAAACTGAACTCAATGGCTATTTCATTGTGATTCTAAAAATCCAACAATCATCCCAAAGGAACAATTGTTATTTTAACTTTTAAGTGTGAAAAATTCTTGAAAGATAAACAAGTTAGTTCGAGCTTGATAACGTCACTAAGCTCCTCTCATAGGATCTTTAAATTCACTCAACACTCAAGGGTAATTTTAATGGCATATCACTCAATTTCTCATACATGAATCACGTTTCTTACCATAAGCTTGTACGAGTATCAAAACAACAAAATAAAACCTCAAAGAGGTCTTTTATTCGGGTTTAAGGTTAAAGGGTTACGGCTACCTGGCTACTGTACAAATATTTCATACAAGAATATAATAGCTCGCTAACAACGAATTCTTGACTAGTCAAGCAACGGATGGTCACTAGATTGTACCTTTGGCTCGCTAACGACGTTATTTGCATAACGGATGGTCACCAAAACACGCACTAGCTCGCTAGCAACGTTTTTCAACTATTCAAAAACCCGGATGGTCACTAGAACATCCATGCACTACATATCTAGACAAAGCCATTACTAAATCCGGATGCTCGAAAGCTAACAACGAATCAAGTAATTGGTAAAGGTAAGGATAAGACATGGGAATTATTTGTGATTGGTTTCTAAAAACGAATAAAGAATCAAGTCCAGATTCCGTTCCCAACTCATTATACCTCCAATGATCACTCCACCAAACTTCTTCGATTGTCATTTTTCCGCATCTCATACTAACTCTTCCCTTCCTTAATAGCTCATTGACTATTTTATTTTCATCATTCCATACTTTCATAGCTCATTGGCTATCCCTTTTTTTTTTTTACTAACGTCCCCCCCCCCCCACCCACACTTTGGATGAGCACACGCTACAAATAAGAGTAGCGACCTCCTTCTTCATTGAAACAACATATACACATACAAGGTGTGGTCAACATGCAATCATCAAAAAGATAACTAGTTTCGAACTTCAATTGGACTCGATTCGGGAAAAGCTAAGGTGAAAGGTGTAAAATCTTTTTGTACTTTTCTAGATTTAATCAAAAGAAAAGATAAGGTTCAGAAGGTGTAACTAAGGGTATCTAGCGTAAAAAATTAACGCTAACAAATAGGTTCCAAATACTACGGATAACTAACCAATGCGGTCAGCAAAATTATTATTATTTATTTTTATTTTTTTTCGTAAACAGAAGGCCATTTGGTGAAAATCCTAATTTGCCTCTTATCATTTGAATATATTTTATTACTTGAAAGTAATTTTAACCGTAATGCATAATACGTACAAGTTCTAGAATCAACATGATCACCGGCACACTCATAACGAAATATAGAGCATAAGAAATGCTTTATACAAAAAGGCTTAAATCCTCACAATTTAAGTTGGGATATAACATGTGCTAGCAATAGCTATCAATAACTCTCCTTCCTTGATTAAATTTCAAAAATTTTCAAATAGCCTCATTCTTAACATTGAATCAATCTCTAAACAACTAAATCTCAAAGGTGAACACAACTCTAGTCACTTGAATTCCAAAATTCTACTAAAAAAAACTTAAAAATTTAAAAATCAAACCAATTTTTCCTATTTTCTTCCCTCCCCCACGCTTAAGTTTTGCATTGTCCTCAATGTAAATAAAATGAACTTAAAAGTAAAGGAAATGGGAAAAATTTAGAGAATAAAATAAAATAGAATAAAATACTACCCGGAAAAGAAAATTCGCATAGGCTTATTTGATTTTTCGTAAGCATATGAGTTCTTCCAACTCCAAATATTGATCAACACTAAGCTTCCGCTAACTTTTCCGTTGCAAATACTGCAAACACTATAGGCGAAACAAACAAAACAAAATACTAAAACAAACAAAAATAGTTCAAAACATAAATAATAAAATCCTACAAAAGTTAAGTTAAAGTAGTAGAAATAGAAATTATTCAACCAATCATTGTTTTTAAAACATAACCATTTATCAACCATCCCAGGTTGATAATCAATCTTCGGCATCCATGTGTTCATCGCCATAAATCCGCTCATCTTCACTCTCGTCATTATCCTCATAGTTCTCCTCATCATCAAAAACTGTAAACTTGGGCCTTTTCCTTCCAACACCTGACGAAGAACCTCCTACATTGTAGCTCGAACTTCCCACTGTAGGGACTTACCATAAACTGGCACTGGTTTGGGAAATGGAGCATATCTGGGATACGGATAAGGATATTGGCCAGGATATGGGTCGTACTGAATTGGGTAAGGTGGAACTTTTGGTGGGTTGTAGGGAGGTACCTCATAGTTAGCCTCACTTGCCACATGTTGAATCATCGGCATGGAATAATCATAGTTGTAATTTTGCCTCATCATCATAGAATCTCTCCATACTTCCCTACACTCTATCTCATTCAATTCACGGTTCCAATCTCCCCATCCCGAGTCAAAACTACCCGGGGCATGAACATTCCCAATCGGTGGTGGTGGTTGGTATGGTTGTTGTTGATAAGGTTGTTGTGGTGCTTCATGAGGTGCGCCCATCGTCGGCTCTGTCCAAGCTCCCAACTTCCTTGTTTTCCTATCCAACGCTTTACCAAAACTTTTATCATCCCACGTCTCACTCTCCTTCATTTCCGAACATTTTTCCAATTCCTCATACTCAAAATAACCCAAATTTATTGCTAACATAGTCACATAATGACCTCCACAAATCACACTATTATCTTTTATTCCTGGTGCTCTTCTTGAAAGATACTCGGCTATTATCCAAGCCGCATTACCGTTTTTATCCTCCTCCAACAATTTCATTAGCCATAGATCCGGTTGATTGCACTTATCCCTGCTACCTGTTCTATGCAACACCCCCCAAGCGATCAACTTTTGCAAAATCTTCATAAGAGGACTCCTTAACTTGGATGAGTTCCTTCTACTACAACCTGGATCTCCCACTCTATTCCAATATTCCGCTAGACCCTCATAATCATTATGCTTTCTTACCAATCTCGAAAAATGAGGTGGAAACAAACGATGCTCAATTTCATCTTGATCGTATAGACCAAGAATAACAGCAAACTCCGGCAAAGTATAAACATGTTCCCTACCACAGAGCCTAAACCAGATACATCTATCATTCACAACATCCACAATCTTCCTTTCAAAATAAAATGTGGAGAAAAACTCCAAACACCATTCTCGGTTAACATTCTCATAAATACTAAACGCTCTTTCCCACGAAAGATCTTCAAAACTATCACCATCTTTCTCATAAACATACGACATCCTCATCATATTTCTCAACTCAGTCTCACAATTATATTCCGTAAACAAACTCCAATCAACTAACCTTGGTTTAGCAATTTCTCTTCCTTGAAGTTTCGAAAGACGCTCCTCGAAAAGCGTGCTTTTCCTCCTTGCTTTTAACCTTGCTGAACTTCAAGTTTTCATTACTTTCATGATTGAGAGTATATTGAACCTTACTCTTGGCATTCCTTTGCACATACTTTGTTACAATCGGATTCACTCTTCCACTTGATGAACTCGAGCCACCTGCAAGATAACTCTATAGAAAACAAATATATGATAGTATAAGAGCATAAAAACCAAGATTACATGATTTAGAAGTCGCAAAACTCGTTTGGAAAAAATTTCATTTTTATTTACCGAGCCGTCCATCCGATCGGTATTAATGACTATCCGATCGGATGGAACAAATGTCCATGCTCAACCGATCGGTATCTACCCGCAACCGAATCGGTTGAGGCATTCTGTCTCACAAAAAAATTTCCTTTCCGAATTCCAATCAATTCCAACTATTCCAACTCTATCCTATCATACATTTGATCGACTATCATGGTTCCTACATATCCCACTCGTCTCCAAACACGTTCATAACCTATTCGCATGATTTCTCAATTTTCCTAGATCATATGAACACTACCAAATCAAATCTCTTCCATTGATGTTCTAATCAACAATGCTTCTTCCTAAAATCACTACTCATCTACTAAATAGCATCTGGAAATCATCAATTGTAATCCAAATAGATTTAAAGTTTTGACCCATTTTAATCCGAAAATTCAATCAATCAATTCTTCCTCAAAACTTAATCAATCTACCTAATTCTTTTTGCAATGAATTCCTCAATCATTTACCCATCTATTCCACAAAAATTACATCTCAATTCGAACTATATCAAAAATACCCAAATTTTGACCTAATTCAAGAAATTCGAATCAAAGTCTAATTAGGAAAAATTGATTATGTTACTTACTTGTTTAGGTGCCATAGATGATTCTTCAACACTCCTGCAACACTTAATAGACTTCTAATGGTCGAATTTTTAAACCCCAAGTTTGGTGGATTGAGTGTGTGTGTGTTTTTTGAGATTTTTGAAATCTTGAGTATATATATTTCAATCCATCCGATCAGTATTTGATCCAACCGATTCGGATTGAATTTTTGCAAAAACTTCACTTTTCTTTTGTCAACACTTACTCACACTTGTTAGAGCAAAATGAGAAGTGTTCCACTCTTCAAAAATACTTCTTTTAAGCATAAAAATACTTCAACACACTTAATCTTCCCAACTTGTTTTTCAATTCTATCTCAACAACTAAAATACAACTTAACTCTAAAACTCAAAACATAACTTCATAAACTTAATAAACCAAGACAATTAAAAAGGTCTAAACTCAAACTTAAACTTAAATGCAAACTTTAAACTACTAAAATGCAGAAAAATTAAAGAGAAAACAAACAAAACACTAGCACAAGCTTTGCGCTTTTATTCTTCAAACTCTTGTCTTTCACCCTTCAAAATATTCGTTCCTCAAGATATCTTCATTTTGGAACTTCCCGGACAACTTTCGGCCAGTCATTTGCGTTTTAAACTTCCTTGTAAAGTTCCTTCCATCCGGACAAACTATATCAAACTTCACATGCCATTCACCATCTTCTTTCTCCTTCTTGTAAACACTAGCTCCTTGAGGTCCCCATTCCAAATTCTTCAATTGGACCGGTAAAGATCCAAGAAAATCTGTCAATTTGTTAAACACAAAAACATTCTTAAACGGGTTATAGAAAGCCTCCATTGCTAGAGCTCTTTCCATCTCATCTTCAATATCAAAATAACTTGGGACAACCGGCCCATATTTAGGCCTCCCTTCTTCATCTCTACCTACTTCAAAACATCCCAAATGGTTTTCTTCTTCTTCTTCTTATCCATGAACTTCTTTAACAATCTTGCCTCTAGGCTTTGGGTAATATGTATACTTCAAGATCCCATCACTAATAGTCACAGTACCTCTACCCATATCTATAATAGCTCCACAAGTTCTCAAAAATGTTCTTCCTAACAACAATGGTAACTCCTTATCCACCGGAATATTAAGCACAAGAAAATCGGCCAAGAAAGCTTGATATCCTATTTGGACTCTAACATTCTTTACTTTTCCCATCGCTTTTGCTCGTGAATTATCAGCCATAGTAAGATTATATTGGTTTGGTTGAGGATTACCAAATCCTAATCTTTTATACAAATGATACGGCATTACATTCACACCTGCTCCCGTGTCAGCCAATGCATACATCGCATCTGTTCCATTTACTTTAATAGGTAACACAAAATTTCCTGGATCGCTCTCCTTTTTAGGCAACCCATTCTCAACTATCCTATCTCTTCCAATCTCATCAAAATTCTTATCTTCCAACCTAGCTGTTGCCATCATAACTGCATCCAACTTCTTACGATAAGTCATATAATTATTCAACACTTCAATAACCGGCTTCTCTTCCATAAGCTCCTTAAACTTTGTTTCCAAATTTTCTAGAATCGCTTCCTTTTGCTCTTGGGTTAATGGTTTAACTATTTGTGGTGTTTTTGGTGGTGAATTAGATGAAGAACTCTCATTCTTAGGGGTGGAGGGTTGGGTAAGTTTGTTAAGTGGTGTTTTCTTCCTATTTGCTTTGCCCATTTTAACCATCTCTCCCTTTCCTACATGTTCTTCTACCAAATCATCAACATCTATCCTCATCTCTCCCAATGCAAAATCAATCCTACATTTAGTCTTAACCATAAAATCTCTACCAAACACAACTTCCGGTTCATCCGCATTACCAAATTGAAAAACAACAAAATCAACTTTAAACACATGACCATGAATATTAACATTCACATCTCTCACCATCTTTCTTCCATAATCTTCATAGTCAAGCCTAAAAAAACCAAGCTTACCAAGCATTTCTTCCGTAATATAGTTGTCTCCATACTCCATATTAAGCTGAGCATCCCAAGCTTTAATACCTTCCACTCCACAAGGTGTAGAATACCTCATGAATGGTACATCAAACTCCTTAGGTGGTGCTTGTGTAAACACAACAACTCTTTTCTCCTTAGGTGAACTAACATGACTTTCTCCAACTTCTTCTTGTCTTTCCAAATCAACCTTTGCTTCTTCCAAAATATTTCCCAAACTTTCCAATGAATCACCCGAATCTTTCAACATTTCTTCCAAATTTCTCAAGTATTCCGAAATTCCGCTTAAACTTTCCATTCTAGTGAATCAATAACTATAACATAACCACAAAAACCAAAGAAATCCAAAACTATTAGCGTGAGGGTTAGTCATAATCGAAATAACTTAGAAATGAGATCAAAACAAACAAACAAAATCAAACTCTCAAAACATCAAAACATCTAAAAAGTAAAAATTTCAAAAATTTTACCGAGGCTTCCATCCGATCGGTTTAAGATCCCATCCGATCGGATGGTTGAATCGTTAAAATTCAAACTTGCCCAACCGAATTGGATGCGGGCAGCATCCGATCGGATGGATCGAATTTCCAAAAAAAAGATTTTTTTTTATTTATAAAAAAATTAATTTAATTAAAACTAAACTTTAAAACTTTTAATTATAAAAACTAATAAATAACATTAAACTAATAAATGAAACACATAATTATCAACTTAATTACCATTAAGCTAACAACTAATTATTAACTTTAACAATCATTAATTAATTAACATAGGTAAAAACTCTTAAACTACTAATCATTAAAACTTAACATTAACTATTTTAACTAAATCATTAAAAACATCATAAATATTAAAACTAATCTTAATTATCCCTATTAACCAACTAATTAACTAACACTTAATCTTAACAATTAATAACATTAAAACTAACATTAAAAACTGGAAATAACAAAAATTAACAAGAAAAAAAAATAATTTTTGGCCACCAACCGATCGGATGGATGCCCATCCGATCCGGTTGGCTACGAACCGAACCTTTTTTTTTTTACTCTTTATTACAAAAACTTATAACTACCAATCTAAACTACCAAGTAAATTTAACAATTCCCCGGCAACGGCGCCAAAAGCTTGATGTGTCGTTATATGTGCAAGTTTTAAAATTTATAAAATCAATTTATCCGATTCTTTAATCAACACATACGAGCAAGTATACTCGTCCATAGTAGTAAAGGTGGGTAAGTTGAGATCGTCCCAAGAGAATTGTGGTTTGGTTTTGCAAAATAAGTTTTGTCCAAAAAGATTGCCAATCCTTTTTTGTGTAAATGCTAAGGTAAACAAAAATCAATCAATCAAAAACAAATATACTTGTGTGTAGTTCCATGATAATTGTATAGAGTAATCTAACAAGTTGGGTGTAACTTGAAATGATGCACAACTTAAAATTGAGTGATTCACAATCAATGGTTTTTATCATGAGAAATCATCTCTTAGAATTCAATCTCCTAGTTAATTCCTTTCAGTCTTTGTTAACTAGTGCGATAATTCTATTAGACTCTTTGTTGTTTGAAAAGCATTTCTTATTTTAAGAATTCCTACGAATCCTTTCGGCCTTTTCTCGTGATGAAATCGTTTCCAAATCCATTTTAATGAGTTAATATGATGCTTGTCACACACCATAATCCATACTAATTCGTGCACTAACTTTTTGGCATAAAAACATAAAGAAAATCCTTTCAGCCTTTGTTAATCTTTAAAACTGTTTTTACTAACTAATTAAGCAAGATTAGATTTTATTTCAACAAACTCATTAAACAAGATATGATTTCATGCATCACTATGAAATAAGAATACTCCAACACTTATCACATCATACACACAAGTATAACCAAAATCACTCCATAATAATCATATTCAAACACAAGTAATCAACCATACTTTAATTCATCTTAAAGTAAAAGTAGTTCATAATAACCCAAACAAGAAATACCTATTTGTGAAATTACAAGAACTAGAATAGTGGAACTATAGCAACCACTCTCCTCCAATCGCCTATGATCACACGTAAATAACTCCACACTTGGACACAACTCTTGAGACTTGAACTCAAGATTCCCTGGACGTTTTCACAGCAACTACAAGCTTTCGGGCAATAATAATAAGTTTAGCAAGACTTGGTGTAAGCCTTACTAGGTTTTTGGTTTGTCACTCCACCACCACTTTTGCAAACTAGCCAAATGGTTTTTAAATAAGTGTAAGAACACTTATGCTTCAAGTAAAAACGTCCCATTTCAGTTACTAGCCGAGAAATGATAAGCCACCATGATTATGGGGCTTAAATTCGTCATTAAATGCATTTTTGTAACTTCAGCTTCCTCCAACCGATCGGTATTGAGGTCCATCCGATCGGTTGGAGCTCTCGGTAAATCCAAGTTTCCCCATCCGAATTGGATGCGAGCACCATCCGATCGGATGGGCCATGCAAATATTATTTTTCTTCTTCCTTTTCTCGTTATGTGCTTGATCCTTTGTTGTGCCACTAATTCCCTCCATAGAACTTGATCTTTTCTTGATATGTAAGCATAGAAATCCTTGACTTTATCAAATCCTTGAATTCTTATGTGGCTTCTTTCTCGTGATTCTTCAAATGTGCATAATTTCTTCATCTTTTTATCATCTTTTCCTGTACTTGGCTACATTTACTTGCATATACCCTTTTTCATGATTTAGTAACAAATACACACAAATATAACCAAATATTATGCACAAATCTAACAATAACGCGACTAAAAACATGTTCATTTTGAGCGTTATCACTTTAAATCTTGTGCTCAACTATTATTTACTAAACCTATGGATTACACTCAACCTTTGTGTTGATTTTTTTAGCATGTTTATCTCAGGTAATTGATGCATGATGTGAGCACCAGGAGTAGCTGAAGGTTGAGGATGGCAATCATTAGGCTATGCTTTTTACCCTTACTATCTTTATTATTCGTTTAGTCTTTTAAAACGGTGTCTTTTATTCCACTGCAAACTATCTTTATTTTCCGCTGCTACTTGTGATATGAGTCTTTTAGACTCTAAACATTAAATTTTGTATCTGAATGATATGTTTTATTAAAAATGTCTCATTATGAGATCGTTTTCTGTGATTGTGACTGTCTTACCGCACACGTAGCACCCCAAGCTCAGTCCCGCTGCCATATTTCGAGTTGGGGGTGTTACATCTTAGGACAAAAGTACAAAGAGAAAATCATCATTGATCTACCATGAACAACAACAAGTAAAGGACAAAAGCTACGGTTATTTGATTGTTATTCGGGCTTCAGTAGCTTATGTATATGGCTGGTATTAGTAACTGAGATGGGTGGTTAGTGAAGCAGTTAACTTTTTCGGGAGATATAAGGTAGCAAAAAATGTTAATTGATTGATTTTGGTTCATATGTTTGTGTGTTGTGGTTGCTTAGCGTGAAGTGAACTGAGATTGAATGGTGAAATAAGGTGGGCGTTAGTTTTGGGAGTGAAAAGACAGAAGCGTTTGACTGTACAAGGAGGAATAAGGGAGGCAATATATTAGGGTGAATATGTGGTTAATACTTGTCTTATATAATCCTAAGATTTAGGGTTAGTTATGTTGGACTTTGGCTTTTGAAACCAGATTTTACTTATTGGTGTTGGGCTTGAGTGGTATTAACCAAAAATCTATATAACTATTATTGGGCTTAGACGATAACGGTTATGTTTGTTGCTTGGGCTTCGAAAATGGTCATAAAATGTGGTTTTTGGATTTAATTTTGGTTAATTATTGGACTAAAGGTTGTATTGGACTTGGACCATAATAATCTCGAGTGGTTGATTACTTCACATGGCTAAATTTTGAACGTTAATGAAAACGTGACTACGGGAATTGTTCTTTATTACTTATTTGAGCTTGAACTGGAGTTTCACGGGTTCGTGCACTTAGTATCTCAAAGTCTAGGGGTTGGTTGGATGCAAGACTTATGGAGATCCTTATTTGAGCATTTATAGAATAGTGATTAAGACTTGAACATCTAGCTATGTGATAGAACTTATGCACGCCATCAATAAGCTCTTAAGAGCGTTTTAGCTAAAGACTGATTAGGTCTTATACCTAGGATATAATAACATAGAATATGTAGCGGAATAATAAATAAGAACACCAATGTTATGAACAAGGTTTTTCATTCATTAAAATTCACCAACTCATCTCAATTCTAGATGATCAACTCTAGAACGGTTACACATTAACATGAATCCTAAAATCCTTGAGACGACAAATAACACTAACCCTAGGCATCCATTATGGACTTGACGCCTAGATACACGCACACACTTTTCCTGTGTTTACATCTTGACACACAATAAACTAAACGCCCCATGTCCTCTTTATATACTAGAGGATTAGGGTTTACAAAGGAATATCTTTTAAACAATTAAGAATATCTTCTAAATCTTTAGTCTTTGCAGATTTCTCTTCTATCAGATTTAGTCCTTCTTGTTTTCATTCTTCTTGTTTTACCTTCATCAAATCAATAAACCCAACAATCTTCCCCTATTTGATGATGACAAACAACCTCGAATCTTGTACGAACTTCCCTAGATGAAGTAGAGAAGTTGAGATAATTAAATCTCAGCCACGAATGAAACAAGCTTCCCCTTAAGTCAGACTTCCTTTGTAGCATGCTATACCAAGGATCTACAAGTTGCAAATTTCTTCCTCTTTTTGGCCTCATCAAATTAGGAACTAAAGTATGCAACCTTGATCTTCACAACCACAAACCACTATCATACTTCCAATCCAGTCTTCCATTGTCTCGAATTAGCCGCCATGAAGAACACCAAAATGCTTACTATAAATGAACGCAAGACAAAAGAAACCTAAACCATCAGTAAGAATAACAACTAGTAGTTGTGATAACCTTCCCCTCGAATGTAGCATATAAATGGTTAAACATTTTAACATTAAGTTTCCCCTGAAACCCATATGTTAACCATTTGAAAGAACTTTTCTAATAACTAACCACCATAGCAACGAACTCCATGTAGTACCATCCATGAACGATCATAGCAGCAAGAATACTAATAAAAAATGACTACAATAGAATTCGAAACCAAGCAGTAGTAGAATGAAGAATATTTCTTTGGTTGATAAGTAGGAACCATGTAGAAAGTATAAAGCTTCCTCTTAACACGAACATGATAACTACTTCAATACACCCAACCATACGTAACACCAATTCATAACCAACTATTAACTTCAAAACCAAAACCATTCTTGTGTGTGTTCGACAACTCCATAGCCAGCTCATGTAGACCAAAACCAAACAGTTTGCTCATTATACTTATGTCAATCAACTTCACATTACCTCAGATCAGTTTCTTTATTAAGTCGCTCACACAGCTTCATAAGCAGCACTAATAATCCTTCGAGCAGTATTAAAATGCATAGCAGTGGTAACTGATAAAGAGCAGCAGTAAAATTAATGCTAGCAGTACTAAAAACGAACAAGCAGTACTAAAATTCCAACTAGCAGTATAAACGAACTATGAGCAGTACAAACTTGATACGTCGGGCAGTACTAAATTCAAACAGAGCAGTACTAACCATTAACCGATATGGAACAATAATAATGTGTAGCAGTAGGAACTTATAATCTTCTTGTAATCATGCCCATAAAACTACCACAAACAACCTGAAATCAGTTACCCTTCAACTGCTCCAAACGTACACAACATATTCATGATACAAAGTATACCAAACCCTGTATTATCATCTCTATCAGTACCATGAATTTCAGTCGACCAAAAACAGTTCCTCCACATCAAAGTCACTTTGCCAAGTAGGGTTTTCTAAGGATTCAGTATCAACATTCAGTAGCATCAATTGTTTACATCTTGTTAGCCATCATAAATTCACATCAGTAGCCACAAATAAAGTGACAAACCGACTGGAGTTATAAACAAAGATCACAAACCCTAACTAAATATCACCTTTTGATGAGCTGTAGGTGATTGACAGAAACATCAAACTTCAAAACCCTTTGTGAGTTTTAACTGGTCGAGCAAAGAAAAAACATAAACTTTACAAAACCCTAAAAACCGATTGCATCAGGAAAACCATAAAAACGATGATACCATACTTTGAAGCTGCGTTTCTTTGATAACATGATTAGGGCATGAATTAAAGCATGATAACAACCCAAAATCAACTTCCATGATGAATATAATTGACAGAAAATGAATTAAGGAAGTATGATATCACAAAAACTCTAAAAATCGACTTACTTTAATGTTTCTGTAGCAGACTTTTAGAAAATTCATATCTTTCGAATGAAAGCTCAGATTGAAGATCTCTCCGGTGAGAATATATCTTGATATATAGAGAACCTCTAGTAAAAATTTTAGCACGATCCAACGGTTAACGAATGAGCTATCGTCCTTTGAAACCAGCTCTGCAGAAAGTTACGAACATAAACACCAAAATCGATTTTCTTCATCTTTCTTCGACTAAAACCTTGTGAATCCTAGATATCACAAGCTCCCAATCTCTGATAGCACCTGATAGAACTTATGCACCTCATCAATAAGCTCTTAAGACCGTTTTAGCTCAAGACTGATTAGGTTTTATACCTAGGATATAATAACATTGAATATGCAGTGGAATAATAAATAAGAACATCAATGTTATGAACAAGGTTTTTCATTCATTAAGATTCACCTACTCATCTCAATTCTAGATGATCAACTCTAGAACGGTTACACACTAACAGGAATTCTAAGATCCTTGAGACGATAAACAACACTAACCCTAGGCGTCCATTATGGACTTGACGCCTAGATATACACACACACTTTTCCTGTGTTTACATCTTGACACACAATAAACTAAATGCCCCATGTCCTCTTCATATACTATAGGATTAGGGTTTACAAAGGAATATCTTCTAAATCTTTAGTCTTTGTAGATTTCTCTTCTATCAGATTTAGTCCTTCTTTTTTTCATTCTTATTGTTTTATCTTCATCAAATCAATAAACCCAACAATATGTGTGTGATCTATAAGCGCATAAGTTAGTTCTTAATGCTCACAATAGCTATCACTTTAAGGGGTTACATTGTAGTGCTCAGTGTCACAAAAGGTTGTGGATTGTTCAAGAGGCGGATATACAGTAAAGGATGGATGGTTGAGTATATGCCACTACCTATATTGTAAGGACTGACGTTGTTGTGCTCAATATAGGTTCTTAATCACACATTAGTACAAGCTTAATTCACAAGTCTGGGGGACTTTACTTCATTCTCAAGTGCGTCATATCGGGTTGTCTCTATACGTGGTCATTACTATTAGTCAATTAAAGTGAAAAGAGGTTTGATTTGAGGTTGATCTGAGGAGAATTGTAGAGAGAGTAGTTATCGACATCTTGTCACGAGGTATTGCATATGCAGTTACGGGCGTTTATGTTGCTTCCAGTTGATCTAGTTTATGGCATGTACAAATATTTATGATGATTCTGAGAGATCGTCATCATCCTGGAGGGAGAAATGTGTACATCGGGGCTTTTATCGAAGAACTGGAAGCATTCTAAGTGAGTTGAAGATGTCGATATGATGCTCCCCAAACAAACCCGTGAAGAAGTTACATTTTATCAGTCTATGATCCATTTTTCGCTGTGCATAAGAGACTGAAGACAATTTGGGCAGAATTCATAGACACTTCTTCTATAAGCATCAGGGTTATATCAAACGGGTTGTCAATTTAGGAAGAAACATGTAAAAGAAAATGGCCTACTAATTGGGAGGGAGTAATAACCAAATTAGATCATTATAGTGATCCTACAAGTAATACAAGCAAGTTGAGGAAGATACGAGAAGATCAAGAGCTGTGAAGACGTCCGCAGGAAACTGCACTGCTTCAGCATTGTATTCATCATTTTTATGTACTTGTTAAGAATCATTGTAACCATTCACGTGTGACGCCATCTTGGAAGGAGATTGTTACCTTTACTATTTTATGAATCTGGCGTCTTACACGTGAAATGGACTAGAAACGTAACTAGCTAGACACGTAGGGACTATAGTTGTAAACGTGTAATAGCTATGTTATGTTTGGCCTATAAATACCCCTCAAGTCTCCACTTGAGAGGTGTGTGTGTGTGTAACCTTATCTTATCACATTAATAATATCTTTGTTTCACCTCACACATCTTCACCTTATCCTCTCTACACTTTCTGTCTCTAAAACTAGTCTTGGATTTAATCTACTTTCATCAAGCTCGACCTCCCGAACCATATAAATCAACTATGTTTTCGATCCTACAAAAACAGATAAGCCTAATAAGATCTGTAGAAACAAACCGTGCCTATGAATTAGGAGAGTCAAAACATATGTATGATTGTTCAAACGTATTTATTAAGATAACTAAATCGTTTAGGATCAGAACATGTTTTATTGTGATTGGGGTTTTTTCTTTTTTCTCCAAAGTCGCCAGAGATGATGGGGGGATTACAACGATATAATGTATTATGAATATTACGAATTGTTACAACAGATGGTTGGATTCAAGATCCAGTCAGCCACACGGGATGAATTTGTTTACTTCCATAACTAATCCGACACTGAGATAATGTCATGATCTTAATAATTAAATAAATTTACTTCTACTTGGAAGTATGAAGATCTTCACCTCACGTCCTTACCTTAACACCAGCAAAACCACCTAGCTTCAAAAATTCATCACCACTTGTGTCACCACCACACTGCCGACAAACCACCACCATCATTTTCAGCGAACCACTACTTAACGCCACCTCCTTCTGTGTGACCACAATCGGACATTACCCCGTGTCACCACCACCAGACACTCGCAGCCTGTGTCACCACCACCTCATCGACCAACCAACACACCGCCTCAAGCAAAAACCATGGCCCCTAACACTACCGCTTTAGAGAGAGAGAAGTCGAGAACTTGTTTTAGAGAGAGAGAGAACATGCTAACTAGACCCCGCCGCCGCCAGCTATGATTAACCCGCCATAACCATCGCCATCTCTGGTCGAACTACCACAGATGCCGCTACCTTCGTTCAAACCACTGCCGTCACCTCCACCGTCGCCATGTTGGCTCTGAATCCGACAACAATTTTTAGATCCAACCAACATCTACTATACTTGTAGGTTTAAGTTTTTATGGTGATCATGTGGTGATGATGGTTTAAATATTATGACATATGGTTTTAAATGCGTGTTGTGTGTAATGGTGTTTGGGAAAAAAAAATGAAAGATAAAAGAGGATAAAGATGATTATCACTTTACCAGTTTATATTTTTGTTTTATTGCAGTATTACGAGTATTTAGTTATTTTAGGCTTTTACCAATCAAGTGGCCCACAAAAACGAAACCAGTAAAATAATGAATATAATAATAGTGATTAAACCCTGATAGCCATTAAAGAAAGGGTTAATGAGTTATAAATATATCAAACTTTTCACTTTTTACTGAGTTATGTATCTAACTTTTTTTTTACTAAGTAATGGTCTAAACTTACTAATCCTTGCTATGTTGTGTACTAATGGAGTGATTAAGGTTTTTGATGAACTCAAATAAGTACATTTTATTATCATCATTTGTCCTATTTATTTGACTTGTTTTATTATATTATATATGAGAATTGATACGTTAATGTTTACTTTTGTAATTCTCAGGTAAAAACAAGTATTATGTGAAACTTGGCGATTTTGGACTAATTATTGAGCAAAACAAGCAAGATGTTAAGAGTCTACTGAAATGTACAAGGTCAAGATCATTCTGCTCCAGATACGCCGCAACATATTCTTACATACAGCATATTACTATCAAGATTTCACAAGTTACAATCCAAGACAGCAAAGGACATGCGCCGCATAGAGAAATGGAGTTACGCCGCATCTTAAGGCGGTGTACGAATATTCCTGAATATATTAATCTTAGACCCCACGCGAAGTTAAGTCAATGCGCCGCATCTACTTATCCTATGCGCCGCATCTAACCCTCAGTCAGAAACTATAAATACCCCGAGGCCAGACGAATTTCGGGATCCAAAACCTAAACTAGACTTTAGAGACCGAAGACAGAAGAACCCTAGGAGACGAATTCAGACGTATTAGCAGCACAAGACACACCCTAAACGAAGATACAAGAGCTGTAAGAAGGTCCTGCATGTATTCAATTCATTAAGTAGTTTTGTTTTATTGTATTAGTACACTTTAATTCATCAGGTTTAATGGGCCGATTCCATGTGACTACGGAAAATCATTGGCACCCCTTAAAATTGCTTTCCCATTAATTAAAGTTTATATGTTGATGTCTTTGGTGACTTTTATTAGTGCATTGATAACCTCTGTGTCTAGCTGAGCATTGCTTGGGTCGCCATGCCCCTTCCTCGCCTATCTATTTTAGCGTATAGGAAACGTGGGCATCACAAATGCTCAATATTTTAGGATAGTGGGATAGACATAAGTGATCATTAAGGGTTTACTCGCCGATAAGATTAGAGCCAACGAGAAAGGGTTAATTATATACACTTCATATAAAACTAGCAATAAAATAAGTGACAAGCTACTTAATTATCAGGACAGGTCTTCATATTGTCTCAAGTATCTATCTGTGTACGTGTGTGCTAATCGCTGATTCGTGCTCATTAGTTTAGTTTACTATTTAATTATAACCAAACCGTGCCAGTCTCTCAGGCTGAACCCCCATTGCGTTAGATTAGGTTGTATAGCTAATTTAAGATATTAAAATACTGATTAGAATAACTAGATAATACGTTCCACTCTTAGTGATCGACACTCTACTTACCATTATATTCATACTGACCGGGTACACTGCTCGTTAAAGTGTGTGTTTTATTGATAAGTCGGCTAAATATAAATTTAAAACTTGAGTAGGCATTAATACTGCTAAAACCACAACGACATCACGCGCGCACCAAGCCTTTGGCGCCGCTACCGTGGATATAAAAGAATTAGAGCAATACACACCCACATCAAGTTTTTGGCGCCGCTGCCGGGGAGTGAATTGTTATTATCTATTAATTTGATTAGTATTTTAATTAGGTTTTCTTTTTAATTTTTAGATTCTAACCACTAACCCTGTTATATATTAGATAAATTGCATTCATTGTATTATTTGCATATTTTCTGTTTTTGTGTGTTTTTATTTTCTTTAATTTTTGTTTCTTTTTGTTTGATTTTATTTTTGTTTTTCTTTTTCTATTTTTCTGCATTCTGCTATCGTTGTACTGTGCTGATACAAACGATACAGCGCATCTGTTTTCACAGATACGGCGTATTGCGTTTAATTTTTATAAAATACAACGCGTTTAATAAATTCGATACGACGCATCTTTCCCCAAGATACGGCGTATTCTGTTTTTAATAAGAAATTTTTCTAAACCCTAACGCCATACGACGCATCTGTTTTAACAGATACGGCGTATTTACAATTTAAATTAAAAACAGTTTTCGAATTTTTAAACAGATACGACGCATCGATCTCTATCGATACGGCGCATCTACTAAATCAAAAATCTTGTATTTTGAAACGTAACAAAAATACGGCGCATTAGCTTCTACTAATACGACGCATTTAATTTTAATTAATATAAACGATTTTTGATAATTTAAACCTGATACGGCGCATTCTAATTTATAAGCGGCGTATCTGCTTTCTGAATAAAAGTCTGATTAAATTTTAACGATTATAAGATACGGTGTATCCAACTTTTTGGATACGGCGCATCGTCTGCAGATATCAGCAACTTTTATTTTTCGTATTCCGTTTTCGTTGTTGATTTTCTGATATACTACTTTCTTGAACATACCCTACTGATGCTTTTGTGATGGTTTCAGGAAGTGCATGACCAGGAGTTCAACTAAGAACTTGATTAAACCTTTCGAAGATCCTGAACGAGCCTTACATTCGCTTAAAAGGCTTTTCAACACAAAAAGCTTTGATATCTCAAGTTCGTTCGAGCTTGATTACTTTTCTGAAGAGAAAGAGGAAGTAGAAACAGAAACAATGACGGAAAACACTACTATGGAGGAATACATGAACAAAACCCGTGCTGATTACAGTTCAGGAGTTGCTAGACCAAAGTTTGATGAAAAGTCAAAGTTTGAGTTGAAGGGTCAGTTTCTCAAGGAGCTAAGAGAAAATGCTTTCAGTGAAACGGAACATGAAGATGCTAATGAACATGTTGAAAAAGTCCTCTAGATTGCAGATTTGTTTACTACAGAAAGAGTCTCTGACGATCAACTTATGCTAAGAATCTTTCCAATTTCAATTAAAGGAGCTGCTAATAAGTGGCTAAGGAATGAACCTACTAGTTCAATCACAACATGGGAAGATTTGAAGAGCAAATTCCTGAAAAGATATTGTCCACCTGCTAAAACTGCTAAAAAGATGGAGGCTATCAACAGTTTCAAGCAAGAGCCTGATGAAACTCTTTATCAAGCTTGGGAACGATTTAAAGACTTATTGATGAAATGCCCTCAACATTATCTAAGTCCAATGCAGGAGATAATATTGTTCTATCAAGGACTGGACGTGCCTACTAGACAAATCTTGGATGCTAAGGGAGCTGTGCCTCAAATGAGTGCAGCCAATGCTAGAGAAGCTATCCAAGAAGCTGCTGATCATTCTCAAAAATGGCACGATGGAACCTCTACTAGATCTAAAAGCAGCACTAATTTTGACGGGTTTGCTGCAATTCAAGCTCAATTGGATAAAATTAGTAGAGAGATGAAGAAGCGTGATGAGAAAGTTTATGCTGCCCAAGTTGGATGTGAAAAATGCGAAGGACCTCACTACACTAAGGATTGCCCTAATAAGAATGAAAGTGAGACTTTTAAAGAAGCATACTACACACAATTTGGACAACCATTCCGACCTTCAGGAAAATTTAGGGAAGCTACTCCGGGATACTATCAAAAGAACAACTTTAATCCCACTTATCAAGAAAGGAGGCAGACTTTAGATGACACTCTAAAGCAAATTATGGCCGATGCTGCTAAAAGACATGAAGATAACACTGCTATGATCAAAGAAATCCGAGCCTCAACGGATACTATTACAAGAAATCAAGGAGCTTCGATCAAAGCATTGGAACAACAAATAGGACAAATGAGCAAGGTTCTTCAAGAAAGGGGATACTGAAGTTTACCAAGCTCAACTGAAACTAACCCAAGAGATCATGTCAAGGCCATAAGCACCACTGAAGAAGTCACGCCTAACATACCTTTTCCTAGAAGATTGATGAATGGTAATGATGCTGCAAAGCCCGAATTTTTCTTTAATTCTTCAATCAGTTTAAGGAGATTACTAAAAGAGAAGACAAAGATTGAAGAGGAGATCAAGGCCACAATGAAAGAAGAGAGCTCTGCAACCGACTTACATGCCTTGCCTCATAAAGAAAAGGACCGAGGAAGTTTTACTTTACCTTGTTCAATTAATGATATATCTTTCAATAATGT
Source organism: Artemisia tridentata subsp. tridentata (assembly GCA_021014915.2). Taxonomy (NCBI): domain Eukaryota; kingdom Viridiplantae; phylum Streptophyta; class Magnoliopsida; order Asterales; family Asteraceae; genus Artemisia; species Artemisia tridentata. The sequence continues at coordinate 357,953,639 of CP139505.1, forward strand.
GTTAGCTGAATTAGGAGCTAGCGTTAGTGTTATGCCCCTTAAGACATTCACTACCCTAGGACTAGGAAAATTAGCACCAACTAAGTTGCTTATTGAATTGGCTGATAAAACGGTAAAACGACCCGAAGGGATTGCCGAAAATGTGCTAGTTAAGATTGAGAAGTTTATTTTCCCCGTAGACTTTGTTATATTAGATATGCCCGAGGATGTTAAGATTCCTTTAATCCTTGGAAGACCTTTCTTGTCTACCGCCCATGCTAAGATTAATGTGTTTAAAAGAAAAATCTCATTAAAGGTAGGGAATAATAAACTAGTCTATAAGTGCTAAAATCCTGCTAAAAGCATAATTAGAGGCGTCTATGTGTTAGGGTTAAGAGAACGTATGGAACTCGATCTTGAAGCTAGGCTTATGGGGGAAACATTGATTCAAAACAACTCAACTAATCCTAATCATGAGAACTTCGAGGAATTTATTGACCTTAATGTACCTACCGAACTTAGGCATGATATTGTTAATGATTCTGATGATGAGTGGTATGATTGCGAAGTAATTAACAAACGTAGGAGGATAGTTGAGCATACAAATTTGAATAATGATGTGTTTATTGAACTACCACCCCACCTTGCATATTTATGCCTATATAATAATAAGAATTTCCCGTCTATCATTTTGTCATCTCTGCCCGAAAGGGACAGAACTTTGTTTATACAGATATTAAAGAAGAATGGCGTGGAAATTAAGGACGAGCAAGGAGTGTTCAATATTACTGGACTGGCGATGAGGGAGCGCGATGCTTCCGACTCTTTCAGTGATCGGTATTAAGGAGCTGAACGTGAGTCTAACTTGAAGACTCTGGAATAAAGACAAGTGCTGACCGGGAGACAACCCAGAAAATTTTTACATTCTGTTCTGTGTCAAGTCTGTCAGGCCTGCAGAAGATACGGCGCATCTCCATCCTAAGATGTGGCGCATCGCCTGCACTCGTCATATCTTATTTTATTTTCTGCATTTTTATTTTTTACTTTAAAACTTTCTGTCAGTTTATTTAATGCGGCGCATCCCTGGTTAAGGATGCGGCGCATCTTTTATTCTGATTCGTACTTATTCCAGGCTCGATACGGCGTATCTTCTTCCATAAGATACGGCGTATCGACTGACCTGACGATTTACAGTTTAATTCTTTTGCTTTTATTTTTACTAACTACTAATGTATTATGCAAGTTTGAACCTTCTTAACTCAGGTGTGTTAAAGTCTGAATGGTATTATAGATTCCTGCATTTTTGTGGATACATCATCTATGAAGATTAAACGTTCTAATCCACAAGAAAGTTGATTTTTGCTCTTATACGAATAATGGAGGATCATACCGAGCAAATCTCAGGGGAGTTTTTCTGTTCTAATTCTTTTATTTTCCAGTTTTTAACCTTTAATACAAACAACGAGGACGTTGTTTAACTTAAGTGGGGGGATTGAAGAATTAGAACACTTACTTGTCCTTAACTTTCAAAATATGCTTAAAATGCGCTTAATATATAAAAATTTAAATTTTTTTAGCATGTTTTTTTTTAAAGTCTAAATTACATAGCTGCACACATAACATTATTTTCAAAAATTATGAACTTATCAAAATTCACAAATCTGTGAGTGTGCCGGTGACTTGTAAACTTTAGAACCTGGCTTATATACTATTCGAGACCACCATAATAAGTATTATCTTTATAATTGGAATGACTTGTCTAAATTGGTAAATTTCTAGGATTACACCCAAATAGCCTTTATATGTTATGTGATATTAACTAACTACATTGGTTAGTTAACCCCCATATAAACCCTTTTGTTACTCTCACTTTTAGAGTAAGATACCTCTAGAAAAACCCTCAGAGCCATTTCTTTCGTTTCTTACACCTTTGTTATAATGTTTCGTTACACCCTTACACCTTAGCCTACCATGTAGATTAAAATCCGTGGTTAATTGCTTTAGGCAAAGTGTGTTTCCTTACATTACCTGTGTTCGCGTGCGTAATTCATTATCTTTTGTTAGGTCGAGAAATTGCACAATGCAATTGGTATGAAAGTAAATATTGTATATCTTTGAGTTTATTTTTCGTGTGTTTACTATTTTCGTTATTACAGTTATTTCTGAAAGTATAAAGAGTATGAAAAATTATCCGGAAAAATAGTGATAGTAAAGTTGTGAAATTTTACACATATATGTTGATGTCAAAAAAAAAAAAAAAAAAAAAAAAAAAAAAAAAAAAAAAAAAAAAAAAATCGAAAAAAAATAGAAAAGAAAAAGAAAAAAGAAAAGTTGGAAGTTTGTTTTAACCAACTTATGTAAAGTTTTGTATTAAGTGGGCGATATCACCACTATTTGTTGTATATTATATTTATGGATTGAATGGGAGTTGGCCGTTATGGGAACGCCAACTAAGGTTATTCTTTGATTGAGATCTTGTTGAGTATAATTCGTGTCTACCTAAAGCGTGTGTTTCAAGTGTTAAAGCGTGAGTTATTCAATGATATGAGTCTTATTCATGGGATGGTTGGGATAGTAATTTACCACACTTAGGATTTTAATTTATCTGTTTTGTTTATTTTTCATTTTACACCAATTCGTATCCCAAATATTATCCATACCCTACATCATTCTTTATCCAAACCTTTGATTTATTGAGATTAGGGATTTGAGCAATCTTAAGTATCGTAGTCGTGGATTCGGCTATGTATTTATGATTTTGTCGCCCTTTTTGATATAATATTATTGGTGAAGATTACTTGGTCCTATCTTTAGCCCATTCGAGTTAAGGATTTGAGCAATTGCAAGTATCGTGGTCGTGGATTCGATCATGTATTTGTGATTTTGTCGCCTTTTCTGGAATGCGAGATCGATAGAAATTAAGAAGAATGATCAACCCTTAACCAACAAACCCTTTTTACCGCTTTAGACTTGTTATTCCTTAGCTTTAGTGGGGGAGATGCGTATATTTTCCAAGCTTATGATAGAATATTCGTCACGACTGGACAGTTAAACGATTAGATTTGCTTTTATCGAAATATTTTATTTTATTTCTAATTCGTTAAGTGTTTGGTTGTGCAATTATGACACAAAACGAATACATGCTTTAATATAAAAATAAATCCTAATATCTTTTAGGATACATTTTCATGAGATTTATTCTAAGGTTTACTTGGGGACAAGTAAAGTTCAAGTGGGAGGATATTTGATGAACTCAAATAAGTACATTTTATTATCATCATTTGTCCTATTTATTTGACTTGTTTTATTATATTATATATGAGAATTGATACGTTAATGTTTACTTTTGTAATTCTCAGGTAAAAACAAGTATTATGTGAAACTTGGTTATTTTGGACTAATTATGGAGCAAAACAAGCAAGATGTTAAGAGTCTACTGAAATGTACAAGATCAAGATCATTATGCTCCAGATACGCCGCAACATATTCTTACATACGGCGTATCACTATCAAGATTTCACAAGTTACAATCCAAGACAGCAAAGGACATGCGCCGCATAGAGAAATGGAGTTACGCCGCATCTTAAGGCGGTGTACGAATATTCCTGAATATATTAATCTTGGACCCCACGCGAAGTTAAGTCAATGCGCCGCATCTACTTATCCTATGCGCCGCATCTAACCCTCAGTCAGAAACTATAAATACCCCGAGGCCAGACGAATTTCGGGATCCAAAACCTAGACTAGACTTTAGAGACCGAAGACAGAAGAACCCTAGGAGACGAATTCAGACGTATTAGCAGCACAAGACACACCCTAAACGAAGATACAAGAGCTGTAAGAAGGTCCTACATGTATTCAATTCATTAAGTAGTTTTGTTTTATTGTATTAGTACACTTTAATTCATTAGGATTGATGGGCCAATTCCACATGACTACGGAAAATCATGGGCACCCCTTAAAATTGATTTCTCATTAATTAAAGTTTATATGTTGATGTCTTTGGTGACTTTTATTAGTGCATTGATAACCTCTGTGTCTAGCTGAGCATTGCTTGGGTCGCCATGCCCCTTCCTCGCCTATCTATTTTAGCGTATACGAAACGTGGGCATCACAAATGCTCAATATTCTAGGATAGTGGGATAGACATAAGTGATCATTAAGGGTTTACTCGCCGATAAGATTAGAGCTAACGAGAAAGGGTTAATTATATACACTTCATATAAAATTAGCAATAAAACAAGTGACAAGCTACTTAATTATCAGGACAGGTCTTCATATTGTCTCAAGTATCTATCTGTGTACGTCTGTGCTAATCGCTGATTCGTGCTCATTAGTTTAGTTTACTATTTAATTATAACCAAACCGTGCCAGTCTCTCAGGCTGAACCCCCATTGCGTTAGATTAGGTTGTATAGCTAATTTAAGATATTAAAATACTGATTAGAATAACTAGATAATACGTTCCACTCTTAGTGATCGACACTCTACTTACCATTATATTCATACTGACCGGGTACACTGCTCGTTAAAGTATGTGTTTTATTGATAAGTCGGCTAAATATAAATTTAAAACTTGAGTAGGCATTAATACTGCTAAAACCACAACGACATCACGCGCGCACCAAGCTTTTGGCGCTGCTTCCGTGGATATAAAAGAATTAGAGCAATACACACCCACATCAGTTTTCTGTTAGAGTTATTTACATAAATCGTCCTTGTGGTTAGGCCCAATGACGTGTTAGGTGCCACGTGGCAACTGCTAAGTGCCGGGTCTGGTTTGGGTCGGGTGCCACGTGGACCAATGAGGAGGCGCCACGTGACAACGAGTTATTAAAATCGATTTGCCCTCGGGTAGGATCGAACCCGGGACCTCTCGCAAGAGAGGGAAGGGTGCTACCGCTGTGCTAGAGCAGCCCTTCAATTATCATATGTGTTTGGTTCTATTTAAGTAGTAACTAGCCCAGTCCATTTAGTAGTTAATTTGACCTGTCATTTAAAGGAGTTATGGACCAGTTCAAAAATGAATGAAAGTACCCCCAGACTCGTTTTTTCGTGCTCTTTCCAATGGTGTGCTCGGTGAATTTTTTTGACTGTGTCTGAACCTCCTTAAATGCAAAAACGTTGTAGAAACTCATCCGAAAATCACTATTTTTGCTTTGTTTTCAAACCCTTATAGCTGAAAGACAAAATAACACATAAAAAACATATTTGCAGTATAATTTCACATATTTCCAATGGTGTGCTCGGGGAATTTTTTTTGACTTAGTCTGAACCTCGAAAAACACTAAAATTTCGTTGAAACTCATCCAAAAATCACATTTTTTTATTTGTTTTAAAACCCTTGTACCTGCAAGACATAATAACACAAAAGTCACCTTTTTTGGTTGAAAACAAAAAAGACGTTATTTTGTCTCGCAGGTACAATGGTTTGAAAACAAATAAAAAAAGGTGATTTTTGGATGAGTTTCGACGATATTTTCATGTTTTTCGAGATTAAGACGAAGTCAAAAAAATTTCTTGAGCACACCACTGTAAATATGTGAAATTATATTGCAAATATGTTTGTTATGTGTTATTATGTCTTGCAGGTACAAGGGTTTCAAAACAAAGCAAAAAAGGTGATTTTCGAAAGAGTTTCGACGACGTTTTCGCGTATAACGAGATTCAAACGAATTCAAAAAAATTCCACGAGCACTCCATTGGAAAGAGCACGAAAAAACGAGTCCGACGGTACTTTCATTTATTTTTGAACCGGGCCAAAACACCTTTAAATGACAGGTCAAATTTACTACTAAATGGACTAGATCAAATGACCCTTAAAAAGAACTAGTTGCGCTATTATAAATGAAGCACTGCCCAGCTCAGTTGGGAGAGTCCTTCACCTTCAAAGCAAGGGACCCGAGTTCGAATCCCAGCTGAGTGGTCCACATGGCGACCCGATACCAGACCCGAATCCGACTTGACCATTGACCCGTTGACCGACCCGACACGTGGCAATTTGGTCTAACGCTGCAATTTGGGCCTAACCACATGGACGATTTATGTAAATAACTCTAACTGACAATTTGGACTAACGTTGCAATTTGGTCCTAACCACAAGGACGATTTATGTAAATAACCCTAACCAAAAACCCTTAATCACCTTTTCATACATGAGATAGCAAGGATTAGCAAGTTCGGTACATAACTTAGTAAAATTAAAAGTTTGATACACAACTCAGTAAAAAGTAAAAAATTTGATACATTTAAAACTCATTATCCCTTAAAGAAATGATGAAAAACACGTTTTTTTATCGTTACCTTAACAAAGTAACTACTAGGGTCAATAATAATCAACGAGCAACATGTGGCTCTAAAAAAAATTTTATCGTTACCTTAACAAAGTAACTACTAGAGTCAAGGTTTAGTGGAAAGCAAAATAGCTTGCGTTTATTACTAGTACTTTTTAAGACATGTATACAAATTTGTATATGAAAATCAGGTTAAGAGATGTACGTTATTTTAAACACACAATAGACCTTGGCATATATGTTGATATGTAAATGGAGCACGATAAAATCTATACATCACTATATTCTTTCCAGAATTGTTAAATATATACTTTCTTTGTTATGAAAAACAGTAATTAACACGTATCAATGTTACATATATTTCCTTATTAAATTATATGCGTGTAGAAAAGCTCATCGCATAAGAGCATTTCCAATAGTTAACGAACCTTAACTTTCACTGTATTAAGGTGTGTTAACCATTGGAAATGTGTGCGTTAAGGGTGCGTTAACGCACCTGCGTTAACCCCTTAACGCCACATTAAGGTATGCATTTTTTGTGTGTTAAGGTTTAACACGGTGTGTTAACTATTGCGCCTTGGTGTGTTAAAGTGAGTTTAGGTGTGTTAAGGTTTAACACGGTGTGTTAACCATTGCGCTTTGGTGTGTTAAAGTGAGTTAAAGGTGAGTTAATGGTGAGTTATGATTGCGCGTATTTTTTTTGAGTTAAAGGTGAAAAGATTAAAGTTGACGTAGCAGTGTGTTAAACTCTAACACTGAATGACCATTGGAAGTGCTCTAACGATCATATAAATAAGATTTTTTTTTTTTTTTTTTATTTATTTATTTATTTTTATTTTTTTAACCTTAAGTTTTAGTGAAAGGTCACTTAATTACATTTGCCTGCTACGTAAGCTGTGTATCACGTTATAAGGCCACTTGTTGAGTTGTTTATCAAATTAAAGCACTTTAGTTGTGGTACTTATATGTATTATATGATCTTCATTAATTAACCTTTAAATTCGCTGAAAAGCATCTACGTAGTATTAGTTAATATATAAATTTCATAATTCTCAGGATCCCGATCCTGATATTAAGATCTTACGATTTTATGATTCTACAAAGCAAAAACGATCCGAATCCTATAGAGGATCTTAGCACACTTAGGATCTTATAAGATCCCGATCTTGACCATAGGATATTAAGATCTAATCCGATTCGATCTTACTTTTCTCGAATCGCAAACTAAAAAACTAAAACGCTGTAAATCATATTTAATAGAATTTAAAAAGCAACATGTTAATCTTTTTTAACATTCCATATTCATAATTTAAAACAACATTTTTATGAAATATTCATATAAATTTTTGTTAATGATATATAATAATTTATAGATTTGAATAACATTCCAAAAACTATTAAGAAAATGACATTATCATAGGATCTTAGGATCCCGATCAGATCTTACAATTTCAATCTTGAAAAAACGAAAACGATCTTAAGTAGGATCTCGATCTTAAAAACCTTTGATAAATTTATTCCTGCAACCTTGCATTACGCGTTTTATGTCAACCAGTGTTTGCTACTATTAAATTCTAAGTTTAATATGAATTTAGATACTTTAAACAAAAATGAATAAGTTAATATTCTTTATGTTTCTATATTTCACTCGTGTACCAATAAGGAGTGTAATTGCATGACGCGTTTCACTACTAACTTGTGTTTTCACGTTCATATAACTACAAAAGTTGCAAGATATTATAATAGTTCACAATGTATTTTTCTTAGGACTAAGTCTAAATACGCAACATACTTTCTCAAAAGTACCGAAATACGTAACATACTTTTAAAATTACCATTGTACGCAATTTACTTTCAAATTTGATGCAATGTACGTAACATGACCTAGAACCAACAGGTTACCAGGTTGAAAACTTTGAAAATTGACAGGAATGGCCCCTGTGGCTTGCGTTGACTTTCACCGGTCATCCCTTGACTTTTTTATCACTTAGAAAAGTTACAGTAATGGTCCTTATGGTCCCTGTGGCTTTCATTTTTGTCCGTTTTTTTACGTTTTCGTCCGTTTTTATACGTTTTCGTTCATTTTTATACATTTTCATTCGTTTTTATCCGTTTTCGTCCGTTTTTATACGTTTTCGTCCGTTTTTTTATGTTTTCGTTCGTTTTTATACATCATCATCATTTTTTAAAGTTTTTGTCCATTTTTCTTGCGTTTTTTACGTTTTCGTCCGTTATTCTTACGTTTTTTTTCGTTTTCATATGTTTTTGTCCATTTTTGTCCGTTTTTATCCGTTTTTCTTACTTTTTTGTCCGTTTTTCTTACTTTTTTTTTTCGTTTTTTTTCCGTTTTTCTTACGTTTTTGTCCGTTTTTCTTAGGTTTTTTTTGTTTTTGTCCGTTTTTATGCGTTTTTGTCCGTTTTTGTCCGTTTTTCTTACATTTTTGTCCGTTTTTCTTACGTTTTTTCGTTTTTGTCCGTTTTTCTTACGTTTTTGTCCGTTTTTTTTAGGTTTTTTTTCGTTTTTGTCCGTTTTTATGCATTTTTGTCCTTTTTCTTACGTTTTTGTCCGTTTTTCTTACGTTTTTTTTCGTTTTTGTCCGTTTTTTCTTATGTTTTTTCCGTTTTTGTCCATTTTTCTTACGTTTTTGTCCATTTTTCTTACGTTTTTGTCCGTTTTTCTTACGTTTTTTCAGTTTTTGTCCGTTTTTCTTACGTTTTTGTCCATTTTTTCTTACGTTTTTTTCCGTTTTTATCCGTTTTTCTTACATTTTTCTCCATTTTTCTTACGTTTTTTCCGTTTTTGTTACGTTTGTCTCCATTTTTCTTACGCTTTTTTTCGTTTTTGTCCGTTTTTATCCGTTTTCGTCCGTTATTCTTATGTTCTTTCCGTTTTCTTTATTTTTTTCCAATTTTTTTATTTAGTCCGAATTTTTTTAAAAAATAAAAAAATTTCAAAATTTTAGTCCTAATTTAAAAAAATAAAAATAAAAAAAATAAAAAAATTCAAAATTTTTGTCCGATTTTTTTTTGACCAAATTTAAAAAATAAAAAATAAAAAAAATTCAAAATTCGGACAAAATTTTTGAACTTTTTATTTATTTTTATTTTTTTAAATTCGGACTAAAAAGAAAAAAAATCGGACAAAAAATTCGGAAAAAATTTTCTTTTTTGTTTCAAAATTTTTAATTTTATTTATTTTTTTAATAAAATTTGGTCAAAAAAAATCGGACAAAACGTAAGAAAAAAAGGACAAAAACGGGAAAAACGTAGGAAAAACGGACAAAAACGGATAAAAACGGACAAAAACGTAAGAAAAACGGACAAAAACGCAAGAAAAAAAGGCAAAAACGGAAAAAAAAACGTAAGAAAAACGGATAAAAACTGAAAAAACGTAAGAAACACGGAAAAAACGTATGAAAAACGGACAAAACCGGATAAAAACGGACAAAAACGAAAAAAACGTAAGAAAAACGGACAAAAACGTAAGAAAAAGGACAAAAACGCATAAAAACGGACAAAAACGAAAAAAACCTAAAAAAAGGGACAAAAACGCAAGAAAAACGGACAAAAACGAAAAAAAACGTAAGAAAACGGACAAAAACGGAAAAAACTTAAGAAAAACGGACAAAAACGTAAGAAAAACGGACAAAAACGGACAAAACGGACAAAAACATATGAAAACGAAAAAAAACGTAAGAATAACGGACGAAAACGTAAAAAACGCAAGAAAAACGGACAAAAACGTTAAAAAAGGATGATGATGTATAAAAACGAACGAAAACATAAAAAAAAATGGACGAAAACGTATAAAAACGGACGAAAACGGATAAAAACGAATGAAAATGTATAAAAATGAACGAAAACGTATAAAAACGGACGAAAACGTAAAAAAACGGACAAAAATGGAAGCCACAGGGACCATAAGGACCATTACTGTAACTTTTCTAAGTGATAAAAAAGTCAAGAGATGACCGGTGAAAGTCAACGCAAGCCACAGGGGCCATTCCTGTCAATTTTCAAAGTTTTCAACCTGGTAACCTGTTGGTTCCAGGTCATGTTACGTACATTGCATCAAATTTGAAAGTAAATTGCGTACAATGGTAATTTTAAAAGTATGTTACGTATTTCGGTACTTTTGAGAAAGTATGTTGCGTATCTTTAGACTTAGTCCTTTTTCTTATTAATTACACTAGACAATTACCCGTGCGTAGTTGTACTGGTGTATATTGTTCGGCAAAATATAATTGCATGGATCTCTGTGTGCTTCTCTTTTATCATTTATTGCATAGCCGTGCCGGTGTATAGTGTTCGACTTACATCCATCTGATCTATGTGTTTCTCTTTTATCATGGGACGGAGGGATTAATTGTGTACCGCTAAATAATTTTAGTGTTGAATTTGCGGTTGAATGTTTATCTATTTACTTTAAATGTCACCCAACAATCTTATATTTTTACACTTTCTTTATCTTAAAACATTTTTCATTATTTGATAGGATACCCTAAGGGTGTGTTTGGTATGGGGGTTTGGTATGGGTTTTGGTTTGATGTGACATTAAAATTTTGTTTGGTTGTAAATTTTAGAAGGAGGAATGGATTAAGGAATGAAAGATTGATTGATAAGTAATTTGGAGGGTTTTGGTAAGTATTAAAACTTTTAGTGAACCCCACCAACTACTCTCCTCTCTTCCTTTTATACATTTCTTTTAGATAATAATATTTTTTATTACAAAATTATTATATAAAATAATTATTACTATTAAATATTTTTTTCTCTCTCATACATCAAATCCAAATCCAAATCCGAATCCGAATCCGAAACCCCTATACAAACCAAACGGCACGTAAAACTTTCGACCACATCCTCCAAAATTAAACTTTAAAGCTTTTTAAAAGAATGTAAGAAAAGAAAATGATATTTTTTTTACTTTAAATTTGTTAAGCGTATAGAAAATGTGGTTTGAGATGACATAAGACGTTGGCTCAACTAGCTTCAAAGTTGATAAAAATTCAAAACAATATGCATTGATATTATGTCCAATAAAATGTCATAGACATGAGACATGTATAGTCACCGGTAGGTAGAGGTGAGCACGGTTCGGTTTGGGTTGGTTTTTTGTTAAAACATGTAAGACCTTAGATTTAGTAACTTATCACACAATATTAAGCAAAGATGGTGGCAAGAGTATATACGTATGTCGTATGGAATAGAGAGAAAGAGAAGAGAAAGAAACTATAATATATTTCATAAAACGCACACAAACACACTCAAGCATACCCTTACAAATGAGACTTTGGTATGCTTTTATACTTGGAAAGAGACGACCTAAAAGGCCTTTCCATGGGCTTCGTTTGGGTCATAGATTGGACTTGGATTACAACTTAGACATAAGGACTAGCCTACAATAACTACTAACCTATTAGATTAGTCCAATCTATGTTCTCATTAACAATTCTATTATATATTCTACGACACATTACAAAGTTATAATTATGAGAATGACTATCACTTGTTTTTACATTTCTTTAATGCTAACAATCTCCCCCTAAGGGGTGATCATTCAAAAGATGCTTAACGTGATTAGGCTTCAGTCTTATGTGTCTTGAACTTTGTGTTTCGTTATAGAATAGTCTTTATTCTTTGTTCCTTCATGCTTTGTGATCTTTGAAGTAACGTCCTTTGGTCTTTCTTACGTATGATCAACATCTTCACAGGTTTGTCGTGTCGTCTTTTCCAACATACTCATACTTCTTGGTAAGACTTTGAACTTCATACTTATGTCTTCCTCAATTGATTCATGAACTTGTTCTTTACTTCTTGATTAGCTCTTTGACTTTGACGTAACTCATTGTCTTTAACTTGATCTCTTTGTCTAGAACGTTCTTTACTTGAGCTTGTTGAGGATGAACTTCATAAGTATGAGTATGTGGAGGTGAAGATGTTTGATATCTGAAATGATGGTGTACGGTCTTTGTCCAAAGGGATTTTCATCAGTACCTGCATAGATATTGTTAGTTGAAATCACCAATCGATCATCGTGGACTTTTCTTAGAGACTAGACCACTACGATTGTTTTACTGATGAATGTCTTGATTCCATTCACCTTGGTCGGGCACATCAGCCGTCCTAATCCCGTTAAGGACAGTTATCATTACTATGGATAGAGCCAAGTAACAACCCACATCTTAAGGACTCGATTCGTGAAAGGAATTTCCTTAGCGGGATTTCCAGCACTTACAGGCTCAGACTTCGAGAGAATTAATAGCATAGTGTGAAAACCCTCTCTAATCTTTACAAAGGCTGTTCCTGAATTAGATACCCTTAAGAAGGCTTACAACAGATATACCGAAGTATACCTACAATTCAGTTGAGCCGCTGAAGTTTACCGAAGTATCACTCCACGATTGTATACCATTTGAAACATAGTAACCATCACGATAGATAAGGCAAGATCCGTAGATCTTATAAAGACTCTTATACACCTTGTGTCCTTTTTGGCGAACACAAGTGTATTATATTGGAAAGTGTCTCCTAAGAGATCTTTTAATAAATCTCGTGGCTCTAGACTCGATTACGTGCGTTTTGGTTTTAGTCGTCGGAGGCATATAGCAGAGTGCCTCCTTTTCAATATCAACTTTAACACACAATATAACCTTGGTGACTTGAGAGAGATGTATGTTTAGAGAGAGAAAGTATAGAGATGAAGAGAGAAATATTATTAATAAAAACACAAACTTACACACTCAAGCACACACCTCAAATGTGTCATTTGAGGTGTATTTATAGTACATACAAGGGATGCCCTAATGGGCTTGGATTGGATTGGACTTTACGTAAAATATTTAATATATCAATACTAACCTATTAGATTATTCCGAGCCATGAGCCCATTGACTATTCTATTACTACAACTATGACACATTACAAAGTTCTAAATATAAGAATGACCATCACTTCTTTATACTTCTCTTTAATGCTAACAATCTCCCCTTAAGGGGTGGTCATTCAAATGATGCTCCACGTGATTAGGTCTTTTAACTTCTTGGTCTTGAACTTTGTGTGTTGTCATAGAATAGTCTTGATTCTTTGTTCCTTCATGCTTTGTGATCTTTGAAGTAACGTCTTTTGATCTTTCTTGCCTTTGATCAACATCTTCACATGTTTGCATTGTCATCATTTCCAACATACTCATACTTCTTGGAACGACTTTAAACTTCATACTTATGTCTTCCTCAATTGATTCATGAACTTGTTCTTTATTACTTGATTAGCTCTTTGACTTTGACGTAACTTATTGTCTTTAACTTGATCTCTTTGTCTAGAACATTATTTACTTGAGCTTGTTGAGGATGAACTTCATAAGTATGAGTATGTGGAGGTGAAGATGTTGATCTATATGATGGTGTACGGTCTTTCTCCAAAGGGGCTTACATCAGTACCTGCATAGATATTCTTAGAGAATAAATCACTATGATTGTTTTACTGATGAATGTCTTGATTCCATTCACCTTGGTCGGGCACATCAGCCGTCCTAATCCCGTTAGGGACAGTTATCAATACTATGGATAAAATCCAAGTAAAGACCAACGTCTTAAGGACTCGATTCGTGAAAAGAATCTCCTTGGCGGGATTTCCAGCACTTATAGGTTCAGACTTCGAGAGAATTAACATCATAGTGTGAAAATCCTCTCTAATCCTTACAAAGGCTGTTCCTGAATTGGATACCCTCAAGAAGGCTTACAACAGATATACCAAAGTATACCCACAATTCAGGTGAGCCACTGATGTATACCGAAGTATCACTCCACGACTGTAGACCATTTGAAATAAGTAACCATCATGATAGATAAGGCAAGATCCGTAGATCTTATAAAGACTCTTATACAACTTGTGTCCTTTTTGGCGAACACAAGTGTATGCTATGGAAAGTGTATCCTAAAAGATCTTTTGATGAATCTCATGGCTCTAGACTCGATTGTGTTCGTTATGGTTTAAGTCGTCGGAGGCATGGAGCAGAGGGCCTCTTTTTCAATATCAATACATCTCGGAGTGAGAGGTCGATAGATTATGCAAGGTTCTCCATAAGAAATGAAAAAAATACATTTTAAGAGATATCTGAGTGGCTAGGAGGGGTTGTGTAGCGCGTCACTGGGTCCATGACGTCTTCTCTTCAATACCAGTATCATTTTTGTGATAACCGATAGCAGATGTATTGACCCGGTTTCTGTTCCTAAGTTTATTGGAGGGCTATTTCTTTTCACCCTTTTCACAAACTTTTCTTTTTAATGCTTCAACCCCTTATTTCTCCTTTCATCACTTTACTTTTTTTTTTTTCAATCATACCTAAGGACTTCTAATTCGAATCTATTGAAATTGTCCTTGGGTAGATCCCTCCGGCTCTGGCAGATCATAGGACATAAACCTAACCATAATCACCTTATTACTCCATGATTATCCTTGTATCATTGATCACATGCCATAAAACTTTTTGTGAAAATCTCTCAAAGTTTTTATGATTATAAAACATATTTTGTTAACACTTCGAGAGTTTTGCATTTTCTGAAATACTCCCCTTGTATCATTGATCACATATGCTTATGTGTTTTTAAGATAATTTTGCACATGTTGGGTAGAGTTTGCACTTTTGAATTGATTGATTTTCAGTGAACATGACTGATTCGAGACACGCTTACATCACTAGTTAGACTAGCTTGAAATTATTACCCATCCTAGTCAAGTTCAAAGAAAAATTTCTCGGGACGGTACATTCTACTTAGACAAGTCCTATTCGAGACACGCTTACATCACTTGTTAGACCAGCTTGAAATTTTTACCGGTCCAGGACAAGTCTTTTCGATTACTAACATTTAAGCTTCGTCAATTCGTTGGTTATATCTGAGTCGAGCTCATTTGAGATTCAACACCGAATTTTACACATTTTAATCACGTTTTCTCCCCCTCAAAATATCGATTATCCGAGAGACATGTCGTGAGAAGATTTTTTTTTTTGGAATTTTCGTTTTATATTGTTTTTGTATTTTTGAAATTTTTCTAATGTTTTTGGATTTTTGAATTTTTCTATTTTTGTATTTTGTTTTTGTTGGTTTTTCAAATTTTGTATTTTGTTTTACAAAAGTATTTACAGCGAAGCTTCTTGAAAGATATTTTCAAGAAGATTCGAGCAGATGTTCTAGCTCCTCAGGAATTAGGCTTCGCATGCCAATTCGTCGAAATAAATCGTCAAACCTATCTTTTGGAAGGGCTTTAGTAAATAGATCGGCAAGTTGGTAATCTGTCTTCACGAAAAATAATTCAACAGTACCCTCTTCTACGTGTTCTTTGATGAAGTGATAGAGGACTCTAATACGCTTGGTCTTCGAGTGTTGTACTGGATTGCACGAGATGGCTATAGCACTTTTCGAATCACAATACAAAGGTATTTTGTCGAAAGTAAAGCCATAATCTGTGAGTTGTGTCCTCATCCATAGAACTTGGGCACAACACGCAGATAGAGACACATACTTGGCTTCTGCGGTTGATAATGCAGCACAATCTTGTTTCCTTGATGACCAGCCTACTAGCTTTTCACCAAAAAATTGTGCTCCTCCTGATGTACTTTTTGCTGTAACTTGACACCCTGCGTGATCGGCATCTGAAAATGCTATTAGTTTAAACTCAGAATTCTTCGGCAAAGTCCCATGTTTATGGTTCTTCATAGGTAATGAAAGAACCGTTTGACCTCTTTGTGGTGAAGTTCGGTAGGCCTTGCCTGAAACCGTGCTAATAAGCAAACAGCAAAATGAATGTCAGGTCGACTAGCAGTAAGGTACAAGAGAGAACCAATCATGCTCCGATATTTTTTCGGATCAATGGGTTTCCCGAATAAATCAGCACCTATTTTTGGTGAAGTGACCATTGGTGTACCAACAGAGTCACAATTTTTCATACCATGTTTTTTCAAAATCTCAATTGTATATTTAGCTTGATTAATAAAAATACCATGAGGGGATTGATGTATTTGTAAACTAAGAAAGAATTTAAGTTCCCTCATCATGGACATTTCAAATTTGCTTTTCATGAGATTTTCAAAATGTTTTGAATGATTTGGATGACTGGACCCAAAGATAATGTCGTCCACGTAAATCTGAACAATCAAAATGCCATCTTTGTATTTTCTTGTAAACAAGGTAGGATCAACAGTTCCTTTGGTGAAATTGTTTTTGATCAGGAAAGATGATAGTTCGTCATACCACGCTCTCGGAGCTTGTTTTAAACCATAAATGGCTTTCTTTAGCTTGTAGACGTAGTCTGGATGTTCCTTGTCAATGAATCCTTCTGGCTGACTCACATACACTTCTTCTTTCAGAGTTCCGTTCAAGAATGCAGTCTTGATGTCCATTTGATATACTGGGATGTTCTTGTGAGCTATATAGGCTAAGAATATCCTGACTACTTCAAGTCTTGCTACTGGCGCGAATGATTCTTCAAAATCTATCCCTTCTTCATGTCTGAATCCTTTTGCCACGAGACGAGCTTTGTTGCGAATTACAGTCATTTATTCATCCTTTTTGTTCTTCCATAACCATTTGAGATCAATGACAAGTTTGTCAATTGGTCTTGGAACTAATTCCTAACTATCTTGTAACTGGTATTCAAGAAGTTCCTCATGCATCGCTTCTATCCATGCGTTTTCTGCCATTGCTTCGCGAATGTTCTTTGTTTCTTTGAGGCTTATTGAGCAAATGTAGATGCACATTTTGGGGTCTGTGGCAAGTTGTCTTCTCGTCTTAACTGGCCTTGAAGGTTCACTAATAACTTGTTCTATTGGATGGTCTTTTGTCCATTGGAGTGTAGAAGGGTACCTTGGGTTTAACGTATGCATGTTAGATGATTCTTGTAACCTTGAAGATGATTCAGCCGAATCCGAAGCAAACGGGTTTTCGAATACTTCTTCTTCTAATGCAACATCGTTTTGGTTATGTGTTGTTTCTTCTTGAAGTGGTGTACTTTGGTTTTGCTCATCAACTCTTGGTAGAACAATTTCAAATACTGGAGTTGCTGGAGTAGATGTAGATGATGTTGAGGGAGTTGGTGCGTCAGCTTCGATTGTAGTAGATGCATCTTGTGGTGGTGGTGGTGGTTGATGGTTTTGAGCGGGTGCAGCGGAATGTTGTTGTGATGCATTTGTCGAAGTTCCACCATAGTATTCATCAAACATTAACTCGAAGAAATTTTCCAGTTCTTGTTCTGAAGGTTTGTCAGTGGTTGTTGATTGAGCTCCTTGAGGTATGAGTCATGAACTAATGTGTCCAGAAGTCTGCGGGTTTGATGTGGGTCCTAATCTGGTTTGATTAGAAGCCATCGGGTTTAGCGCGGGTTCTAGAGCGAGTCTCTCAGAAGCCATTTGTGAAATCTCGTCAAACTTCACATTCATCATCTCCATTATCCTTTTTGTTCTTCTATTGTACACCCTGAATGCCCTCGAGTGTTCTGAGTATCCAATGAAGATTCCAATATCACCCTTAGCTTTCAGCTTTCCTAGATCTTCTCTGTCGTTCGTTGGATAGCACAAAGCGCCAAACACGTGAAGGTAAGAGATATCATGTTTCTGATTGTTCACTAGCTTATATGCTGTTTTATTGAGTCTTGGATGGATAGGCAACGGTTCTGAGTGAAACAAGCAGTGGCAACAGCATCAGCCCATAAGAATAACGGTGCACTAGAATAAATTAGCATTGTGCGAGCAGCTTCCACAAGAGTTTGATTTCTTCTTTCAACTACCCCATTCTACTGTAGAGTTCTAACAACGGATGTCTGATGTGTAATTCCAGCATCTTCAAAATAAGTTCTTAACTCCTGATTTGTGAATTCTGTGTCGTTATCTGTTCTTACAATCCTTACTGGAGCTTGAAGTAGGACTTGCATACGTTTCAGAAAGGTGATGATGATGCCTGGTGCTTCGTCTTTTGACCTCATAAACTTAACCCATGTATATCTTGAATAGTCATCGACGATAACAAGAATATATGTAACACCCCAACCCAGCAAGGGTAGAAGTATCACATTAATGGCTTCATATCAGACCAAACAAAACATACATTCAATAGTAATACAAAGATTCTCAAAGGTTACAAATGAAATACTGAATACACAAGGATACAAAGGAAACAAAAACTAAATACTAAGTCTGCAAATGCAATCCTTCTAATGACTTCTACTTCAGCATAACTATCAAGGTCTTCTAAGTCCAAAAGTCTCTTCACTCTTACCCAGCTTCCAACTAAAACCTGCCGCGGGAAAAGAAAACGCGGCTGAGCTACTAGAGCCCAGTGAACAGATATAACGTAACAAACAGTAGTATAATGAATAAATAACATGAGTAAAAGAGTGTGGAAGCATGAATACATGGTATCAAGATGAAAGGTAAGAGTACATGGTATCATAAGGAAAGGTAAAAGGGTACATGGTAAAGGAAGTCAGAAATCCACTACGAGCCCATAACATAACATGAATCATAATCATAATCATAATCGTAAACATGCAGAGGGGAGACCTCTTAGTATCCTGTGAATATGAGGGGTGTCCTCAATCATGGGTATCCTGTAAATATGAGGGGTGTCCTCAAATCATGGGTATCCTGTAAATATGAGGGGTGTCCTCAATCATGGGTTAGAGTAGCTAGCTCCCGGAGTGTGAAAGACGTGTATCGCACACACCATCAGTCACCATGAATAACATAACATAACATGAACATGAACAAATCTAGGATGCATCCATACGCCCCCGGTGGCCATAATCTGCCTCTACATAAACA
This sequence comes from Artemisia tridentata subsp. tridentata, assembly GCA_021014915.2. NCBI lineage: Eukaryota > Viridiplantae > Streptophyta > Magnoliopsida > Asterales > Asteraceae > Artemisia > Artemisia tridentata. The sequence continues at coordinate 357,972,724 of CP139505.1, forward strand.
TGAATCATAAACATAAACGTGCAGGGACGGGACAGGTCATCACTCTCCTGCCCTAGAGTCATGCCATCGGTGCATCGACTGACATGGACATGAAACCCTCATGCCTAGTGAGTGGCTCGTAGTATCAAACTGAGGGTCAAGGTCAAGTATCGTGAATCATGTATTTAGTTTACTTGCATAGGTCAATGTCTTGTTTCATAAGTTCATAATCATAGGTTCATAATCATGGTTCATAAGCAAAGGTTCATAAGCAAAGGTTCATGGTCAAGGGTTCATAATTAAAGGTTCATGCATGAAAGGTTCATAATCATAAAAGGTTCAATATCATGATGGTTCAAAAGATCGGAGTTCATGAATGAAGGGAACATAGCAATGGTATAGGGAACCCTAATACGAATCATAATCAGAGAATGAAGGCCTCTTATCAAAGAAGCAGAATATCTGTACCTTATTCAAATAGCAAGCACAAACACAATAGTAGCTGACAGGGATCAAGATCACTCTCTCCTCGAACCTAAAGGAGTAGAAGATAGAAATACGAAAGGGGTTCAGTTATCTTCCCATTATAAGTAACTTCTATTTTTAGTAACTTTCTATTCTTTTAGCAGGTTTCCAGAATTAGTATCTTTTCCATATTTAGCCATATTCAGACGATATAATTCAAGTTAAGTCCTTGATTAGCTTATTATGGAAAACATGTTCATTTTGACAAGTTACACAAGTTCAGGGTTAATTATGACAAGTTTTCATAGTTCAGGGTTATAATTGTAATTTCATCAATTTCAAAGGTATAACATGAAAATACTTCAATATACTGATTTAATACCCTTTTTATTCAGAATGACATCATAATCCCCTTAGTTTCATAATTTTACAGTTTATACCCTTCTAGTTACAACATTTATAAAACAAACCTTATATTTACATAATTCATGATTTAATCCCTCCAATATTCATATTTACCAAACAAGCTTATTATTTTACCAAATTTCAGAATGTCCCATCAGAGTTTACATCTTGTACCATTCAGCCCCTCAGATTTTAGAATTTACACAATTAGTCCCTTAAGTTTACAAAACGTATATATTAAGTCATAATTCCATAATAATTACACCTCAAGCCCTTCATCACTTATATTTACAGAAAAATACCCTATAAATTAATTATGGCACGCCAAACCCTTCAAGTTTCATAATTTACACATTACATCCCTCTAGTTAATTAATTTACAAAATTAAACCTTATAAATACATAATTTACTCTTTAACACTTATCATGATTTCATTTACACCTAAGGTCCTTTAATTTACCAATTTACAGAAATAACCTTCATTTTTATCCATGTTACCACAGCCCCTCAAAGTTTCGGTATCTTACACTTTTAGTCCTTGTAGTTATCAAACTTGTAATTCGATTCTTAAATTAACAATAATTACATTTTAAACCCTTAATTTCCCAATTTTACACAATGAACACTTATTTCAACATGTTATACGAACAAACCCTTAAACATTCACAATTTACACATCAAGTCCCTCTAGTTATCAAAGTTACATATTTAGTCCTTTAATTTACAATTTCAACCTTTAATTATTAACAATTACATATTAAGCCATTAAATTACCAAAATTACACATAACCCCCTGAATATAATTTATTACTCAAAACAGCACCAAGTTTCCAGAAATTACATATTTAGTCCCTCATTTTTATTTCTTTTTAATTCGACACAAATATTATGATGCGTGGGTTTTGCAACCTTACAACAGGTTTTACCTCTCGAGGGATCTCAAGAGGCTTACAACCCCACCAGGCAGTGTACCTGACCGATGTAGTATAGTGTAGTGGTAAGTACGGGGGATTGATCGTTCTCCACAGGGAATAGTGTTCGTTAGGTGTGAAAGGCTACTCTAATTAGGTCTAAGGGTTGAGGAAGATTCTTTTTATGTTTTTATATTTTTATGAAAGCAAGTAAAATCTCGGGTTTTGAAGGAGTGGGCGGAATTAGTTGCTAGTCAACTAACCCAAATTACTACAAATGCAAATAAAATAAAATAACAAAAATGAAAAGTGGTGAGAAACTTATGTGTGGAGAAATGTGTTTACTTAGATTTCCTTACTCCCTAACTATCTTTTACCGGTTAATTAGTGTGTATTAGTCGCGTGGATGACGGGTGTATTCCTTAATACCATTCGTGGGGTGGCGTACTTACTTCCCCAAACTCTACAAGCTCCTACTTCACTCCTATGTCGAGCCGGCTAGGAAGCTCCTAACATGGGATCACTAGAATTCGCTTGTGCATTAAATACAACCATAAAAACCTTTAGTACGCGTTTGGTTCATGTTTCTTAAGACGTTCAAGCAAGTTACCGAATAGGAAGTTAGCCAGTTTTCTTAAGCCTAACATAGATAAACAATCATCCAATACAACTAACAACACACTAACAACCAATAATCAATAGCTAGGTTTCATTAGATCTAAGCAAACACAAGATAAAATTAGCCTAACATGTTAAACAAAAGACAAGCATAAGATAGAATCAAACAACACATAGACATATTGAATGATTAATTGATAACTTATCTTTCAATGAAACATGGAAGATCTCAAGGCAAGAAGCCCTGAAAAAGTAGCTAAAATCGTCTTAGGGTTTTATCCCAAAATTCCACACACTAAGCTCTCTCTAATGACAAAAAATTAGAAAACTATATATAGACTTTGACATCTGACGGCGTCACATTATGCATTGTGACGCCGTCACCTCGCCGCTTTTAGGGTTCCCGGGTGACCTTCTTGACGCCGTCCCTCTTTAGCTCTTCAAAAATCCATTCTGGCTTATCAAGGCTTGACGCCGTCGGACCTATAACGTGACGCCGTCCCCTTATGATTTAAGCCGTGACGCCCTTGATTTAGTTAAAGCGTGACGCCGTCAGAATTCTCATGCAAACTCACTGGCCCGTCATGAGTAAATTTCACATCCAACTTTTCTTGCCAAAGCATGACGCCGTCTGGAGTTAATTTTGACGCCGTCAAAGGTGACTTTCAGCACAATTTTGAGACTTTGCCGTTTTCTTCACTTTTATGCTCCAAAAACGTCCAAAATGCCTCCTTTTCCAGATTTCTCCTCAAAAGTACCTAAAATGACAAAAGGAACGATTTAGGGCGATATTTGATCAAATAAATACGATTTAGGGCTTAAATGACCCCTTAAAAGCGGTACACTTTTCGCTTCATCAAATACCCTTACACTTGAGATTTGCTTGTCCTCAAGCAAATGCGCTTTTATTCTAATCAAAATACAAGTTAGGGGTCATTTAATGCAAACATAAAAGTAATTACAACAAATAATCGTTCCACTTCAATCATAATAAGCACGGAGATTACATACTAGCACCTCACAAGTAGTGTTTAGATACTCACATCTCTCAAGTGTCATCAAAATAAATCTCATAAATGAAAACGGAAAATATCTCTCACTACCTGTCATAGCAAATAGATTACCATAGGCTTGGGAAAGGATCGAAAACCTCCTCCACTAGGCGTAAGCACCTAAGATAAACTATCAAAGAGGGCTTTTAAATGGGTTATAACGTTAGGTGTAGGGAAAAGGAAAACACGGTTTTGTTGGATAAAGGATATTTTACTGGTGGCGAGTTAAAGATCTTGATTAATTACATGTACTATACAATGTTGCTAAGCCAAGACTAGACTCGATCTTAAGCTAGAAACAAAATAACATAATAACAAAAACATAAAGATAAACATAAAATGAAACGGGATGGTAGTCCGTATGTTTTTTCTATTTTTCTTTTTCTCATTTTTTTGTATTTTTCTTGAAATTTTTTTTTTTTTTTTTTTTTTTTTTTTTTTTTTTTTTTTTTTTTTTTTTTTTGCATACACTTTTACCCTACCATCCAAAATAATACATCATAGGGGCGTTGCATCCCCTTACACTTGAACTTTTACATAACTTTACAAATAACTATTCTAATGACTCGAATTAAGATAATTGAAAAACTTGGAGTACTTTTAAGATATTTAGCACATATGGGGGTAATAAATGATGTTCTTCCCCATTACTCCATTACACTAGTACTTTACCCATGAGTCCCAATCGTCCCAAAACAATATGTACAAGGATATGACTCGACTTAGCAACCATGTAATCAATTAGATAATTAACTTGGGTTTAAACAAATGTTGTCACAATAATGCACTAAAAATGAGTGCATACAAGGTAGGCTAAGGCGATTTGGGTGTACATTTAAGTGGGGTGTAACAAATTCTTCCTTTAAGTAAAATGCTTAAAGGTCGAAACGAAAAGATAGGCTCTGAGGGGTGTACTAGGGGTATCGTGTACTAAAAATGAGTACAACGCAAAGGGTGTGGGAGAATTACTTGACCAATGTAGCCAACGTAATTATAACAAAAACACAGGTGTAAAACATGGGTTAATCCTAATGCCTCTTATCATGTAGTCAATCTAACTACACGAATGTAGTCTCACTTGTGGCCTCGGAATGGTCCTAACGCAAGTTCTAGAATCTAAGTGCTACCGGTACACACATCATAGCATAAATGCTTTTCCTACCAATTCTAGGGGCGAACCTCACATATTTGGGGGTGGAAAATTTTTTAGTGGTACGGTTTTTGTGCTAGTCATATAACTCCTATCCGTGAGACGCTCATTAAGATCAAAGTTTCACTCTTAAATGTTGTAAAAAATTTTAAATTTGGCACTAAAATTACCTTAACAAGTATTTCTCTCAGTTTTATTACACATCTACTATTAAATAAACAAAAATCAAACGCAATTGTATTCTCTAAAATCGTACTTTTACCCTCCCCTTACACTTAAGATGAACATTGTCCCTAATGTTCAAATAACAAGATGTAAAAGAAAAAGTAAAAGAATGAAATCAAATACTCCCCTGATTCGCTCGTTGGATAATGAAATTACACGGTTAAATCTTCCTCCAAAGAGAATGTTGAAGCTCCATGACTAATGCATCGCCATAAGCTTGATTCAAAACATTTCCTTGTCCAAAATAACCTGTTGAACCTGAGAAAACAAACACGAAAACCTGCATAACATCGGCGGGATAAAATCTATATATAAGGATATAATGCTTGTGGAATGATAACTTTGCAGATTCCTGGAGATTATAAGTTGGAGATTTTAATAAAAACTTTTTATGAAAACAAAATTTTCAAAAATTTCTGGAAATTAAATCTGACGCCGTCAGGTTATAACCCCTGACGCCGTCAGAAATGACCTGACAAAAATTTTCGTTTTAAGTTTCCGGAAAATTTCTGGAAAAACCTTTACCTTACTTCCTGGAAATCCTGCAAAACATCATTATGACTCGATACAAGCATTTGACTCAAACAAATACGAATATGTATGTTAATTTATTATTATTACGATTCATGTTCATATGTGTTCTAATAAACCGATTTAGATTTCCCTTACACTTATCTTTTGCAAAATACCTTTATATGTAGTTAAGACGAAGTTAAAAACAAAATAAAGCATTTTCACAAATTAGTTTTTGAACATGAATCAATAAGAATAAAAATTAAACACACATACGGAAACAAATAAAAACAAACAAACAAATAAATAAACACACAAAGCAAATAAAACAAATAAAGATTGGGTTGCCTCCCAAGAAGCGCTTTTCTTTATTAACGAGTCTTGTAGCTAGACTCAAAGTCACGTACATTACGTGACTCCATCCTCGGTCACGGTTCCTAGGCCATTCTCCTTCCCGGTTTTATATTCCGGTCCTAATTTCAAACAATCCTTGTAGAAACCGAATATCCTTTCCATAACATAGTCTACTCCTTTACTTCTATCCTTATCATTCCTATAGTAGACTGCTTGTTTAAGCTCCTTCTCAACATTTGACAAGTGTTGGAATTGTTCTATCTTATATGGCATTTGGTAGCTTACTTCATCGGTCTCATCCTTAAATCTAACTATCCCCAAGGAAGGTTCATAAGTCATTCTAGAGACCTCAACAAATGGTTTTCCAAAAACCACTTGAGTCAAGGATGCATCGACTATTGGACGGATATCTTCTACAATTACAAAGTCGGTGACATAGGTGAAGTTTCCTACAATAACCGGTAATCCCTTAACTCTTCCCGTGAAGTTACTCATCCAACCCTTGTCAGGGAACATCCTATACCCAAGTTGATTTTTCATTATCAAGTTGTAGTGGGCTCTAGTCATGACGTTTATGGGTGATCTAAGGTCGATATAAGCTTTCCACACATGTAGATGCCCTATGTTGCATGGTATGTTGAGATTAGAAGGGTCGCCTATTTCTATGATTGGTCTACCTAGGAAGTATGGTGTCTCGGGGTCATCGAATAAGTTTGTATGATATGCACGCTCTTCCTTAGTGGGTAGCCTATTGAAGTAGTCCTCATCATCATCTACTTCTTCAATCTCACTTGTCCTAACTTCCTTATCAACCTCGACTTTCCTATCCTCATCCTTTGGTTCACTTTCTTCCATGCTCCTATCGATTGGTTTAATAGTGACAATGTTGACGAAGTGGACATGTTTGGATGAAGAAGGGTCTTTGACTTGGGGTCCGCTATTTGTGTTCCTAGCGTCCTTATGTGGAGGTGATAACACTTGGTTATGGAGGGCTTTCAACAAGTTGTCAATTTTATTGGTCATCTCAGTTTGTTGTTGATTGAATTCAGTCTCGAATCTAGCTATCCGAGCTTCTTGAGATGCCATAAATTGAGACATCAATCCTTCAAAGTTATTGGTACTACCATTGCCGGAAGGATTGTTGTTGAAAGTACGGTTCGAGTTGGAACCGCTTGATTGGAAACGATTAGGTGGGTTGGAAGAATTGATTTGTTGTGAGTTTTGGTTTTGTTTCCACCTAAGGTTCGGGTGATTTTTCCATGAGGGGTTGTATGAATCACCATAATGGTTTGGCTCGGGCTTGAAAGTGTACCACTTGTCTCCCGCTCCGTCGGTACGCGAGGATGCGTAGTCCGCAAAAGCTTGTTCGGGGAGTTCCATGCAATCACGAGTGTCGTGGGGACCACTACATAATTCACATGAAGAAGTGATTTTGTTCACTTGGCTTGAAGGTTTAGGAGCCTCGTAGGATTTCATGAGAAACTTGACTTGGTCTTCAAGTTCTATGATCCTACGGTCGGAAGTGCTTGAATTGTTAGAAGGCAAAGATATTGCCTTGACCGTTTTATTCAAATCACGGGGATCACTCCAACTTTCGTTGTCATAAAGAGCAAGATCCTCTAGGAGAGCCCATGATTGTTCCGCACTTAGATCACGTAGCTTGCCACCGGCCGATTGGTCAATGGTTTGCCTTGTGGAGAGATTGATATGGTCATAGAAGATTTGGACTTGGAGCCAAAGTTCTATGCCATGGTGAGGGACTTTTTGGAGTAAGTCCTTGAATCGAGTCCATGCCTCGTAGAGAGTTTCGCCTTGACGTTGTTGGAACATCAAGATATCATTCCTTAGCTTGGTAGTTCTTCCCGGTGGGAAAAACTGAGCAAGGAAACGAGTGGTGAGATCATCCCAAGAGGTGATGGATCCTGCGGGTTGACGTTCTAGCCACTGACTAGCTTGGTCCCGCAGAGAGAATTGGAAGAGACGCAATCGGGTCGTCTCTCGAGTGGCAACATCAAGGTCTATAGAATCAACGATTTTAAGAAAGTCCTTGAGATGTTGATTAGGATCTTCAGAACGAAGTCCATGGAATGCGCATCCGCTTTGCACCAACCGGATGGTGTCGGATCGCAAGGGTGTGATATTGGCTCCTTGAGTGAGCTCAATGGTGTTTCGATAGCCGTGGTGGCTAGGACGGGAATACTCTCCTAAAGTACGGGCTCTAGGAGGTGGTGGTGGTTGTTGTGGTGGTGGGTTGTGGGGGTTAAGGATATTACCATCTTCCATGATGTCGGACGGTAATGGTTACGAACAAAGACACGAAGAAAATAGATAGACTAAAGAAAACCTAGAAAAATAAAATAAAAATCTCACTAGAAAGGAATCTAGTGAGTAGACCTAATAGAAATAAAAATTCAACCTAAACAATAACTATTCCCCGGCAGCGGCGCCAAAAACTTGATGCGTGGGTTTTGCAACCTTACAACAGGTTTTACCTCTCGAGGGATCTCAAGAGGCTTACAACCCCACCAGGCAGTGTACCTGACCGATGTAGTATAGTGTAGTGGTAAGTACGGGGGATTGATCGTTCTCCACAGGGAATAGTGTTCGTTAGGTGTGAAAGGCTACTCTAATTAGGTCTAAGGGTTGAGGAAGATTCTTTTTATGTTTTTATATTTTTATGAAAGCAAGTAAAATCTCGGGTTTTGAAGGAGTGGGCGGAATTAGTTGCTAGTCAACTAACCCAAATTACTACAAATGCAAATAAAATAAAATAACAAAAATGAAAAGTGGTGAGAAACTTATGTGTGGAGAAATGTGTTTACTTAGATTTCCTTACTCCCTAACTATCTTTTACCGGTTAATTAGTGTGTATTAGTCGCGTGGATGACGGGTGTATTCCTTAATACCATTCGTGGGGTGGCGTACTTACTTCCCCAAACTCTACAAGCTCCTACTTCACTCCTATGTCGAGCCGGCTAGGAAGCTCCTAACATGGGATCACTAGAATTCGCTTGTGCATTAAATACAACCATAAAAACCTTTAGTACGCGTTTGGTTCATGTTTCTTAAGACGTTCAAGCAAGTTACCGAATAGGAAGTTAGCCAGTTTTCTTAAGCCTAACATAGATAAACAATCATCCAATACAACTAACAACACACTAACAACCAATAATCAATAGCTAGGTTTCATTAGATCTAAGCAAACACAAGATAAAATTAGCCTAACATGTTAAACAAAAGACAAGCATAAGATAGAATCAAACAACACATAGACATATTGAATGATTAATTGATAACTTATCTTTCAATGAAACATGGAAGATCTCAAGGCAAGAAGCCCTGAAAAAGTAGCTAAAATCGTCTTAGGGTTTTATCCCAAAATTCCACACACTAAGCTCTCTCTAATGACAAAAAATTAGAAAACTATATATAGACTTTGACATCTGACGGCGTCACATTATGCATTGTGACGCCGTCACCTCGCCGCTTTTAGGGTTCCCGGGTGACCTTCTTGACGCCGTCCCTCTTTAGCTCTTCAAAAATCCATTCTGGCTTATCAAGGCTTGACGCCGTCGGACCTATAACGTGACGCCGTCCCCTTATGATTTAAGCCGTGACGCCCTTGATTTAGTTAAAGCGTGACGCCGTCAGAATTCTCATGCAAACTCACTGGCCCGTCATGAGTAAATTTCACATCCAACTTTTCTTGCCAAAGCATGACGCCGTCTGGAGTTAATTTTGACGCCGTCAAAGGTGACTTTCAGCACAATTTTGAGACTTTGCCGTTTTCTTCACTTTTATGCTCCAAAAACGTCCAAAATGCCTCCTTTTCCAGATTTCTCCTCAAAAGTACCTAAAATGACAAAAGGAACGATTTAGGGCGATATTTGATCAAATAAATACGATTTAGGGCTTAAATGACCCCTTAAAAGCGGTACACTTTTCGCTTCATCAATTCGACACAAATATTACCATTAAATCCATATCTTGCCAAAATTACAAATAAGACCCTCATGTTATAATTTTTACACATTCTCCCAGGTCCATACAATATTACAAAAATATCCCACAAGTTTTAATAATTACAAAACACCCCCTTAACTTATTATTTATCCAATCGGTTTGCAAAATAATTATCAAAATCAAACCCTAGCAATCCCAATCATTAGGCCATCATTGTATCATCATTATATCACTTTTATTTCCAGATTTCATCCACCAAAAACCCTAGATCGATTGGTATAATAATTTTTCCACAATTTCCCTTTTTATTTCTTAAATCCGGTTTTATCTTAAATTCGACATACATGTTTTTAGGCCTCAACAATTCGAACTACCATTTTTCTCATGTTATATGATCATCATAGAAGCCACGAAAAATAATAACCTGACCCAAAAAATTCGCATACAAGATTTTTAGATTTAATTCGATTTTAGGGTTTATAAACCCATTAATTTCTATTCGGCCAAAATACAATGCATGGTTCGATTTAAGTATTTTTCCCATGTTATATGTGATTAAGAGAGAGCTATAAAAATACCAGAAATATTTTAGATCAATGGATTCACACGCTTTGAATTTCTTTGGTTCGGTTGCACTTTTTTCGACCCAATTAAATCACCACAGCCAAAAGATCGACCCTAGGACCTTGTAGCTATTTTTCTCACCTTCCTTGCATCATCAAGCACTCCAGAAAAATGGGTTTTTGATTTCTAAAAAGCGGATGTGGTGTGGGTGATTTTTGAGAGTGGCGGCTAGGTTGTTTTTAGGGTTTAATGGTTGAATAAAAATTATGGGATTGATATAAATGTGTTTGGCCGAATTTTTGGGGAGGGGTAAATGCTAAGAACCGGCCTTAAATGGCCCAAGGATCAATTCACCAATTTTATTTATTTTTTTCCTTAATTACTTTTATGTTATAAGGTTTTTAATTAATAATAATCATGTATTTAAATTTTCGGTATACACAAGGGTATTTTGGTCATCTCACAACTTGTATAAATATTAATCGAAGTTTTCAAAATTATTTTATATCATATCTTGTTCATTACCCGAAGTTTGGGATCGATTCGGTACTTTATAAGCTTTTAATTAAATTTTTAAACTTGCAGGGGTAATTTGGTAATTTTAACATGTTTTTCAGATTTTAGGTGTTACAATATACTTCTTCCCATTTATGCATTCAACTCTCATTGGGCCACATAAGTTGTTGGGAATTACAGTTGAGTTGATAAGACAAAATATGTGAAAGATGAAGGACTTGTGAAGACAAAGGAAGAATTCTTCAAATGATGAAGAATAAAACTACAAGGGCTTAAAATGTATTATGTTAGAAGTCTTTGTAACCCTAATCTCTATTATATAAAGAGATTAAGGGCATTTAGTTTATGGGGTGTCAAAGATGTAACACCAGGAAAAGTGTGTGTGTACCTAGGCGTATGTTCTTGTTTAGACGCCTAGGGTGAGTGTTTGGTTTAAGCCTCAAGGATTATTGATCCCTATTAGATTAGGTAACCGTACTACACTTGATCACGTAGTATTGAGGTTGTTTGTTTTGTAAGTAGTTGTTAGATATGATGACGAAGAACCTTGTATCAATAATAATAATGTTTTAGTTTATTCCATTGCATGTCATGTTTATCATTGTTATTATTTTTAATCCCTAGTGCTCTAAACGATCCATGAAGTTATTCTTAAACTTCACAATTGGTATCAGAGCCTAGGGGGCTCGTGATCTAGGGATTCACAAGGTTTTTAGTTGAAGAATGAAGAAGAAAATCGACTTTGTTTTCAATTTTCGCAACTTTATGCAGTGTTGTTTTATAAAAGTGATATCTCATTCATTAACCATTGGACCGGGTTGAAATTTTTATTGGAGATTCTTCATATATCAAGGTACATTCTCACTGGAGGGATCTTCAATTTGAGCTCATAATCGTCAGGTATTAATTTTTGAAAACTGCTGCAGAGAAGTTCAAGTTTTTCGATTTTTAGGGTTTCTTTATGAAAGTCGGATTGGGTTTATTTGATAACCCTAATATTGATCGATATTGATGGTATGTTGCTGCTATACGTGGTTAACTGGGTTTACATTAGCGATCATGGAGCATAAAACAGGTTAGTGACACTAAAAAGTGTCACTAAAGACTAAAAAGTGTCGTCTTAATGTTGATGATGAACCCTAATTCATATACTGATTTACTGGTTACAATGAATGCGAACATTGACTAGCGTTACTGGAGCACACATGTTTACTTCTGAGGTTACTGGGTTTCTTTTGGAAGTAAGGTGATGTTTTATAAGGTTACTTGTGACAAGACTGAAGTTACTAAAGCTGATCATAGGGCTACTGATACAATGAATGTAAGGGTACTAGCCTTTCATGATTTTGATGATTCGAGGATTATCTGTTAATGTCGAGTTTGTACTGCTCATTTCATACTTTTTACTGCTGGTCGTTTCAACTTAGTACTGCTATGATTGAATTTGTAATGCTGCTACGATTGAGTTTGTACTGCAGGCTTTGTGAGTTAGTACTGATTGTTTATTCTTAATACTGCTCGTGGATGTTATGTGTTAGCATTGCTCGTTTACACTTAATACTGCTGTCTACTCGATTAGTACTGCTAGTCTATTATTAATTCTGCTTTCGATACTTAATGCTGCTTGGAGTGTATTAATGTTGATTATATGAAACAAGTTAGTACTACTTCATTTTTAGTGCTGCCCATTAGTGCTGCTCGTTCATAATATTTATGCTGCTGCCTATATCAAAGCTACTTGGTCTGGTTTTTGTTCGATTATCTGTGAAGTTTTGTGTTGACCAAGGGAGGCACACAATGGATTTTGGGCAAGGTTGAATGTTACATTGGCAGTTTGGTATGAAGGAAGATAGGTATGGAAATGTCAAACACACACAAAAGATTGATTGGTTTTGGATTTGTAAGACATGGTTATGGTTCTCGGTTGGATACAGACACACACATGAAGGCGTTTGGTTTTGGATTTTTGGTTTTTAGTTGTGACCTGATATTCATTAATATTGCATACTCTTGGGAATCAGGTTCACGTTAAAGAACTATTCTTCATGTTACTACTGCTCGGTTACAAATGCTATTGTAGTCATTTTTCGTAAGCTATTTGGTGCTCGTTCATTGAAGGTACTACATGGTGTTCGTTGCTATGGTGGTTAGTTATTCGAAAAGTTCTTTCAAATGGTTAACATATGGGTTTCAGGGGAAGCTTAATGTTAAAATGTTTAACCATTTACATACACCATTCGAGGAGAAGGTTTTTACAACTGCTAATTGTTATTATTACTGCTGGTTTAGGTTTATTTTGTCTTGAGTTCATTTATAGTAAGCATTTTGGTGTTCTTCATGGAGGGTAATTCGAGACATTTTAAGACTGGATTGGAAGTATGATAGTGGTTCATGGTTATGAACATCAAAGTTGCATTTACTTGGAGTCTCCTAGTGGATTATGATAAAAAGAGGAAGAAGTACATTGAAGCTTTGCAACTTGAAGATCCTTGGTGGTATAGCGTGTATTAAGGGGAAGTTTGATTCTTTCATATATATTAGCTTAAGGGGAAGTTCGTGCTTATTTGGTCTTGTCATTATCAACTAGGGGAATATTGTTAGGAATTACAGTTGAGTTGATAAGACAAAACATGTGAAAGATGAAGGACTTGTGAAGACAAAGGAAGAATTCTTCAAATGATGAAGAATAAAACTACAAGGGCTTAAAATGTATTATGTTAGAAGTCTTTGTAACCCTAATCTTTATTATATAAAGAGATTAAGGGCGTTTAGTTTATGGGGTGTGAAAGATGTAACACCAGGAAAAGAGTGTGTGTGTACCTAGGCGTACGGTCTTGTTTAGACGCCTAGGGTGAGTGTTTGGTTTAAGCCTCAAGGATCATTGATCCCTGTTAGATTAGGTAACCGTACTACTCCTGATCACGTAGTATTGAGGCTGTTTATTTTGTAAGTAATTGTTAGAGATGATGACGAAGAACCTTGTATCAATAATAATGATGTTTTAGTTTATTCCGCTGCGTATCATGTTTATCATTGTTATTATTGTTAATCCCTAGTGCTCTAAAAGATCCATGAAATTATTCTAAACTTCACATAAGTCCATGTGCAACATATGTAACTTTGCTTCTGAACTAGGTACGGTTTTAGGTTTATATGATGCCCTTTTGCTTTTTCCTTGTTCGCATGATGGACATAAGTGATTCTTGGTGTATTTGAACTTGGGAAGTCCGGTGACAATGTTGTCTTTGGCAAGTTTGTTGATGTTATCGAAATTGAGATGGGATAATCTTTTATGCCACAGCCAGGACTTTGTTCCGCATGATCTTGTCATAAGACATATTGGTAATGAAGAGGCCATTTGGTTGATGTCGATAGCATATAGGTTGGTGCAGCAATTTCCAGTTAAGAGATCATCGCCAACCAAATTTTTAACAAAACACGTGTTTCTCCTAAATGCAACCTCTAAATCTGCATCACAAAACTACCCAACTGAAAACAAGTTGTGTCCCAACCCTTCGATGTAGTAAACTCAAGTGATCAAATAATTCCCAAACTGAAGATCTCCATAAACCAGAATAGTTGCTACATGATCATTTCCAAAGCGTACAGTTCCCATGAATTTCCAAACGAAATTGATCAACAGCTTTAGATTCCCGGTCATGTGCTTGGAGCAACCGAGTCGATGATCTAAAGAAATATTTCGATAACCAGCGAAGAACATAATAGTTTTTATTTGGAAACCGTTTTGAATTTGGATCCATGGGGCTAGGGGTAAAATCCGGATGACACTCATAGAAAGTTTCTACTGGTTCAATTTGAACAGCTTTCAATTTTCCATTCTAGTGTATGAACTCTCTACTCGTTGGTTTCCATACACAATACTTAAGATAGTTCCTAGGCATTTGACTACTAGTGGTTGACCTAAAGTGTGCAATTAGTTTTCCTATTGATCTAGATCTAGCACTAGTTCCTTTTAGAATGTTTTTCTATTCAGGCGTAACAGGCACGTTTTTAGAAACATAATCATCACAAACATCATTTAATAAACCTTTCTTGTACATTAAACAAACAGAGTCATTACATGTATTAGAAACAGTACTTTTGACATTGCATTAGGATTTATATTGTTGTCCTTAGAAGTTGTTTTACCATTCCTAGACTCTTTAGGATTATCTTTTACGCTCTTGTTGTTTGTCACATATGTTTTAAATGTGGGGGCAGACGCAATAGTGGGACTAGTCCTATAAAAGGCCATCTGCTATCACTTTTGGTGTTTCGACAACCGCTTTTCCTTTATCAACTTTTGTTACATTTGGTTTTGGTAAGGGTTGTGGAGTGACCAGTTGTAACACCCCCAAATCAGATCGCAGCGGAAATAATATATGGGGTACTACGTATTAGGATCACAACGCAAGTAATAGAGAACGGATTATCTAATCCGTTTTAAAAGCTTCATTAGTTAAAACATAAGTTTTACATAATTATGAAATGCGAAAAACAAGGCCCATAATAGTTATTAGTTGTCCCATAGTACAAAAACTCTGGTCATGAGTGTTATGTGTACACTCTAAAAGTGTGCCTATGCCCCTGCCAAGCACTGCCTTGCATCATCATGAATCAAACAACTAAACACCTGAGAAAAACATGCTAAAAGTCAGCTAAAAGCTGGTGAGTTCATAGGTTTACATAAAGCAGTAAAGTTGGACCAATAAGTTACAAGTTAACATTACGATGTGTATAATGTTATACGAAAGGCTATTACGCTGCGCTAAGTTCCATGTTACCGAAGCTACGACAGTGTGCATGCGATGAGTGCATGTAATTACATGAGATGAGTCCATGTAATAATAAGGCCCGACAAGTGTTCTATCCCTCGTCACTTGTAATTCGACATGGTATACATCCATTTGTCAGATCTGGACTATTGATTTCTCCAACACGAATGGTGGTATCACCCTCAATAGACCTATTTATATCACTCGTGCTTCCGAGCAGGAATTAATGGTACATGAGTATGGGCGTGAATTTGGGATAAAGAACTTAGGCCAACACGTAATAGTTTGTCAAACAAAAGCATTGTTTAAATAGTCCATAAAAGTAAGCATATTTCTCACCCCCAAGTAATTTAAAATGAGTATTAAAGAGTAATAGTGGGGCTATGACTCACCTTGAGTGTAACTGCTAAAGGTGAAATGTGAAATCAAGTGAGTTATGGGAACGGCTCCAACACACGACCTGAATAATAGTGAAGTCTGAGATTTGACAGTTTTGGCTCAATACGAATAATGAGTGTGAAAATGAGTAACGGATAACGATTTGGTTGGTGATGTGAGTGATTGATATGCTTAAAATGCTTAAAGTTTAAAAATAATATTATATATAATATTATCTTATTTTTATGTTACAGAATCCATAATTAGCGTTTCCTCGAAAGTCGTCGAATAATATGTTAGGTTTATTCGTTAAAATTCGTTATACAAGAATATAACGTAACGTAATTAATATATTGTATGAACGTTAAAAATGCACGTGATTGTATGAGAAAGTGTAAAATATGAATTGGAATTGAATATGAAATAAAGTTACAGCTTGGTCCTTGAACCTATACAGATTTTACACTTTTTACCCTAACAGAGTTAGTTTTGCCCCGTTAGTCCTTAGTTAATAACTTATTACATTTTTAGTCCAAAAGAGTTAAATATTACTTTTTAAGCCTTATGTTTACTGTTTTAACAATTTCCACCCTTAGTTTACTGAAATAGCAGTTTAGAACATAAGTATGTGAGATTTACACTATTAATTTTCTGAAAGTTCTAATAGTTTCCAGTAGCTTATTTGAGTTGCAAAAAGTGCTTATTATCAACTAGAGCTTATTAAGTGCTTATTAATTGGTTATTGGGCCTTAACGAGTTAAATAAAGGCCCATTAACAAATATTGATCCGTTGGGTTTAAAAGCAACTTGGGCCTAGTTTTGGGCTTATTTTAGGGTCTTAAAAATATTACCAAATAGCTTATAAGTAATGCTTATCGCAATTGCTTATTGGGTTTAAAGCCCAATCGATAATAATAAGTTTATAGAACTGTTTCATATAGCGATTACTTTGGGGTTCGAATTGGCATTTTTAGAGCTTATGAGATGAGCTTATTTGTACAGCTCGTTTGATGAGATTATGAAGAAATAGTACGAGTAATGAAAACGATATGGTACATGTATAAATTCGATTATATTAGGCCATTTCTTAGTCGAATAATTGAAATGGTCCAAAAATAAAAATATGACATATATACGTGTGATACGAAATATAGGATTAGAACATGTCTCGATACGCATTATAATGAATGTATATATGTCGAATAAAGATAATACTCATAATTTTAGCCATCCATGAAGGAGGTCATATGCATATTCGAATAAATAGATAACAAGAAAACGTAAAAATGTATAGAAAGTTTATATATGATCGAATGAGATATGTACTATGCATGATATATGTAAAACGTATATAACGAATGGAAAAGAGTTTGGAAATGACTTACAACACCAAAAGGTGGTGTGTTATACGTGAATAAGGATTAGGATTCGAGATATATTGGCGTCTCACGTTAGAACGATCACCAAGGGCTCGGGAACAATGTTTTTTACTTGGATTTGAGCTTAAATGATTATGGAAATTGCTCCTGGGTCTTGAGGGTCTCGACAGTAGCAAATAAGGTGAGAAAATGTGGCTAAGGTGAATGAGAAAGTATGTATGTGCATATACGAGTATATATGCATGTATGTATAGGTATAATATATTTTATTAGTGCAAGTTGATAGATTTGATTCTTAGCAGAGATTTGTTGAGATATTTAGAGGATAAGATGAGGTTATAATAGAGTATGAAGGTATCAAGGGGAGGGTTTGTGCATAGCCTTGAGTATATGTCGAGTGGTATATATATATATATAT
Source organism: Artemisia tridentata subsp. tridentata (assembly GCA_021014915.2). Taxonomy (NCBI): domain Eukaryota; kingdom Viridiplantae; phylum Streptophyta; class Magnoliopsida; order Asterales; family Asteraceae; genus Artemisia; species Artemisia tridentata. The sequence continues at coordinate 357,990,390 of CP139505.1, forward strand.
ATATATATATATATATATATATATATATATATATATATATATATATATATATATATTGATACATTCGATAGACCAAAGGGTCTAAAAGACTTTTTAACGTGTCCAATGTGTTAGAAATGATGGGGATCAATGCCATAAACTCATATTCGACTAGAAATGATTATATGCTTAGGTGAAAATAAGTTTAGATCGAATTTGATAAATATTCGCATGACTTGTACATGTTTCGAATGCGATTTACTTTGAGTCTCATTTAGTGGTCAAACCTTCGAATCAGAAAATAAGACTTGACATCCTGATTATATGATGTATGGAGATTCGAGTGATGCAAAATATAGCATAGTTTTTGTGTCGAATTCAAAAGATATTGAGGTCAAGTGATGGTATATCAAACCGCATGAAATATAAGAAATATAAATTTTGGGTTGGGCTTTTGAATAGTAACAGGCTCAAGAATGGGCCAGGAATAGTATAAGGATCCGTTTGGTTTATTATTCGTATTAGTGATTGTCGTGGTCCGTGTGTGAGCTCGTTCCAATGTATTGTGAATCACGTATCAACGTGTTTGAGTTATTGTAGTGTAATAACAACATTAAATGAGATAACTTCTCATTTTTCAAGGAAAAATCAGTAATAGATGTCAGAAAATAAATATAGTGCATTTTCTGATAAAAAATCATTATTATTAAAATATGAAAATTACCACTTGTCACAGCCTCCCAACCTTATTTGAATGTCGTCCCGACATTCAATTCGTGTTATCAGGTGAAGATACAAAAAGATGTGGATATTTGGCCTTGAATTCGTCTTCACGTTCCCACGTGAATTCAGGGCCTCTTCGGGAATTCCAACGAACCTTGACAATTGGTATTTGACTATGTTTCAATCTCTTGACCTCTCGGTCCATGATTTCAACAGGTTCTTCGATAAAGTATAGCCGATTGTCAATCTCGATTTCTTCCAGAGGAATTGTAAGAGTTTCCTCGGACAAGCATTTCATTAGATTGCATACATGAAAGACATCATGTACGTTGTTTAGTTCTTGCGGTAGCTGGAGTCGGTACGCTACCGGTCCGATTCTTTCTAGAATTTTGAAAGGTCCAATGTAACGAGGATATAATTTTCCATGTTTGCCAAAACGTATCACGCCTTTCCATGACGAAACCTTTAACATTGTTAGTGCAAATATTACGATATTTAAACTAAACGGTTTCTTCGGTTTTAATAATGACAAACATGTAACTTGTAATACATAACGTAAAATGTGCAAGTTACTTGTAAACACAAATCATCAATGCATACTTACATCAACACCTCCCGACGTCTCAAGTATGCTTCAACGAAGTCGTAGATTTCCATCCCGACATAAATCACTCAAGGTATGGACAAACAAATCTACTACTTGAAAAATGATCAAAGGATTATATTTTTCTAAACTTCACATTTTTATAAATGTGACAAAATATTTTTCAAAAATACATTTTACAAATTATTTTTGAATTAAAAAGAAATGTTTTATTTGGAAAAATCATTTCAAATTATTTTGAATTACCAACAGTCATTTTCCCCCCAAAACAGCTCCAACTTCCCCAAATAAACCTTCCCCACTAAAGACAAACGAAGGAGCGTCTACGGCACCATTAAATAGGTACGGATCCATTAAATTTAACGGAGCCGTCGGGTATTTAGTGGAGCCGTGGGTCTATAACGGTCAGATTTTCCTTTGCCTATAAATAGTGGACCATTCCACACTTCCAACTTGATTTTTCCAGTCCTTTTTCTCTGGTCTAATCCCTCCTCACTTAGAAAACTTTCTTTGATCATTTGGAGAGTCTTAGGTTGTTTAAGAGTGATCCAATCATCCACTCAAGTGATCCTCTTCATTCCTCTTGATTAGCAAGAGAAGAACACAAAGTATCCTAGATACAAAGTGTTGTCATACCTCTTGATTAGCAAGAGAAGAACACAAAGTATCCTAGATACAAAGTGTTGTCATCCCTCTTGATTAGCAAGAGAAGAACACAAAGTATCCAAGTAGATATAAAGTGTTGTCATCCCTCTTGATTAGCAAGAGAAGAACACAAAGTATCCAAGTAGATACAAAGTGTTGGAGTTGTTAGGTCTTGTAACATTTGTTACACTCTTGATTGTATCAGAGCATACATCAAGATTATTTTTCTTTTGTGAGAGAGTGAGTCAAGATCATTGTGATCTTAAGAGATAGTGAAGATCTCTTGAAGCCATTGGGCTTGTGTGATTGATCATGTGGATCAAGGGTAGATCGGGTAGATCGTGGTAGATTGGTGCTAGCTAAGATTAGCACTCAACATCTAGCTTAGTGTCGGAAATAGGATAAGCGACGAGTAAGGTGTAGATCGGGTAGATCGTGGTAGATTGGTGCTAGCTAAGATTAGCACTCGACATCTAGCTTAGTGTCGGAAAACAAGTTAAGCGACGTGTAACGGTTTTCTCCGCCTGAAGGGAGTTTGTTGATTAGTGAAGTAACTCTCGAGTTGGGTACTCGGGGAGTGGAGTAGGGCGAAGAGGAGCTTTGTGACCAAACCACTATAAATCACCGTGTCCGGTTTGCGCCTTCTAACTTATCTCTTTACTTTCATTTTATTCTTTATCGCTTTATGTTTATATTTGCATTGTGTTTATGCTTGTGTGGCTAGTTGCTTATGTTATGTATGTGTCATGGTTGATTGTGCTTATGTTGTAGTTTAATTTATTCATCCCTAGATGATACATAACCATTGTTGACACTTTTCATATTACGTCACACTTGATCGGGTGTTTGATATAAAAGTTTTAAATGTTTAAATGGAAACGTATTCACCCCCCCTCTACGGTTTCCACAATTGGTATCAGAGCCAGGTTGCTCAAAATTTTAAAACAAATGGTTTTCAAAATTGAGTACGATCCATGTATCAAATTACCCATGAATGTGATAAAATATGAAAAGTATTTAGTTGCTTAATACTTACAAGTTTTGTTGTTAAGTATACTTTGTCATACTAGCTTGAAGGTTTTCTTAAACCACTAAAAGAATAGTGTTTTTAAGTGTCCGGTCATGTTTTCAGAACGAGTCATTATATCATGCAGTTCTGAATCAGAAAACAGACCACGGTACCACTAAATATGGTACGGTACCGTTATATTTAATTATACCGTGAGTCATTTAATGGTGTCGTGCATCTGCTTGTCTGTTTTTTCACTTTTGGTTCATTTTCAGAAATCCATATAAAATCAACCATAAGTCTGTACGAGTCGTGTCGCCCATCATTTTAAATGATGTTGAGTCTACTTTCATTTCAGAAACATTTTTATGAATTAGTTCTAAATGAGAGTATGTTAAAGTCCTTGATTTTCAACTAAAGGTCTTCTGGTCATGCAGTTTGCATAAATTTTTGGTCAAACTAAAAAAGGGCGATTCAACTTTTAAACCTTGACATGTTTTCAAAGTGACTCAGCAAAAATCTTTGAAATGGAGAGGAAACAAATTCATTGTCAAATAAAATCAAGCTTAGTATACATTGTTATACATAATACACAAAATGACGATAAGTATTTTTGTGTGTTAAGCTAAATTGCTATTTGCTTATTATAGTTTTTCGGTTTATGCATTTATAAGGCTCATGCTAAATCACTTGCACTATATTAAGTAATTAGTTTGCATTGCATATTGGCATCAACCATTTGTCTTGCATTTGTTGCAAGTTCTTAAAATGGTTTAGTAACTTTCTTAGGAATAGAAACTAAGTTGGTAGATCATGTGTGTTGAAAGATATTGTCTTACACAATTATTTTTCCAAAGGATTAAGTGTAAAATGTATATCACCCCAAAACACTTAACACTTTCATAAAATCCGTAACATGATCTTTAAAACATTACATCATTTTGTCTTGTTTGACCATGGGTTGTCTAAACAAGATAAAAGGTAATTTTAATACATTAGTATTTAAGTAAAAGAAAATGTATTAAACTTGCAGTGATTTAACACACATACAAAATGTTTTAAACATTTAGTATTTTACGTATGCTGTATAAAATTAGTTAAGATAATTATTTTTATACTAATGAGGTGTCGAAAAACTAAAAGTATTATACTTAATAATATAAATAGTTTTTCTCAAATAAAAATAAATGACAATATCGAAGTAGTAACTTAATATGTCATTAACCTCACACATACAAGCAGTATTAGAATAAATGGAACACACTCATTAAATTTTTATTTTCTTTTTAAAAGGAGTGATCGTGAGGGTCAAGAAAGATTTCGAGTACATATCAATTCATTATTCAAATTATGATTGATATCATCATCGAATCTAATTGACAAGTTTTCGAGTGTGGACATGAAATTGGAGTCATTATTTGTTTAGCTTCAAGATAACATCAAAACATGATGAAACATATTATCTTGAATCTACATACTCAATCACACTCGATTGTTATGAAAATAATGACGTCCTCTCAAGACGAAAATAATATGCATCGGATCATAACTCACACTTGTGTTGAAGATGCTATGTTAAGTCTTGTTGTCCAATGGTTGTGTTCCTAACTTTAAACTAACATGTTTAAAAGATGCATAAAATACACAATCAAGTAGGATTGACAACTTGGATGTTTCATCCGAAATATACAAGTAATTTACATTGCAGTGCAATTAGTAAATGTGTCATTTCCGAAAAACCAAACAAGAGCAAACAAACAACATATGTAAACTTTGCTCATGAACGACTCAACACTCAAAGTCACATGTCTAGTAAAAGTGTCACACGTAATATGTTATTAACTATTATGTAAGTCATCAATCTTGAGAATATCACATGTATTTCTCTTATCAAAAGATTGACAATGGATAACTTATATCCTATGCATCTCATTTTCTTAGTAACATGAATGGTTATGTTACAAGAGAATACATTGCATCATGTTAACAAATATAGGATATTAGAGTTGAATAATAACCTATTAGGACATGTGTCATTGCATAAACAAGTAAAATTGGTCATACATTAAAATACTTGTTTCACAAAGCATTCTTAAGAGTGATAAATTTCCTCTTAGAAAAGCATACTTTTTGAAATAAACAGTATGTCTCATTTCAAATAAAATGCTCACAAGATCTATTGAGGTAAGTAACCTTCACTAGATTCTCACTCAAGATATGCAAAGGAGCATTCTTGAAACACACACGATGTAGTAGGTTCTACATTGTATCACACTAGAGTGTCTCTTGGTTCTAGGAAACCAAATCATGTTAAAATAACATGTAACAACTCAAAAAACAAAGATGTTGTCCAAGAGATCATAAAATACACCATCTCCATCAAACAACCTTTAAATCTCAAACACGAAATTAAAACATCTCGCTTGCCTTTGTTAGGAGTTGCGTAAGACATGTCATTTTCTTAACCTACTTTCAAAGTATGGTTAATTAAGTCATATTAGGCCATGTATAGCAAAACAAGATAAAATCATCTTTGCTATACTTCGATAGGCAAATATAGGAATTCAAATTCTTCTAACATGAGAATGACTACTGGAGAACCTATCGCACTAGAAATTCAATTTGACCTAACGGTTGGATTGCTTCCAGGAGAGAAGTTGGGTTGGCGTATAACCCGTAAAAATAGCCGTGTTTAGCCTTAATTGAGCACCACTAGTGATAGTCTCATACTCATTCTCTAACTTGAAAAGTTTTCATTCCTACATTTGACTAGAGATAGTTTACATCGGTAAACTTTATCTCCCGTTAGGATCTCATTTTGAACAAGTAGTACCTAGGATCTTCCTTAGCAAACCTAGATTGCTTGCATCCCACATATGTGTTTCAAAATGATAACATGTTTTCATAAGATATGATTAAATGTCTTCGTGATCTTAAATGCTAAATGATTATCATGTTTTGCATGATGTTTGCATTTATTCGTTATGTGCATTCTACATGATTTGCTTGCACCCACACTAGGTCATTTTGACACATTAGGAATTAGGTATGCCTATCACTATGAACCCTTAGAAGTCATAGAGTCATACACTAGTGTCAAAACCCATAAGTTAGAGTAGTCGCGAAGTTGTCCTAATTCCCTAGTCATCCCTTTGCCTTCTTCCAAGCAATACACCCTTTTGTCATGGGTAGGTTAGATACAAACCCAGTATAACTCGGAGTAGGGTTGACAACTTAAATATTTCATCTGAAATATTCAAGTAAATTTAACTTGCAATCGCAATTGTTAAATGTCATATCCGAAACATCACATTCAAGCCTTTTAACAATGTATGTTAAAACGCTCATCCAAAAGCTAAAAGCTTACGTCTACCCTCGGGTGACAAAGGACTCACGAGTTACTATATAAGTGATTAGTAGTTCCTTTCATCCTCGTGTGTATATACACATCTTTAGATCCCAAACCTTGCTGCGAATCAGCACCATAGGCCTAGCTTTACGTCTTTCAAAAACACCGTGAAACACTCGCGTGCGAAGCACCTCGAAATCCGTAAATCAACCAATCCTCTCAACCGAGAATCCCTTAACCGTCTCCATCTAGGTCTAGGAATGATGGAACTTATTCCATAAATCTTATGACTATTTAAATATTTCACTGGAAATATTGAAGTCATCTTATGTGTCTCGTCTCATGACTCTTTAAATATTTCACTGGAAATATTGAGTCATTCTTCACATCACTTTAATGACTACCTAAATATTTCTTCGGAAATATGAACGTCATCTCTCACGTCTCGTCATATGACTTCTTAAGTCATTCCTATCATCCCGCTCATGACTATTTCAATATTTCTATGGAAATGTTAAAGTCATCCCTCGCGTCATACCTTATAACCTTTCATCCCCTTTATGACCTCTCAAAAGTTTCGCGGGAAACATTGAAGTCATTTTCTACTAATCACCCATGACTTTTTAAGTCATCTTTCTCATTCGTCTCATGACTTTTAGAATTTTCTCTAAGAAATTCTAAGTCATTCCCTTTCGACTTGTCACATGACTGTTTGAATATTTCACGGGAAATATTAAGTCATTCCTTGCGTTTCGTATTCCGACTAATTAAATATTTCATCGGAAATATTATAGTCATCCTCCAAAACACTACTTATAACTTCTATTTATTTCACGGGAAATATTAGAAGTCAACCCTCATCCAATGACAACTTAGTCAATTTCCTTGGAAACACTAAGGTCATTTCATGTCATCTCTCCTAGTCGTTTTCATCAAAAAGTTTATTAGGTATAAACTTTTTCCTCGTGTCAAAAAGTCTTACTAAATAAGTAAGATTAATCAGCCAAAAGTCAAAACAGAAGAAAAATGGCTCAATCAGACACACGGCTCCATTAAAGAGACACGACACCACTAATGTTTAGTGGAACCGTGGAGCCGTGCATTTAAAAAACGCGCCTATTCACTTTTCTTCTGCACAACTTTTTTTTTCAAACAAACCCAAAACCATTTCCTCTTGCCATCAAAACCCACTCAATGTAGTCTTGAACCCAAAACCATCTCCTATCAGAATAGATTGTATCTATCATCTGATTCCTTAGCCTTTTTCTGTCACACTTCCGCATGGTACTAAACACTACCAATGCTTCCGCATCCCACTCACCTTCCACACACCTCAAGCGAAGAACCGCTAGGATAAGTTGAGATAACCCCACTAGAACCTTGTCACCAACCTCAAAACTTTGAAGATTTTATCTTCTTAACCCTTAGGATATCTCCTAGTAATCGCATGCCTCATCATAATATTCTATGAATATTCACAATGATTGAGAAGAGCTACGTGACTTCAAAGGTGAAGTTTATCGTATGCTATCCACCACTTGTCATGACATTACTAAGCTCATCGCTTTCGTCAACGTTTGTTTTCCTCTTTATCTTTTACATCTTGTCCGGATGGTCATAGATTAAGGGGGAGTGAAAACATACTCATATAGTCTTTCACCAAACACCCTCAAGAACACACAAATGTGGTTCTTATTCTCTAGGAAACTTCCCTTTAGCTGCCCAGAACTAGGCTACACAAGAAAATTCATGACTTCCAGGTCACGGTACCGTTAAATAGGCCACGGTACCGTTAAATTTAACGGTACCGTGTGGTATTTAGTGGTACCGTACCTATGTTTGACGAATTTTCACTGTTTCCTTTAGATCCCTGCATTCCTAACCTCAAACCTGCAAAATTTTGCAAACTCACATACACCCTAGGATTCCCTCACTACACCATAGGACTCTAACACCAACTTTAGTTCGAATCCAACAACTCTTGCCTATATAAGGACTCACCATTGCAAGCTTATCTTGCATCTCACCTTCAAACCTCACATTAACATCATCATCACACTCAACCCTTTTAGCTACACTTCACTCTTGACAGTGATAGTTAGTCTAAGAACCTTCAACCCATAGAACATCACACTCAAACCTTATAACCTTCAACTCATCACACTCAAACCTTACAACTACTCGTCACTTTGGATAAGTGATAGTTAGTTCAACAACCTTCAACCCTCACAAACACATGAAACCCTTCATGCACCAAATTATCTCTAACACACAACTAGGATCATCCAACCTAGAAACCTAGAACCTCGTTACCTTAACCCCGTTAGAGATATCCACCAACAATCCTGTTAGAATCACATACACCTTTTTCTTTTTCCCTTTTGAATTATATCATGCATCTCATTATCAGTGCAAACGATATATTAACCTAAACCATCCTTTCCCACCTTTCCTCAAAGGGCAAAACCAACACCTCCAACCATATCATCATCATCCTACACCTTTAGGATTCCTACACCCTTACCTCCACCAAGTCCACCACAACCTTTAGCCATCACACTAACCCTATCACCATCAAACCTCTTTGGACATGGCACCAACACATCATCCTTATCACTATCACCTTCACCACAACCACTAATGGGTCATTCCATTATTTATCCCCTACAACCACATAACCCAAGTTGTCCTTGTTGTCACCACAACCAACACTCTCCCACCTTATGGAATTATTTAAGTATAACCTCTATCGAGTCTACTTTATGGCACGACTTGTCATAATAGTAATCATTTAAAGTATGTCTTATTAATAAACTATCCTTAACATCAATCATCTTAGGTAGATGATTATGTTGTTCAAAAGGTTTGTTAGAACTTTCCTTCCCAATGACAACTTGGAAGAAGTCATTTAATGCGTCAATCAATGAAGGAATCTCGTTCTTGATTAGTGTGATTGAGTGAACAATTACACCTTAGGTTTCGGTCGGGTTGTGACACTTACGTGTTAACATAGTTTAACCTATGCATGTCTTGCTATGTGTATTCTATCCTTATAATGCTGCTCCTATACTGTTACATATTATGCTGCACGAAGCTAACCCTTGATGTAGGAAAAGTCTTTGTAAGAATTTGATCCATGGATCCGCTAGATACTAAGGTAAATAAACAAGGGGTTTAAGTCACCATAGGGGAGCATTGAGCTAGGGGGAGCTCGGGAGTATTTGAATACATAGCATGGAGTTGTCTTCACAAGTGTTGATAGAAGGCTTCACTGGGATGATGCAAGCTCGCCTTTCGGGGGAGAAAAGATAGTAGTGCAATAAGGGGGAGTAGGAAGTAAATCCAAGGAAGCGCTCGAGGCAACTACCTTTTTGATTCGACAAAAGGGGGAGAAGGAAGTGTAAACAGGTAACTTTTACATTTTACTATGTCTTACGGTTTACATATTTGTCATCATCAAAAAGGGGGAGATTGTTAGTGCAAATATTACGATATTTAAACTAAACGGTTTCTTCGGTTTTAATAATGACAAACATGTAACTTGTAATACATTACATAAAATGTGCAAGTTACTTGTAAACACAAATCATCAATGCATACTTACATCAACACCTCCCGACGTCTCAAGTATGCTTCAACGAAGTCGTAGATTTCCATCCCGACATAAATCACTCAAGGTATGGACAAACAAATCTACTACTTGACAAATGATCAAAGGATTATATTTTTCTAAACTTCACATTTTTATAAATGTGACAAAATATTTTTCAAAAATACATTTTACAAATTATTTTTGAATTAAAAAGAAATGTTTTATTTGGAAAAATCATTTCAAATTATTTTGAATTACCAACAGTCATTTTTCCCCCCAAAACAGCTCCAACTTCCCCAAATAAACCTTCCCCACTAAAGACAAACGAAGGAGCATCTACGGCACCATTAAATAGGTACGGATCCATTAAATTTAACGGAGCCGTCGGGTATTTAGTGGAGCCGTGGGTCTGTAACGGTCAGATTTTCCTTTGCCTATAAATAGTGGACCATTCCACACTTCCAACTTGATTTTTCCAGTCCTTTTTCTCTGGTCTAATCCCTCCTCACTTAGAAAACTTTCTTTGATCATTTGGAGAGTCTTAGATTGTTTAAGAGTGATCCAATCATCCACTCAAGTGATCCTCTTCATTCCTCTTGATTAGCAAGAGAAGAACACAAAGTATCCTAGATACAAAGTGTTGTCATACCTCTTGATTAGCAAGAGAAGAATACAAAGTATCCTAGATACAAAGTGTTGTCATCCCTCTTGATTAGCAAGAGAAGAACACAAAGTGTCCAAGTAGATATAAAGTGTTGTCATCCCTCTTGATTAGCAAGAGAAGAACACAAAGTATCCAAGTAGATACAAAGTGTTGGAGTTGTTAGGTCTTGTAACATTTGTTACACTCTTGATTGTATCAGAGCATACATCAAGATTATTTTTCTTTTGTGAGAGAGTGAGTCAAGATCATTGTGATCTTAAGAGATAGTGAAGATCTCTTGAAGCCATTGGGCTTGTGTGATTGATCATGTGGATCAAGGGTAGATCGGGTAGATTGTGGTAGATTGGTGCTAGCTAAGATTAGCACTCAACATCTAGCTTAGTGTCGGAAATAGGATAAGCGATGCGTAAGGTGTAGATCGGGTAGATCGTGGTAGATTGGTGCTAGCTAAGATTAGCACTCGACATCTAGCTTAGTGTCGGAAAACAAGTTAAGTGACGTGTAACGGTTTTCTCCGCCTGAAGGGAGTTTGTTGATTAGTGAAGTAACTCTCGAGTTGGGTACTCGGGGAGTGGAGTAGGGCGAAGAGGAGCTTCGTGACCGAACCACTATAAATCACCGTGTCCGGTTTGCACCTTCTAACTTATCTCTTTACTTTCATTTTATTCTTTATCGCTTTATGTTTATATTTGCATTGTGTTTATGCTTGTGTGGCTAGTTGCTTATGTTATGTATGTGTCATGGTTGATTGTGCTTGTGTTGTAGTTTAATTTATTCATCCCTAGATGATACATAACCATTGTTGACACTTTTCATATTACGTCACACTTGATCGGGTGTTTGATACAAAAAGTTTTAAATGTTTAAATGGAAACGTATTCACCCCCCCTCTACGGTTTCCACAAACATGACTCGGTCCCCTACTTGGAAATCAAGAGGTTTACGTCTCTTGTCAGCATAGCTCTTTTGTCTGTCTTGTGCAGCTTGCATCTGGCTACGAAGCTGCACAATCTTTTCGGTTGTCTCATGGATGAGTCGGGACCTGTGAGTTGACTGTCTCCCACTTCTGTCCAACAAATGGGTGATCAGAACTTACATCCATAAAGTGCCTCGAATGGTGCAACTTTTATGCTTGTATGATAGCTGTTGTTATACGAGAATTCGACTAGGGGCAAATGTCCATCCCATTTCTTGCCGAAGTCAATAACAGAGTGATATAACAAAATGAGCTTGTTATAGATTAAAAGTCCGTTACAAGATCTGAAAATTACAAGCTTATTGGAAAATACATCAGACACTAACCGATGATTACTCGGTTTAATGGGTTCAGAAATGATACATATGAATCTAAGACTAGTTACGCCCTTGACGTAAACGATTAACTTCTACCTCAAGCTCTAATCGTGCAGCTTCCATGTCTGCAAAGCGTCTATAGAACTCCTGGCACATTCTCATTTGAGTAGCCAACATGGTCTCTAAGACGGAAATCTTCTGATCCTGGTTCCTCGCCGTGTCTCTGGCTAACAATAGGGTCCTCTCAATGTCTTCTATCCTACCGTGTAATTGAGCATGGTCTCTACTCAGACAGCGGACTCTGGAATCCAAGTTTCTAAGCTCATGGTTATAAGTATCCTGCATTTCATCAACCCTCATCCCTAAGTCAAACACCTCTCGCCTCTCGACATCGGCTCTTCTAAATAGAGTGTCAATGTTTCGATCGTACCACTCGAAACATGTTGCTTGTAACCTTTCCAGCTGATCAATGTGAACGTCTAGTGTGTTGGCATGCTGATGAAGAAGGGTCTATATCGAATCACGAGCACTTATATTATAGTCAGGTGGATTAGGTGTAGATACGTCATCGGGGATGTCTGGCATTGGGGAGTCGGGAACGTCAGACAGTGGAGAGTCTAGATCAATGTCTTTCCAAATTGTCTCTTGATGAGTTCCTCTTGAGCTCTGCCCAATCTCGAATGTAGCCGGACAACCAATCAATTTCTCATCTGAATAAGACTCAGTAACTCTCCTTAGTCTCTGATGTGAAGGTGAGTGAGTAGGTGATGATGGTGGTGGTATTTGTGTGTTTAGGGTAAGTTTCGTATCAGGTTGCGGTTGTGACACTTGTACATAGGGATCTTCAGCATCTGGAGTGTTCTGAAGGGTAGGTGATGTACGAGTAGCACGGAGAATAGTTTCGGAAATATCAATTGATTTGGAAGACATGGTCTGTGACAAAGATGGTATACGTGTATAAGTATATAGTAGATACTTATAATCTTTAGTGTAAGGCTAGAAAGTATTAGCCATAATATAAGTACATATGTATATGTATACAATTAACACGAAAGTATGTGTCATCAAAGTAGCACGTAAGTATATGCTAAGCATTAACATGAAAGTATGTGTCATCAAAGTAGCACGTGAGTATATGCTAAGCATTAACACAAAAGTATGTGTTATCAAAGTAGCACGTGAGTATATGCTAAGCATTAACACGAAAGTATGTGTTAATCCCAGTTGAGCAATTGATCTAGTTAGTTATCTTAGATGTGAATCTAAAACAACAAGTATAGAAACTGTCTTGACTTGTAAACTATTAAACACAATGCGGAATATTATGTTTAATCTTAATAAGAACAATGAATGAAACAGTAGAATTCTCAACAAACACTTCAATATATTAGATATACGAATACTTAAAAGTATTAGGGTTTACAACCTTGAAGTGAATCGACTCTAACAATGATACGTATTAAACTCTAACCCTAGAACCTCCTTTTATAGACTAAGGAGTCCTAGTCGGTTTACAATAACTTTCTATACAAGATAAATCTTTTTATAATCTATTCTATATTTATCTAACCGATAATACAAGTTATCACATAAGCAGTAGAAACTATCTCTAGCAGTAGTATCCATAAGCCTAGCAGTAGTATCCACTTGGTGTATTTCCTTGATCTTCTCAGCAACTCCAGCAGTAGTATAAAATACACTAGCAATAGTATCATTATCACCGGTAGTAGTATCCACACTTAGTGAATTTTCCTTTTTGCACCATGAGCAGTTGTATCTATTCTGAGCAGCAGCATCTCTAAACCCAACAATCCTCCCCTAAACTTGATATTTTCTCAAAAATCATCAAGTTTCATTAAGCTTTAACCTTCACCAGGAGGATGTTTCCAAACACATTTACTCCTTTTTCTTCAGATTTGGGTTGAGAACTTCTTTATACTTCTTTAAAAGTTTATAAGCTTGATCTTGAAATGAGAAGTCTTTATGCATTTCCAACATTCCAGTCTTCAACATCTAATGAATAATTGGTTTATTGAAGTTGACCGGATCTACACACACTCCTTTTGTTAGATAGATACTTTGAATAATGTTAGTCTAGCACGCGAAATTTACTAGCAAACACTCAGAAGATTTATTTGATGTGTTTTGTATGAACGAATGAAACAATGTATACATACGAACAAGAGACAAATAATTAACTTCAATGATTCAATATTATTGATTCAATAATACGAGTAATCTCCTATCACTAGGGTTTACAACCTTGAATCTTTTCTAAGAACTTACGTCTATTCGTTCGTATACTATTCAATAACCTAGGCAATCCTTTTATAGACTAAGGATTCCTGTACAAGATAACTATCATCTATATAAGTAAGATATACACAAAATCTTTTCTATACTTATCTTCTACACGATTACAAAAATTATAAGTCGTACTAACTTTCTAATACCAACCGTACTAACTGACTTTGTACTGTTAGTATAATCTTCAGTGTCTTCCAGCAGTACTAACTTATATCCAATAGTTTCAACTGTTTACCTTAATTCCTAACTATCCTCCCCTAAACTTATGATTTCTGTGCAAATCACTAAGTTTCTTCAAATTAAGCTTCATCTCCTATGATGAGGGGGATTCTTCCAAACATCATCAAGTAATTCTCTTTGTCTGGGCTTTCCTTTGTTCAGCAATATCACAAATTTTTCTTATTAACATATCAGCCATGTCTGAATCTGCTTCAACCTCCAATTTTAAATGCACTAGAGTAACTAATACGGCTGTTCTCAAAGGATAGTTTTTCTCAACCAGCATATATATTTCTATCCCATCCTTGGTAGAAATTCTGTGTACACCACATGTGTCAAAAAGCTTCCATGAGACATCCTTGATCACTGATTGAAATCTCCATATAGCTTCTCCACCATCTGGTTCATAAATCCTCTTCAATTGAACCCATAGTTCTTTGTCTTTATCTTCTAAAGGATCTACTACTTTGAACTTGTCTTGCACCAGCTTCCACAATTGATTTAGATCTTCCCTATCAAAACCTTTAAGTAAATCTTCAAACAGTTTGTACTTCTCAGTTCTTCCACCAACTCTCATGATTTCCCAACCTTTAATTCTTCCTTCTGCGAATACCTTCCAGTCAATGATTGGATATTTTGCTTGTAAAGGTTTGAAGTTTGTGGATTCAGGGACTATCACTTTCATGTTCTTGATCTGTTCATCAGTCAATCCTTCTTCTCCTGACTTCAATTTCTTTGAAACATCAGCCTCTAGAATTTCTGGTTCTCTTTTCTTCCCTTTTGTGGTATCCCTATCAACTGGTTTGTTCAGTCTAGCATAAGCATCATAGTATGCTTCCTGAATTTCTTCATCTGATCTATCTTTAAAATAACTTGACTTCCAGCAAGCTTGATTCTTCAAGTAACTTTTCATAAAGCTGATTTTTTTTTCTTTCATATTCTTCTTTAGCAGTTTGTACGGTTTCTTGTTCTGTCTCAACCGTATGAACTATTTCTTGATTCTGAGTTGTTTCTTGAGCTTCTTGATCATCAACATCCATATCAGCAACATTACCAGTATCCATACCAATTTCTTCACTAGTTCCTTCATCTTGCCTCCCCTGAGTTTTAGAACTATCCACCTTGCCTTTATCTGATATCCTCCCCTGTTTGGGAGAATCACCATCATCATCATCTGAATAATCACCATCAGAAGAATCTTCATCCAGTATAGCTCTAGCCCTTTTCCTCTTTAGATGATCTTCCAGCTTCGTCACTCTTCGAGTCAACCTTGAGTAGACTTTGGCAAAATTTTCTTTATGACTTTTAAGATCCTCCTCCAAAGCTTCTACCTTGGCAGTTAACTTGGTACACAAATCCATCAATTCATTTTGTCTAGAACTGCCCTCATCACTTCTAACTGTGTGACCAGTTAGGAGCGGTGAATCATGGGGCAAGGATCCAGTTGCAACTCTAGTTTGACTAGGTTTAGACCTTCTCCTATAAGTTGTGATGGTTGGGGGTGTTTGGGTATTTTCAGGATTTTGATTGAGTGTGTGATGGGGATTAGATGGGTTTTCTGAACCTTCACTCAATTCAATTTGAAGCATTTCTGGTAAGAGAGGTACTACTACCCCTGAAAACAATCTACTTGCCATAGCCATGTTTTGAAAAACTTTTGATTGTAGGCTTGGTGTAGGAAAAGTTTCTTTTGGTTTCTTAAGCAAATTCTTTTTCTTATTCAAAAGAGTTTGAACAAATCTTGGATACATAAGAAACTTGGTTTTGCTGTTAACATTTGATGCCATACTCTCAAAAATAAATTTTGAAAAATTAAAGACCTTGTTAGTTGACAGACAAATAAGAGCAATAGCAATATTGCTACTGAATTGCTCCCATGCTGTCTTTTTGGGACTTAAGCAATGTAAGAGAGTATGTATCAAAAATCTCCATTGTGGGGAGAAACATCCTTTTTGAAAAGTCAGTTTTTGGTTGGATGTGTCATACCCCATTCTTGAAAGTTGTTCAAAAATTTTAGTGTTAAGCATAGTGTTGATACCATCTGAATCTTGCAACTTAAGATGTCTCCTAAGTGCAGACTCGGTAACAACAAAAAGTATGCCATCCACTCCTTCCTCTGTTTTCTCAAGAAAAGCGACTTGATTGTGCGTCTTGACAAAATCCAAATTAGCCATGATGTTCTTAGTAAAGTTTGATTTTAACTGTGGTGAATAATGAAGATTTAGGTTAGAAAGTAGAAGATGAAAGTTAGATGAGATATTATTGAGAGAATTAGGATTTTTAATGTGACCGACTTAAAGAATATGGTAACTTTTATTTTAGAATATAATAGAATAAAAGTTAAAATATCTTGAAGAGGATCCCTCAAAAATCGTAATTCAATCAGTAAAAATCGCAACAAACCGCCAACGGCTAGTTTTTAACCAAAAATTAATTACTGACACGTCAGTTATAATGGCTAGTTCAGCAGTAGAAACTTTGCACTAGCAGTACAAAGTTTACACTAGCAGTACAAACCATTTTCAAAATTGTATAAGAACAGTATAAACTTATATGGTTTTGAAAAACAATTTCTATGCACATATAGTTTTTAGCAAACTATCAGCTATCAACGGATTTGATATGTCTTTACCAATAGCCGTTTGCTTTAGACTAGCCAACTCTTCACTGTTAGATATGGTGAGTTGATAACCATACAATTTTTGGTAAATTGTCAACCATTAACGGATTTGATGAGTCTTTACCAGAAACCGTTTGCTCTGGACTAGTTAGTTCTTATGTGGGTCAGACATGGTGAACCAATAACCATTTGTTGTGTGCACAAATAACACACTGAGCTCAAATCAACATTCAGTCCAAAACATAAAGCACTTGTAATTCCTTGGTGCTTATCATCCATTCCTGCAATTGTTAGTCCACAAACAAGGAAACAAAGTGCAAAGCACTTGTCTCACAACATAACAAGCATATGACTAACAATGCACATAAAAAGAAAAATTAATTTCCTTTTGGCACCCAAGCCATAACAGACTTAGGCTTGCCTCTAGCATCAACATAATTAAATCTTTTTAAAACAGTTGGAGTACCATTAGATTGAAGTGGTCTCCAAACCCATGATGCAGATGCATTAATACCATTACCCATATTTCCCTTAGCAGTGTTTTTAAAACTTCCAGTGTTAACTGCTTGCCTAGCAGTATGAGCTGCTGGGTTTGCAATTTCAACTTTAGGTTTCCAAACTTGTTTATTAATCACTGCCTTGTTTTGAAATGGTCTTCTAACAGTTGTTGGTGCTGATTTAGAAAGAGTTTTTGCACCTTGAACTGTTTGTCTAGGGTAAAAAGGTCTATTTGGTCTAACAGTATGAACTTCTCTTAGTCCAGACCTTAACAGAACTGATCTAGGTATCATTCTAGCATTTGTAGGGTGAGTGGGAGGTCTTACTGAGTTCACCCTAGGGGTTGAATACCTAGTTACCCTGTTGTTGCAATAAAATGCAAGATGGTCAAAGCTACCACATGTGAAACAAGCTTTCCTATAACAAACAAAATCATCACCTAGTTGGTGAGATTTGAGGCCATTCCAATTCCTTTGGTTACCTCTTGGCTTGTTTGTGGTTCTATACATTTCTGCATACCTAACTGTTGGTCTAAAAGGTTTTGCATTAGCTCTAGGCCTAACAGTCTCAGATTTGACCACTTTAGGAACTTTTGGTTCCTCCACTTTAACACTAACAGGCTTAACCACAGCCTGATCATCCTCATCATCAGAAGTCTATTCCTCTATGGTTGGAGCATCTGAGTCCTTAGCTGAGGACACTTTATCCTCAGAAAGTGAGGCATCACTAGCACTCTCATACACAGGTTTATCAACTACATTTTCCTTAGGTTGAGGACCATATTTAAGCTCAGGTAGTTGAAATTCAGGTAGTCCTGTGTGTTCTAGGTCAATGCCTGGAGGTGTTGGAATTCCCCTATAAGGAGGTGGAACTGACTTATAACCTAGGCCTGACTTAGCTTTATTGAGAATTTGACACTCAATTATCATTTGAACTCCTTTTGATGTGTATTCTAGTGTATCCACACTCATTTGAATGTTTTCCTTGGCTTTCTTAACCTATTCCAGTTAATGTTTCAACACACTAATTTCATTTTCCCTAAACATCAAATCTCTCTTAAGTATAGCTACAGTATCACTAAAAGTAGACTCATTTTCCTTATAGTGAACTATCTGTTCTTCTAATACAGCCAAACCTCTCTTATGATTTGCTAAATTAAAAGCAGTCTGGTTTAGCTCTATTCTCTGACTTTCATACTGTTTTCTAAGTGTTTCTAATTCTTTTAATGCATCACATGATTTAGAACATTTAGAAACTTGTACCTCAGAGTCTGAGAAAGCCATAAGTGCCATCTCTGTTGGTGCTTCTGCTTCCTCCTCTGCAATGTAGCTCCAGTCAAACCCTAAGCCATCAATGGTAACCATAGCCTTTGAGCTTGAGTCTGTAACTTCCACAACCCTTGATTTGCTTCCAAATCCTCTGCTCTTGCCATCTTGTTGTCTTGGCATTCTGCACTCTCTTGAATAATGACCTTTCTTGTGGCAATTGAAACACTCAATCTTTGACTTGTCATACCCAGCAACATCATTGCTGTTTATGATTATCTTCTTGCCAGTCTTCTTCAAGAATATTCTAGCTCTCAAGCTGAGAAGAGAGAGCTGCCACTTGATATCCATCTCTTCAATATCATCTTCATCAATCTCTTGAAGATCTCCATGAGTCAACATAGTACCATTGTGCTGTGTAGTAAGGAAAGCACAATAAGTGTCTTCATTCAAAAGTCCATTAGTACTACTAACAGTACCACTGTTAGAGTTAGCAATACCAACTGCTCCAGCAACTTGAACTTCTTCTTCTGGATTAGAGGTACTGGGAGTTGACACAAAGGCCAAATTTCCAGAACTTGAGCTTTAACTTGATTGAGCAAACTTCTTTACTTCATGTTCTACTATCTTGAAGTTGCTATAGAGATCCATCAGACTCATAGAATCAATGTCTGGTTTATTCTTCCAAATAACCACATGCATAGCCCATTCTGATGGTAGACTCCTTAGGAATTTTGAGTTGAGATCTTCCAGAGGCATCTCAATTCCTAGAACAGCAAGTTGACTCACTAGCTTTTGAAGCCTATTAAACATATGATCTAGTGACTCATTGCTTGTTGCTGTGAAGTTCTCAAACTGTTGCTTGAGAAGGGTCTTCTGGGTTTTCTTGGTGGCTTCATTCCCACCATACCTTGCAACAATAGCTTCAAAAAGAGTTTTAGCACACTTGTATTTACTGAAGTTCAGTAATTGATCATTGGGGATTGTCATCAGCAGCATGCTCCTTGCTTTAACATCATTCTTGTGCTGAGCCTTCTCTTCAGTAGTCAATGGCTTGGTCTGCACCTTTGTTTCAGAGACACCCTCAACAACAGTTGTTGTAGTTGTGGGCTTAAAAGAATTTCCATATTCTATTATCTCCCACAACGTATAATCCTGCACTTGAAAGAATTGTTCAACTCTTAGTCTCCACATATCGAACTCATTGGGTTTAAGCATTGGTAGCTTAGCAGCAATATTGGTTTGACTTGTTGTTGTCTCCATGTCCATCTTCTTCTTAAACAAATTCGTCTGGATCTTCTAAATCAAAGTATCAGCAACCTGTCTCTGATACCACATGACCGGATCTACGCACACTCCTTGTGTTAGATAGATACTTTGAATAATGTTAGTCTAGCACGCGGAATTTACTAGCAAACACTCAGAAGATTTATTTGATGTGTTTTGTATGAACGAATGAAACAATGTATATATATGAACAAGAGACAAATAATTAACTTCATTCAATATTATTGATTCAATAATACGAGTGATCTCCTATCACTAGGGTTTACAACCTTGAATCTTTTCTAAGAACTTACGTCTATTCGTTTGTATACTATTCAATAACCTAGGCAATCATTTTATAGACTAAGGATTCCTGTACAAGATAACTATCATCTATATAAGTATGATATACGCAAAATCTTTTCTATACTTATCTTCTACACGATTACAAATATTATAAGCCGTACTAACTTTCTAATACCAACCGTACAAACTGACTTTGTACTGTTAGTATAATCTTCAATGTCTTTCAGTAGTACTAACTTATATGCAACAGTTTCAATAGTTTACCATAATTCCTAACAGAAGTTCAATGCAGGATAATCTTTTTCCACCAACATGTAGATATTCACTCCATGAGCACTTAAATAATGAACACCACAAGACTGATATAAATACCATCTATGAACTGTGTTGTGGTTTAACTTCATCCACTTAATATCTCCATCATGTTGTTCAAACATTATCTTCAAATAGTAATAGATTACCCTTTCATACACCTCCTCTGGTCTTGTATCACCATATCTCTCCTTGAATAATCTCCAGATGTTAACCACATCATCTCTATCCATCCAATACATCATTTGTGACAACCTAATAAACCTATAATACAAACCATTGGTTCTTTTAAACTCCCAATAGGCTTCACTTCCATCCCTGATTCCAGAATGATATGAGATAATTGGATGTTTGGCAGATAGAGGAACTGCATTAATGACCTCAGGTTCTTGATATTTAGAAAGAACTGTAAGAGCCATCATCTTTTCTCTATCATCTTCAGATTCCTCCTCATCATCAACTTTTTCTTCATTCTCATGCTCTGACTCAGAACTCTGCTCCACTGCTTTAGACTTATCAGCCTTTCTTTTCTTTCTACCAACACTCTTTTGTATAACTCCAGCTCTTTTAACACCTGAGCTTGAAGTTTCTTTCTTTTCTTGCACAACCTTCTCTTCCACCTTCTCTTTCACAGTCTCAGTTTCCACCACTTTCTTAGCCATCTTCACCTGATCCTCTGTTCCCATAGGCACAAAATCATCAATTTCTCTTTTTGCATTGTTGTACATCTTGATAATTCCATCATCAGAATAATGAGATAACTGAGTAAGTTTGTAGCCCTTCATGTTCTTCAAGTATCTTTCATGGACTTTTCTTCTTTGTTTGACAGTTGGTGGTCTGAGCATTTTCTTCTTTCTCCTTTCAGCAAGATACCATTTCTTTCTTTGTTCTTTGAACTCCTTCAACCATTTAGTTCATTCTTCTATGGTTTGTGTATCTTGTATTTCCTCTTTGATTTGCTTTAATAACTCCATATCCGCATCACATTTAATCCTCTCCTCATCCTAAGCATCAAGTAAGGCCTTTGTCTTTGTTTCATCCTCAACATGTTTTCTTTGAGCCTCAAGAACATTTTGGTTTTCCTCTTCAAACTCAGCAGCCAATTTCCTTGCAGCTTCTTCATTAAAAGCAATTTGCTTCTCCTTAGGCCAAAACTCAAAAGGTATGTTAGGTTCAGGTTCTTCAATTAAAATTGCTTTTCCCTTTCCTTTGTACTGTGGTTCTTGTGAAACAGCCTTCTTTCTGGGAGAATAGGGTTCTCTGATTGTTACTCCTTTAACAGGTGGTTTTGATGCTTTTGGTGGTTGTGGTTGTGTTACTTGTTTTGGTGTTGATGAGGGTTGTTTTGTAGACTTCAGGTGTAAAATTGCTTGAGCCATTACCACATCATCATCCAAGAGAATTTGACCCTTAGCAGCAAAATCACCCTGAGTCTCAACCGTAGAAACATTTACACCAGCAGCAAAATGTGGTACCTCAGCAGTAGTTTGATTAACATGAGCAGTATTATCAACCTTAACTACTTCTTCACTCTTACCAACAGCAGAATCAACTTTATCTTTAGCAATAGAATCTCCCAAGCTTTTGATTGACTCCACCATTACCTCAGAAGCTTTGACAAGCTGTTCAGGCTCCAAAGTCTTTAGCTTTTCAAGCACACCCTCATTTCCTTCTTTGTCTGCAACCACAAACTCATCAACATTATCACCACTATCCATCTCCATATCCATATCCAAATCACCACCAGCAGCACTTGTAACATTTTCCATACCCTCCCCTGAATCCTTGGTTTCATTCCTCCCCTGTTTGGGAGCATCTTCTAAACTTGGTTCAGAAGATTCCACCCTGGCAGTAGATCCAAGCTTGTACAACCTCTTTGATTTATGTGTTCTTGATCTTTGTAAACCTTCAAGATACCTCATTCTTTGCTTCAACTTTTTGATTTCAGTACCTTCAGAAGTTTTAACCTCCTTATCCTCCTTCTTGAGACCAAGAACAGCCCTTGACAATTGTGTACATTTTTCCATCAATTCATTAATCAATTTCATACTATCCTCACCACTTCGGCCTGTGTTACCTGGCCCGAGAGGTGGATCACTGGAATTGTCATTTTGTACATTTTGTGGTTCCATCAATTCCTCAGTTTCATGTCTATCCTCATCACTTCGGGATGTGTTACCTTCCCTGAGAGGTGAATCATGGGATGTAAACTCAGTATCAAACCTAGTTTGATAATCTGAGCCCCCCAAATTATCCATTTGACTGGGGTTTCATCACTTGTACCAAGTTCATGAGAACCTGACACATTAGATGTTGCCTTGGTTGGGGTCTTAACTATGTTACCACTGACCTGCTCTGCTTCTAAGCTAGCAGCAGTAGTGGTAGCCCCTTCCAACATGTCACTCACCACACCTGTGACAGCCTCATCTGCTACAACCATCCTAACACTAGCCTGAGGTAGCTCAGTGTTCTCATTTTGTGAATCCCTAGGGGTTTGGGTCTTTTCTGGTTGTGAAGAGGATGTATCCAAAGTGGGTGTGTGTTGGGTAGCAGTTGTGATTTCTGCACCTTCACCATGATTTTGATCCAACGAAAACATATATGGAAGTTCAGGGCAAATAAATTCTCTTTTATGAACCTTAGGATTTGAAAGTTGTTGGTTCATAATAAGTTGCAAAAACCTTGGATAAATGTAATATTTTCCTTGTACATTCTTTTTCAAACCATCCATTATCATATTTGAAAAATTAAAAGGTTGTCCTTTAGCCAGACAAATCATAGCAGAAGCCTGAGTTGTACTGAATTCATTCCAACCTGAAGTTTTAGGACTTAAACAATGTAGGATGGTATGAATTAAAAATTCCCATTGAGGACAGAGAAGACCTTTATAAAATTTTAAACCTTCAACTTTCTTCTCATACCCCATAATTTTAAGTTCTTCAAAAATGATAGAATTTTCAAGACATACTATTTCCTCATCACCTGAAAAGTGAAGAGCTTCTCTCACAAATGATTCAAAAATAATTATCTTGTGGCCATCTACCTTAGCCTTTAACTGTTCTTCCCCATTTGTAGTTATGGTCTTAACAGTAGACCAAAACTGATCAATGTGGGAAACAAATATAGTAGGTTTTGCTGTTAATGCATACCTAATGTGAGTAGCATTAAGAAAATCAATTACATCAGCAAATCCATCAGCTTCTTTAGGCTTTTGAAGAAAAGCGATTTGATTGTGACTATCCGAAAAGATTCTTGTCGATATTTGTGAATTAGGGTTTTGATTTGGGGGGTTTTAAAATCAGATGTTAAGAATTGTGTTAGGGTTTGAATTAGAGTAATTTATGAGCACGTAAAGACAATTATGAGATCGAATTAGGTTTTTAAGCCGTTCGGATCGAATTAGGTTTTTATTGGCACCAAATTTACATAACCGTCCCTGCACTTTCAAAACGAGCAGTAGAATCCCAGGACTTACAAAGCGAGCAGTAGTATCCTAGCAGTAGAAAGTTTTGCCTAGCAGCAGAAACTTTGTAACTAGCAGTTGAATATCTGTTGAACTTTCCAAACACCTTTTTCTCTGCAAACAAGCATTCCCCTTTGACTTTTCCTGCAAAAGATTAGTCCAAAACCACAAAAACACAAGAAAAAATATGCCACAATAATCACAATTCACAGTTATACTTAGCAGTTGTATAAGCAACAAGCAGCAGAACTAAATATAACTAGCAACACATAGCAAGCAGCAGAAACAACTTATTGACTAACAAAAGTACAAATCCTTACAAAACATTACAAGAACACAAAGAGATAAGAATTTTTCGAAGATTTATCATTCTAATACTTGTAATTAAGAATTAAAATCTACTCACATCAAAACCTTTTGTGAGCAAATCCGCAACATTATTGTCAGTATGGATTTTAATAATTTGAATTAATTTCTTCTCAAAAAAATATCTTATAAAATGATATCTTATCTCAATATGTTTTGTTTTAGAATGAAAAACATGATTTTTAATAATACACATTGTACTGTTATTATCAAAATAAATTTTGGTGTGCATAAAGTTATACCCATAGTCTAGTAACTGATTCTGAATCTAAAGCACTTGACCACAGCAACTTGAAGGAGCTACATACTCAGTTTCAGTTGTAGAATTTGCCACCACAGTTTGTTTCTTGCATTGCCAAGAAATCAACCTATGTCCAAGATATTGATATCCTCCAGTTGTTGATTTCCTATCTAAACATGCTCCAGCATAGTCACTATCTGAGTATGCCACCAGATCAAAATGTGAATCTTTTGGATACCAAAGGCCCAACCTAGGTTGACTCCTTAAGTACCCAAAAAATTCTCTTCACAGCATTCAAGTGTGACACTTTAGGGGAAACTTGAAATCTAGCACAGGCACACACAGCAAACATAATATCTGGCCTGGAAGCTGTAAGATACATCAATGAACCAATCATTGATCTGTATAAATGGACATCAACTTCTTCACCATCTTCATCTTTGACTAGAGGCTTGTTGGACTCCATGGTTGTTTTAGTAGGCTTCACATCAGAAAATCCAAACTTCTTCAAGATATCAGTCACATACTTATCTTGACTGATAAATATGTCATCATCCTTTTGTTTGACTTGAAGCCCTAAAAAGAATGTGAGTTCACCATAGAACTCATTTGAAACCTGTTATGCATTAGCTTCTCAAAATCATCACATAACACCTTGTTGGTTGACCCAAAAATGATATCATCAACATACACTTGAACCAATAAGATATCCTTTTTATCTCTTTTGATAAACAAAGTCTTGTCAATTCTTCCTCTACTGAAGCCATTGTTCAACAAGTACTTTGATAAGGTGTCATACCAAGCTCTAGGAGCTTGATGCAAACCATACAATGCTTTCTCCACCTTGTAAACTCTATCAGGGTAATCAGGATCTTCAAAACTAGGTAGTTGTGAGACATAAACTTCTTCATCAATTTTCCCATATAAGAAAGCACTCTTTACATCCATTTGATACACTGTGAAGTTCTTATATGAAGCATAAGCCAAGAATAATCTGATAGCTTCTATCCTTGCAACAGGTGCAAACACTTCATCATAATCAATACCTTCTTCTTGAGTGTATCCTTGAGCCACTAATCTTGCTTTGTTCCTGATCACAATGCCTCTTTCATCCCTTTTGCATCTAAAAACCCACTTTGTACCAATTGCCTTTTTCCCATTAGGCAAATCAACCAAAGTCCAAACTTCTTGAAGCTTAAACTGCAACAACTCTTCTTGCATAGCTTCCACCCAGCTTTCATCTTGTAATGCTTTATAAGCATTCTTGGGTTCCACTTGTGACAGAAAACAAGCAAACATGCAATTCTGAAGGTCTTTGTGGCTATTTCATTGATGAAGAGATTGAGCAAATAAACCTTGTTCCTTCAAATTCTTAACCATACTCCTTGTTTGAACAACAGACTTTGGCTCTCCAAGGATCTGTTCCTTTGGATGATACTTGTGAACTCTGGTGGTTGGAATAGGACTGACAGGTATTGCATTCTCCATATTGGTTAAGTCAGCCTCTGCACCAAACCCATCCAAAGCTTCATCATCAGTATCTTCATAGATATTAATCAAACAAGGTATATTAGGATCATTAGGATAGACATCATCAGCAAAAGATCTTCCATCTTTCTCAACAGTATGAACTTTTGGTGCAACAGTAGAAACATTTGGCTTAGCAGTAGGAACAGAGTTACTGCTGCCAATGTTATTTCCTTCCTTTTCAACACTTGCAGATTCATTATTCTACACATCATCAATAATTTTTGGTCCTTCATTAACCACCTTGTCAGCATCAGAAGGTTGATCCCCACCTTTTGTATCTCCTTTTGGTACTTCGTGAACAGCATCATCTTCTTGTGAACTCTTTTTCTCTTTCTCTTTGGCTGTGAAAGTTGAATCAAGCTTCTATTTTTCAATCAAAATAAACTCCTTTGCAGATTCATTCACCTTAGCTTATGTAACTGCATTAGAATCAGCTTTTGTACCTGCAAACTTATTAGTTGTACCTGCAATCACTGGCTCATAATTCATGCTTTTGGTTAGTGAATCAATATCAAACAGCCAGTCAGGTCCACTTCTTGCAACATTAGTTGCGGTTTCACTAAACCTAACATGCAAGTTTTCTTCCATATGCCTAGTTCTTTTTATTGAATACCCTAAAAGTTTTACTATTGGTAGAGTATCCAACAAAGAATCCTTCATCAACCTTCTCATCAAACTTGCCTAGGTGATCAATGGTATTCAATATAGTAACAGGACACCCAAATGGTTTTAAGAAATCTATCATATGTTTCCTACCATGTAACAGTTCATAAGAGGTCTTGTTATGAGGCTTAACTACTTTACTCCTATTTTGCACAAAACAAGCAGTGTTGACTGCTTCAGCCCAAAAAGTAGTAGGTAATTTTGATTCAGACAACATAGTCCTTGCAGCCTCAATAAGTGTCCTATTCCTCCTCTCAGTAACACCATTTTATTGAGGAGTTCTAGCTACACTAAACTATCTTAAAATACCTTTTTCCACACAAAACTGGTTCATAACACTATTCTTAAACTCAGTTCCATTGTCACATCTTATCACCTTAACTTTATGATTTACTAGGTTTTCAACTCTTGTTATAAAAGCCGTAAGAATGCTAGAAGTTTCATCCTTAGATGCTAAAAAGAAAACCCAAGTGAATCTACTATAGTCATCTGTGACAACTAGGCAGTACATCTTCTTGTTCAAACTTTTCACATATGTTGGCCCAAACAAATCCATATGCAACATATATAAAGGCTTAGAAATAGTGTTCACAGCTTTGGACTTACAAGAAGCTCTATGTTGTTTTCCCATCTGACAAGCAACACAGATTTCAGGATTTTCAAAAACTTTTGAAGGTAAACCTCTCACAAGGTTTCCCTTAACCAATTTATTAATAGTTTTGTAATTTAAATGGTCAAGTTTTCTATGCCAAAGTTTGGATTCATCATTTTTTGCCTTTGCAAATAGGCAAGTTAAAGCTCTTTTGGGAACTATGTTCTTTATGTCAACACTGTATATGTTGTCTATTCTAGGGACTCTAAGTAGCACAAATTTATCATCAGGCAACTTAAAATCAGGAGATAAGACAAGACATTAAGTGTCTGTAAAAAGAACAAAGTTCTTTTTGTCACACATTTGTGAGACACTAAAGAGGTTGAACTTAAACCCTTTTACAAAGTACACTTTTTCAAAATCCAATTTTCTTGTTCTTATTGTACCTTTACCAATGATTTTACCTCCTTTAGGATCATTTCCAAAGGCATCATATCCACCATCAATAGCTTCAAAATCTTCAAGGTTGGACATGTCTCCTGTCATATGTCCAGAGCATCCACTGTCAAATATGCATTTGTCCTTTAATTCCTCTTGTAGATTGCCCTACATAAAGTAAGAGAATCAGTTTCTCTTGGGGACCCAAGCCATTACTGACTTGGATCTGCCTTGTGCATCAACATAGTTAAATCTCTTTAAATCCATTGATGCACTACTGTTCCTGGAAACATGATCTAAAACTTTTATTTTTGGTTTCCAGACCCAGCAAGCTGAGGCCTTTACAGCATAAAAATGGTTGCCCAAAACAGTGTTTGCTATCACTTTTGGCTAAGCAGTAGAAACTGCTTTTGCCTTAGCAGTAGAAACAGCTGTATTATTTTGAAAAGGCCTTTGTGGTGGAGCAGTAGTAATTGACCTAGTTGCATTAGATCTCATCAATACTGCCCTTCGAACAATGTTTTTGTTAGCATGAGGGTGAGTCTTTTTAGAAAAGTTTTTGTGGTTCACCCTTCTGTTTTGGTTCCAAACTGGTTTTTGGTAGTAAAAACATGTTTCTTGTAAATGCTCAAAACTACCACAATGATAACAAGCCTTTTTAACTAACTGAAAATCACTACCTAACTTTTGAGAAATTAGGTTGTTCCAGTTTATTTGATTACCTCTAGGCCTATTATAACTTCTCCTAGGTTGTTCTCTAGGTTCCTCATTATATTCAACTATCTTCCTAGAGATCTTGTCACCAAACACAGGTTTCACAAACTTAACCTGTTTAACCTTTGTTTCAACTGTTTTAGGAATTTCTTCCTTTTTATCCATTGGTGTTGACTCAACCTGTTCCTCATCACTATCTGACATCCAATCTTCAATAATTGGAGCATCAGAAAACAACTTTTCTACCTTAGGTGTTTCTTTATTAGCCTCACTAGATTCACCTACAGGTTTGCTATCAAGTTCAGTTATAAAAGACAATTCTTTCTTAGGGGGTGCAAAGGCACTCTTAACTGGAGGAGCTACATCATTATATCCTATTCTACTGGCTATCCTTATTAACTGACTCTCAATAGACTTATGCACAAGATCAGATGCAAATTGCTGTTTCACAACTCTAACTACATGTTTTTCTTTTTCAGCCAAAGCTGCATCTTTTTCTTGTTCAGCCTCTTCTAGCTTTTTATTAAGAATGTTAATCTCACTCTTTTTAAGAAAAATCTCTTGTTCTAGAATATTAATCCTATCAACATATTCTAGCTCATTCTGTTTGAGAAAGTCAAGTTTTTCTTCAACAGATTTCAGACCAAATTTATTACCTAAGTTATCTAGTTTTAACTTTTCAACTTCTGCTCTTAAACTTTCATTCCTTGACTTAATGTAATACCTGAAAATCTAAAACATGTAAAAAGACCAAAATGCCCCTACAATCAAAAACTTTGACAAAACAAGTCCATAAGCACCAAAGTGATTCCAAAGCTTCATAAACTAATAAACTAAGATACCAAATTATTCTAAGTCACTTATAACACATGAAATAAGTCACATGGACCCTTTTAAAACTTTGTCTAGCCGAATTAAAATATTTGTACACCACTAATGTCATTTTGAAATTCAAATCATGAACTAATCAAGGAAATTTCAATCACCATTAAACCATGGATCGGTCCAAGGTGTATCCCGATCTTCAAGCCCATTTCTCTCCCCATATTACTCACTTTCTTCATATAAGTCATACCTATCCCATTATTCCTTCAAAAACTCACACCTCTTCCAATTTTCCACATGCGTGAAAGTGAAATAACAACCATTTTCTCCCTTTACATGAAAGTTGCAAGACATACACACATCAACCACAAAACAAACCGTCCCTGATAAACTTTTACACGAGTTACATCACAGTGTTCATGACTCGAATTGGTATATCATCAAACACTAAACAAGTTCTTTCATGAGCCTACCCACACTCACCCATTTCACACAACGACATCGAATACGGCCCGATTTTTATTCTTTGACGACAAGAGGCGGTTCGAAGTGAAGAGAATTCATTCGTGGTTCGAAAGGGTGATCGCGGTGCAGATATGATAGTTCGAGGGACTGTGGTTTCGAGGGGGTTTTTGACACGCCTCTTGTTGCGTATTTCCTTCTTTCAAACCCACGCTAGGTATCACCAAATTGTCTTGATATTCTTCTTAATTACCTCGTACGTATTTATATATCTATCACCACCTGTTTGTTTCATTATGAAAATATACCAAACCCATGTCACGCTGAATGAAGGATTGATGTGAACCTATGCCACGTTAAATATATCACGACTTATAAGGAGCGTTTAAAATTTTATCATTTCTTAAATGGGTTTCTTAAAATCGGTAATTAAATAAATCCAACAATAATTCAACATATGAAAGACCATTTAAATCAGATAAAATAGTGTTGCCTTTCAAGCATGACTCTAGGGCATATACGAATTATTTACAAATAATTCTATAAATTCACCACTATAAAGTTCGGTCGTGTCGTTAAAATAAGGAATACAAGAAGAGACTTTGTTTGATTACATAAAATGATGAAATATGTAAGTCAATGTATAGCTTATTGGCTAGTAAATCAGATTTTTTTTTTCTGCATGAGTTTTGGTCCCTCATTGTGCATGAGATAGCGAACTAGTAAATACATATGAAGGCTTATGATCAGATTGGTTGGAACATGTAGGTGTGTGATGTTATGTCGACTTAAGAGGGCTGTGAAACCCAGTTAATATACATGTGAAAATGATATAGAATTGCATGCTTGTTGTGTCAAATGGATTAAAGTCAAGAAGGGGAAAGGTAGGGTTGTTGGTTTTGTTATTTTATGTGTCAAGTCATCATTTTATGGGAAATAAAGGTGGTATGTTGTGTGTTGCGTAAACTGGAACAAGATGTGTAGCTGATGACTTATTCATCCATATAAGTTCATGAATTAAATTAAAACACATGAGTGCATGATTTACATGGGAGTAAAATAGAATAAAAGAGACTTAAATAATTAACATGGGGCGTATATGTTATATACGTGTATAAAGAGGCTGTTTATGTGTGATCTGTTGTGGTAGTGATCATGGGTGTCTCATTGTTGATATTAAACGTGCATGGGACTGTTTTTACATACAAGTGTGTTTGTGTGTGTCGAGTAAGTGGGTTTTTGGCATGTCACATAAAGGCGTATTGTATGGACAAGTAAAAGGAACAAAGAGAGTCGTGTGCTTATGTATGTAATAATAATAACATATTTGGATGTCGCGGTCAAAAAATTAAAGTCGATAATACGTAAATAAATTATGGACGTCGGGGTCTAAATAATCATCTTAACATGAAATTATAGCCTAAACTTTAAACCAATTTTATTTGACATTTTAATAATTAATTTTGATAATTTACGTTTTGACCATAGACTTTATTAAATTGGCATAATTAACCATAAACTATTATAAATGTCATTCTAACCCTTAAATATTATAAATTGTCAATTATAACCTTAAAGTATTAAATTACTAGATCGGGAAAAATTACTAAATATGACAGGTTACCAAAGAAAGTTTCGAAAAATAGAAAGTCACTAAAAATGGAAAGCCGACTAAAATGAGTAATCTGATTTAAAATAAGTTATTAATAAGACGATCATGAATTCGTGTAGATTCGCTGAAGATGGAGATTGCTTCCGATCTTTATAATTTCTGTTGTGTTTGCACGTGCGGTATAAGGTACAGATATTCTGAACCTTCTCACAGGTTTCTCATGATCTCTTTCATTTTTCTGATCTGTCAGTTTCAGTATTTATACCATTGCTATATTTCCCTTCATTTACGAACTTCGATTATTGAACCATCATGATATTGAACCTTTTATGATTATGAACCTTTCATTCATGAACCTCTGATTATGAACCCTTGACCATGAACCTTTGCTTATGAACCATGATTATGAACCATGATTATGAACTTATGAAACATGATTTTGACCTATGCAAGTAAACTTAAAACATGATTCATGATACTTGACCTTTACCCTCAGTTTGATACTACGAGCCACTCACTAGGCATGAGGGTTTCATGTCCATGTCAGTCGATGCACCGATGGCATGACTCTAGGGCAGGAGAGTGATGACCTGTCCCGTCCCTGCATGTTATGTTTACGTAGAGGCAGTTTATGGCCACCTGGGGCGTATGGATGCATCCTAGATTTGTTCATGTTCATGTTATGTTATGTTATTCATGGTGACTGATGGTGTGTGCGATACACGTCTTTCACACTCTGGGAGCTAGCTACTCCAACCCATGATTGAGGACACCCCTCATATTTACAGGATACCCATGATTGAGGACACCCCTCATATTTACAGGATACCCATGATTGAGGACACCCCTCATATTCACAGGATACTAAGAGGTCTCCCCTCTGCATGTGTACGATTATGATTATGATTATGATTCATGTTATGTTATGGGCTCGTAGTGGATTACTGACTTCCTTTACCATGTACCCTTTTGCCTTTTCTCACGATACCATGTACTTTTACCTTTCATCTTGATACCATGTATTCATGCTTCCATTCCCTTTTACTCATGTTATTATTCATTATGCTATTGCTTGTTACGTTATATCTGTTCACTGGGCTTTTTAAGCTCAGCCGCACGTTTTCTTTTCGTGTGCGGCAGGTTTTAGTAGGAAGCCAGGAGCTTGGGTTGCTTTGGGATGAGAGATTAGCTTATGAAGACGATACCTTAGTTTTAGTATTCAATTATGTATGACTACATAGATTTGGTATATTTTTCCTTTGTAACATTGTAAACCATTTGTATTATGTAAGTCGTATGTTATGCTTGCCTTTGATATGTCACCATTTATGTGACACTTCTACCCTTGCCGGGTTGGGGTGTTACAATTATGGTATCAGAGACAGGTTGCGATTCGTAATACATTTACCCTTGGCCTGTGTAAGTTAGGACCACTAAGTTTCCCTGTAAGCGCTCATAAGATAACCTGCAAGTTTTGCTTTAGGATCTCCTTATAGGAACCTAAATTTGACCAGTGAGGAATGGGTAGACTAAGACTTATATGTGAGTATCATTTGCTTCCGCATCACTCTGATTCGTACCTCCACCCTTGGTTAAACCCCATCAGAACTTTCAGGAGCTAGAAGTTTTGCAACTTAAAGTTTAAAAACCAAGTAAGTTGGAATACCTCGGAAAAACCCACCTGGATACCTTGCACCATTTAAGTTTCATTTCCAGATTTTGACACCCACCTCCGATTTGTTTGACAAACTATTTGACACCTTTTCGACCATATCATAGGTCGTTCAACCATAATGTGTTCGACACATTTTGTGAATTCATTGCTTATGCTAAATGTAAATGTATCATCCGATACTACTTAACTTTGCATAGATCCATTACTACTCCCATGAGAATTCTGGTAATTATTAGCCATGGATATAGGAAGTTGTGTTCCTTTCATTTGAATGACGAACCTTGTTCTGCCAATCAGCTCCTTTGGAAGGATATGAAGTGACACTATCTCTGAATGGGTTTGTTAACTGAGCATGATGATGCTGATGACTGATATTCCGTACATCTTACTGTTGACAATTATATGATGTTCGTGTTACTGACAACACCCACCCTGCTTACTGCTTATGCTAAGAAGCTGAACAAATTCCCACACTTGAACTGTTCGTTTATCCATCTCAATTCTTTTATTGAACTATCCGTCTGATTTGATGACTGTATTCGTTCCATGAATCTTTTGATCTCGACATGTCTTATTGTGTGGTCTTTAGTTATGGACTGGATGACTAATTGTAAAGTTTCCATGGACTATCTAATCTGAAATGCGATCTTAACAATCTATCTCACCCTATTTCGTTATGATGAATCTCTACACCTGAATCTGCTAAAATTCTGCCGCTATGGAAGCACCAACCCTGAACTCT
The DNA here is from genome assembly GCA_021014915.2 of Artemisia tridentata subsp. tridentata. Classification (NCBI taxonomy): domain Eukaryota; kingdom Viridiplantae; phylum Streptophyta; class Magnoliopsida; order Asterales; family Asteraceae; genus Artemisia; species Artemisia tridentata. The sequence continues at coordinate 358,024,364 of CP139505.1, forward strand.
TATGATTATCAAGTTTTTCTGACAACCATTACTATCCACCCTTGGGAAGTTCTACCATCGGAAATATTTCGTTGTACAAAGATTTTCCGGTATTTCCGGTGTAATATGATTTTGTTCACTTCAACGATTCTCTTGTATGCTCTTGTTGGTTTATGAAGGAGAATGAAAGAAGTATGTGACGACGTATCGACTATTGTAAATCTAATCGTACCACTATCAGTAATCATTATCCGTTTACGAGTATCCACAATTGATTCGGTATTTCTTTTGAAACTTCGTATCTGATTTCATCGTTTTAGGTTTGAAGGGCTGAAGCAGCAACATCAAGAACTCCTAAGAAAGGGGTTAACTAACTGAGAGTAACCTCTGTGAAGTATTTCAGTTTTATTTTTGAAGAAGGAAGGCGACATGAAGTGTATGTGAAATTTTCCCTAAACGATTTCAGAGATGATCCTTGCTCCCATTATAACCTCATGAGTTTGAATGATGCCAATGGTATTGGCTAGAAGAATCATGTCTCCTTGTGTTTTGGACAAATTGTCATGGTATGACATTGTTTTGTGTTCAAGAACGGAAGAAGAACATGGAGATTATTGATGAGACGACCACTTGTTCTGGAAGAGGAATTTGATTGACATTCAAAAACCATTGTAGACGACACTACCCTGTATATTGTGAAGACAGAGTTTTCCATAGGAGGAACAGAGATCGAAGACAGTTATCGAAGTGAGAGACTTGGTGGAAGAGTAGTAGAAGACGGTGGCGACAAGCATTACCATTAATGAAGCACCTAGGAAGAAGAGAGGAGCTGGGATAATACTCAACCATAGATTATACAAACCGTGAAGATTACAGTTAGGTCATCAAGACAACCAGACCGTAAGAAGACGAACCATTCAACACATAATCTGGAGTTGACAACGGCGGTGTTACCTCAAAACCTGGAACGGTGTTAGAAGACCTGTCGAAGAAACACAATCTTGCTTCTCTATTCATTTTAGTAGTACTAAGATGAATTGATAGCTGAAGCAGGCTTGCGGATGGAGGGATGCACAGTGATCATGTCAGAGACTACCGTTACGACGCCACAATATCAAGAAGAGTTGCCGAAGGCTTGAGGAACCAGACTCAAGTTTGTATTCCCTTTTCACCATGAGAGAAGATGGACAAGCGGCAAACTGCTCCAACTTGGAAGAAATTTTAAAATTTTGTATATGAGTGGATGGATTTTAAAGAGGACACTGGTGTTTAGACGAGATGATTCTGTAGAGGATAAAGCTATCAACGACGAATTCGTTTCCTCTTATTTTCTTATCTGATAATGAGGTCCTTTGAATGATTTGGTTCTCTGTTAGTAATTCTGTTCTATGTTCATTCTGCGTTTGTTGAATAACGAGTGGCATGAGAATTTTGACGAGCTATGGATGTTGAAGTAACCACTTATTTTGGCTGAATTGATTTCGGTAAGTATGAAGTCTTGGCGCTATTAATGACGTACCGAATCCTGATGAACATTTTCGGATTTCCGTTACTCTTCGAGTGATTTCGTATTCTTAGTTATGATGTTTGACTTTAGTGACCCTGAGACTATAGGTGGACTAGGTGGATTTAGATAAGTTGTGTTTGCTCACGACTTGAGATAAAGTATGACCATCATGGGGGCATATTTATATGATGCTAGTATTATGACGCCTGATCAACGTGATAATACTTACATCATATAACGTGCACTTGTTGTGGGCATAGGATATTTCGAGAAGTGCCTTATAACCTTGGAATTTCTGATGTCTGAGTGAGATTATCCGCGTTTAGTGAGACTTTGGATTCATTCTACCTATCCAGTTGATTTCTGTCTTTGATATACGACTTGACACGTTTGAATGCTCGACGAGCGTTTGCTGATCTCTGCACTTCCGATAATGATCTTAGAGTCTATTATAAGGCCTTCTGCCATTTGATGATATCTAACGACATGCTTTCTGTCCTTGTGGAATCGATCTGTTATTATATGAGGATATGCCTCTGTTCTGCTATATATACGTTCCGCATTCGTTAAGTCTGATCATTTTTGATCCGCTATGAGTTAAGATATGAGATTTCGGATTCTGAAAATAACAAGACCTGGTTACTTATGAGAACACCTTGGAAGGCTCTTTTGAAGCCGAGACTATTTGAAAAACTGAAGAGTTACTTTTGCACCACCTCATGGTTACTATGATTCAAGGTATACTCGTTTTACTCGCTTAATCAATTCGATGTAAACCCTACATATTGTTTGTACCTCTCCCTAGGAAATTCGATTATCATCCGTATATTGGTACGTGATCATGTGGATTCGCACTCGGCATAGTGTGTCTCTGTCTTGTTTCCGATCCTTTCACTTCTAAATCTTTGCAAATTTCGAGGACGAAATTTTTTTTGTTAGAGGGGAAGAAGTTGTAATACCTGAAAATCTAAAACATGTAAAAAGACCAAAATGCCCCTACAATCAAAAACTTTGACAAAACAAGTCCATAATGCACCAAAGTGATTCCAAAGCTTCATAAACTAATAAACTAAGATACCAAATTATTCTAAGTCACTTATAACACATGAAATAAGTCACATGGACCCTTTTAAAACTTTGTCTAGCCGAATTAAAATATTTGTACACCACTAATGTCATTTTGAAATTCAAATCATGAACTAATCAAGGAAATTTCAATCACCATTAAACCATGGATCGGTCCAAGGTGTATCCCGATCTTCAAGCCCATTTCTCTCCCCATATTACTCACTTTCTTCATATAAGTCATACCTATCCCATTATTCCTTCAAAAACTCACACCTCTTCCAATTTTCCACATGCGTGAAAGTGAAATAACAACCATTTTCTCCCTTTACATGAAAGTTGCAAGACATACACACATCAACCACAAAACAAACCGTCCCTGATAAACTTTTACACGAGTTACATCACAGTGTTCATGACTCGAATTGGTATATCATCAAACACTAAACAAGTTCTTTCATGAGCCTACCCACACTCACCCATTTCACACAACGACATCGAATACGGCCCGATTTTTATTCTTTGACGACAAGAGGCGGTTCGAAGTGAAGAGAATTCATTCGTGGTTCGAAAGGGTGATCGCGGTGCAGATATGATAGTTCGAGGGACTGTGGTTTCGAGGGGGTTTTTGACACGCCTCTTGTTGCGTATTTCCTTCTTTCAAACCCACGCTAGGTATCACCAAATTGTCTTGATATTCTTCTTAATTACCTCGTACGTATTTATATATCTATCACCACCTGTTTGTTTCATTATGAAAATATACCAAACCCATGTCACGCTGAATGAAGGATTGATGTGAACCTATGCCACGTTAAATATATCACGACTTATAAGGAGCGTTTAAAATTTTATCATTTCTTAAATGGGTTTCTTAAAATCGGTAATTAAATAAATCCAACAATAATTCAACATATGAAAGACCATTTAAATCAGATAAAATAGTGTTGCCTTTCAAGCATGACTCTAGGGCATATACGAATTATTTACAAATAATTCTATAAATTCACCACTATAAAGTTCGGTCGTGTCGTTAAAATAAGGAATACAAGAAGAGACTTTGTTTGATTACATAAAATGATGAAATATGTAAGTCAATGTATAGCTTATTGGCTAGTAAATCAGATTTTTTTTTTTCTGCATGAGTTTTGGTCCCTCATTGTGCATGAGATAGCGAACTAGTAAATACATATGAAGGCTTATGATCAGATTGGTTGGAACATGTAGGTGTGTGATGTTATGTCGACTTAAGAGGGCTGTGAAACCCAGTTAATATACATGTGAAAATGATATAGAATTGCATGCTTGTTGTGTCAAATGGATTAAAGTCAAGAAGGGGAAAGGTAGGGTTGTTGGTTTTGTTATTTTATGTGTCAAGTCATCATTTTATGGGAAATAAAGGTGGTATGTTGTGTGTTGCGTAAACTGGAACAAGATGTGTAGCTGATGACTTATTCATCCATATAAGTTCATGAATTAAATTAAAACACATGAGTGCATGATTTACATGGGAGTAAAATAGAATAAAAGAGACTTAAATAATTAACATGGGGCGTATATGTTATATACGTGTATAAAGAGGCTGTTTATGTGTGATCTGTTGTGGTAGTGATCATGGGTGTCTCATTGTTGATATTAAACGTGCATGGGACTGTTTTTACATACAAGTGTGTTTGTGTGTGTCGAGTAAGTGGGTTTTTGGCATGTCACATAAAGGCGTATTGTATGGACAAGTAAAAGGAACAAAGAGAGTCGTGTGCTTATGTATGTAATAATAATAACATATTTGGACGTCGCGGTCAAAAAATTAAAGTCGATAATACGTAAATAAATTATGGACGTCGGGGTCTAAATAATCATCTTAACATGAAATTATAGCCTAAACTTTAAACCAATTTTATTTGACATTTTAATAATTAATTTTGATAATTTACGTTTTGACCATAGACTTTATTAAATTGGCATAATTAACCATAAACTATTATAAATGTCATTCTAACCCTTAAATATTATAAATTGTCAATTATAACCTTAAAGTATTAAATTACTAGATCGGGAAAAATTACTAAATATGACAGGTTACCAAAGAAAGTTTCGAAAAATAGAAAGTCACTAAAAATGGAAAGCCGACTAAAATGAGTAATCTGATTTAAAATAAGTTATTAATAAGACGATCATGAATTCGTGTAGATTCGCTGAAGATGGAGATTGCTTCCGATCTTTATAATTTCTGTTGTGTTTGCACGTGCGGTATAAGGTACAGATATTCTGAACCTTCTCACAGGTTTCTCATGATCTCTTTCATTTTTCTGATCTGTCAGTTTCAGTATTTATACCATTGCTATATTTCCCTTCATTTACGAACTTCGATTATTGAACCATCATGATATTGAACCTTTTATGATTATGAACCTTTCATTCATGAACCTCTGATTATGAACCCTTGACCATGAACCTTTGCTTATGAACCATGATTATGAACCATGATTATGAACTTATGAAACATGATTTTGACCTATGCAAGTAAACTTAAAACATGATTCATGATACTTGACCTTTACCCTCAGTTTGATACTACGAGCCACTCACTAGGCATGAGGGTTTCATGTCCATGTCAGTCGATGCACCGATGGCATGACTCTAGGGCAGGAGAGTGATGACCTGTCCCGTCCCTGCATGTTATGTTTACGTAGAGGCAGTTTATGGCCACCTGGGGCGTATGGATGCATCCTAGATTTGTTCATGTTCATGTTATGTTATGTTATTCATGGTGACTGATGGTGTGTGCGATACACGTCTTTCACACTCTGGGAGCTAGCTACTCCAACCCATGATTGAGGACACCCCTCATATTTACAGGATACCCATGATTGAGGACACCCCTCATATTTACAGGATACCCATGATTGAGGACACCCCTCATATTCACAGGATACTAAGAGGTCTCCCCTCTGCATGTGTACGATTATGATTATGATTATGATTCATGTTATGTTATGGGCTCGTAGTGGATTACTGACTTCCTTTACCATGTACCCTTTTGCCTTTTCTCACGATACCATGTACTTTTACCTTTCATCTTGATACCATGTATTCATGCTTCCATTCCCTTTTACTCATGTTATTATTCATTATGCTATTGCTTGTTACGTTATATCTGTTCACTGGGCTTTTTAAGCTCAGCCGCACGTTTTCTTTTCGTGTGCGGCAGGTTTTAGTAGGAAGCCAGGAGCTTGGGTTGCTTTGGGATGAGAGATTAGCTTATGAAGACGATACCTTAGTTTTAGTATTCAATTATGTATGACTACATAGATTTGGTATATTTTTCCTTTGTAACATTGTAAACCATTTGTATTATGTAAGTCGTATGTTATGCTTGCCTTTGATATGTCACCATTTATGTGACACTTCTACCCTTGCCGGGTTGGGGTGTTACACTTAAACTCTTCAACAGTATCTAAACAAGATTTAAATGAACAACTAGAATCATTAGACACCTCTGAATCAGAACCAGATGATGAATAAGCCATAAGAGCAAAGTTGTGTCCTTTGGGTCCTTCTTCTGCCATAAAAGCAAAGTTGGGTCCTTCCTCAGCCTGATCACTCCAATCATAGTCTCCCAAACCATCACAAGACACCAAAGCTGTAGTAGTCTTGGTATCTTCAGTAGCAGCCTTCCTTGAACTTTCTCCATTCTTCTTAGGTGCCCTACATTCCTTTGCAAAGTTACCTTTTCTTTGACAGTTGTAGCAATCAATCTTGGACTTATCAAATCCTATGTTGTTTTGTCCTTTAAATTTGAGCTCCCTTCTTTGACAGTTGTAGCAAAAACCTTCTAGCCCTCATTGTCAGCATAGTCATTTGCCACTTCAAATCAATTTCTTCAAGATCATCAGGATCAATTTGCTCCAAATCCTGATTCATAACTGGAGTACTGGTAGTAAGATCAGCCAAGTAAGCACAAATAGCAGCATCACTAATGTTATCACTGTTTGTTGAACCAGCAGTAGAAACATTAGTGCTAGCAGTAGAAACTCCATAAGCAGCAGTAGAATGAGTTTTCTGAGTGTTGCCAGAACTTTTATTGTTGGAGGACATAAAAGCTAGGTTTTGTGCACCAGAGGATGAACTAGATGACCCTTTCACTTCAGATTCAAACACTTTCAAGTTGTTGTATAAATCATCTAAGCTCATTGTTTCAAAGTCAGCTTTGTTTCTCCAAACCACAGTGTGCATACTCCATTCAGATGAAAAACTTCTCAGAAACTTAAGATTGATATCTTCTTAAGGAACTGGACACTTCATTGCTAATTGACTTATAAGCTTCTGAAGTCTGTCATATGTAGCATCAATATTTTCAGAACTTGAGGCAACAAAGGTCTCAAATTGATGCTTCAGTAGATTTTTCCTTGACTTTTTGGTAGCCTCATTCCCACCAAATCTTAGCTCAATTGCTTCCATTAAAGACTTAGCATCCTGAATATGACTAAAGCTCAACTGATACTCATTAGGTATGCCCATCATGAGAATACTATGAGTCTTGATCTCCAACCTTCTTTGAGCCTTGTCATCAGCAGATTTAATGGGTACAGGTTTCCCATCATCAGCCTTAGCTGCTAAAGTATCACTATTCAGAATGACTTCCCACATTGAGTAGTCAAGCATCTTGATGTACTGTTGTATTCTCATCCTCCAAAGATTATACTCTCCAGGCTTGAGCATAGGCACTTTTGATGCAGTCACCATGTGTGTTGATTCGGATTCCATGAATTGAGTACATGTTTGAATAGATCTGAGTTAACAAAAGTTCTTCTTGATCACAGCTTCTAGATCACAAGCTCTGATACCATTTGTTGATCCCAGTTGAGCAATTGATCTAGTTTGTTATCTTAGATGTTGATAACGTATAGTCCGCATTCGGGTCACGAACCCGACCAATGGACGCTACTACCACTCAAGCCCATCACGAATGGGCTATCACGATAACGGTTTGGGCTTACGAAGGCCCAAACCCGAAGTTATTTATGGTCTTGATGTAAGATATCTCTTATTTATGGGATATGTATCAAACGACCGGTTTAGGCGGATACGCCGAAGGGTAAGGAACACGAAACCAACAAGGATTTCGTGTGTATATATAGAGGGCATCTCGGCTCTCATTAAGGTATGATCTAATAACCATAACTCTTCAACTAAACCCTAAAACCGATTACTTACTCTCACGCCGGAGGATAATCGTGGGAGACAATCCCACGATAAGCCTAACGGTGTCTTTTTGTTTTCTTAGTGCGCAGGTCTCAAGCATTAAGATCTAATTGATATGGAAACAAGGAACGCCCAACTTTTGTATCAACAAGTGGCGCCATCCGTGGGACCATACATTAAGAACTTTACTAAGAACTAGAATGACGAAGCACGGAAACCAAAATCAGCGGACTCCGCAGGCGAAGAAAACGCATGGTGACCTACAGGGGCAGAAGCAGCAAACTGATTCAGCCGCTAAGCAGGCCTCTGGAACAACCAGTGCGCCCAAAAGCCTGGGATCATACTCAGATCTGGCTTTTACTGCAATAGAACCGCTCACAAGGACTACCCATGCTACTACAACAACCACTAGCGCGGTAGATCTACTGCGCACCCCTTTCACCATGTCAGAATTAGACCTCACTGAGCCGCCAAATGCGCCTATCCGAACAAGGGTCCTGATGTGGAAACAAACATCCTCGCGCTAGAAGGAGTCACGCCTGAACTAGCGCCAAGTGATTTCGTATCTCAAAACTATGAAACCTTGGCTGCGCTTATGCGAGAGGAAGCGAAAAAGAGGTCAAGTCAGAGTCTGCAAGCCCGGATCAACTTCGACCCTGAGCATGAAGCATCCCCACCACGTTACCGAAAGGAAAGGCGCGAGAAGGATGGCCGCCGACACCCAGTGTTTACTAGGATCGGAAGGAAAGTTGTGGACGATGAAGCAACCGACTTACAGTCTCTGGAGGAGCATGAAGATGATGGACGGCGCACCAATGTCCACGCTAGACTTGGCAGTCGCAGGATCCACGATAGACTTGGGCGACGATGCTCCCCAAGTGAAAGCCCTTCAAGCTCGGATTCCGAGGATAGTCGGCGCAAGCGCCGCAAAAGGGTAAGCTCATCCTCAAGTGACTCCTCGGACAACGAGGACAAAGAAACAGGACACTGGAAGTCCAGGAGAAGATACCGCAACCAGGAGGACGAAGATATGTCTCATCCCTGGCGCCGCCAAAAGGTTGACGAATTCACTCGGCGCATCAGTGATTTTTCAGAAGATAAGAGAAGGCGCATGCCCGCTAATGTTAAAACTTATGATGGGACAGGTGATCCTAATGACCACCTAAAAATTTTCGAATCAGCAGCAACCATCAAAAATTGGCCAGAACCTGTGTGGTGCCACATGTTTAACTCTACTTTATTAGGGAATGCGCGAAACTGGTTCAGTAAGCTTCCACCTAGAAGCATCGATGGGTTTGAAGAGTTGCGGAAGGCGCTTCGTTTGAACTTTACTCAGAGGAAGAAGTGCGCCAAGAACCCTGTCGAACTCGCTAGGGTAAAACAGCGCCAAGGGGAATCCACAAGCGCTTTTATGGAGCGCTTTAAAGACGAATGCATACATGTTAAGGCATGCCCCGAAATACTAAAGATTTCAGGGTTTGTGAACGGAATCAATTACCCAGAACTTATCAAAAAGTTAAATGATAGGGTTCCCCAAACCTTTGACGAACTTATGAAGCGCATGAGGTCCTTCATCCAAGGAGAAGCCGCCGCTGCGGATAGTAAGAAAGGCTACTCAAACTATAGGCCACAAGAACAGCCAAGGAGACAATCCAATGACCAGAGTAACAATCGTAACAAAAGCTACCGCAATCAGGGGGCGGATGAGAGAATGACAAGTATACCCCACTAACAAAGACTCCAAAGGAGATATTTGCGACGGAAGGCGCGAACTTTCCAAGACCCCCACCGATGCGCACCCCAGAAGATCGGCGCGTAGGGAATGGATACTGCGAGTATCATGGACAGAAGGGCCACACCACCAATGAGTGTGTCCAACTGCGCCAACTAATCGATAAGTTAGTAAAAGAAGGCAGATTGGACCATCTAATTAAGAACATCAAGGATGGAAAAGACAAACAGAAGACGGGGGGCAAGAAAGAAGCCCCCAAGGACAAGGCTGACACAATCTACATGATACAATCATGGCAGCGAAAGACTAGGCAAAAGGCCAGCCAGAAATTTTCTCATGGAAGCGAAATCTCTTTCCCCACCTTGGCTGCGAACAACGCAGTGGCGGAACCACTCACCATCGAGATAAATGCGGGGGGTCATGATATCCACCGCATGTATGTTGATAGAGGGGCATCAGTGGACATAATGTATGAACATTGTTTCAAGAGATTGTGACCTGAGATACAAAGACAGTTAAGCCCAGCCACGACTTCGTTGACTGGCTTCACAGGAGAAAAGATATGGCCCATGGGGCAACTACGACTACTAGTTGTTGTTGGCCATAAGGAACACTCCACGACAGCCTGGATGAATTTATATGGTGATTAGATCTCCTTCGCCATACAATGGCATTATTGGAAGACCAGGAATTTCAGCAATACGCGCAGTACCGTCCACAGTGCATGGGATGCTCAAATTCCCGGTAGAAGGCGGCATTGTCACCGTCTACAATAACGCTGCGCCACCAAGAGAGTGTAACACGATTACATGTGAGACGACGCACACACCAGAACAGAGCGCAGCTAAAGTACCAAATCTGAAGGTTGCAATTCATCCTGATTACCCGGAACAAGAAGTATCGATCGGTGGATCGCTGTCTGATAAAGGCAGAGCTGCCGTGTGCGCACTCTTGCAAAAGAATTTGGATATCTTCGCATGGGAACCAAAGCACATGACTGGTGTGCCACGCCCGATTGCAGAACACAAGTTGAAAATCCGACAAGGATACTCCCCAGTACGGCAGAAAAAGCGCGGCCAGGCTTCAGAACGCGCTAAAGCCATTCTGGAAGAAGTACACAAACTTGTGGACGCAGGCATCATGTGAGAAGTCTGTTACCATGACTGGCTCTCCAATCCAGTAATGGTCAAGAAGAGCGATGGTAGTTGGCGGATGTGTGTGGATTTCACTGATCTCAACAAAGCATATCCACAGGACTGCTACCCACTGCCAGAGATAGACTGGAAGGTAGAATCTTTGTGCGGATATCCCTTTAAATGTTTCTTAGATGCATACAAAGGGTACCACCAAATCCAAATGGCCAAGGAAGACGAGGAAAAAACAGCCTTCCACACAAGCCAAGGTGTCTATTGTTATACAAAGATGCCTTTTGGCCTAAAGAATGTGGGCGCCACCTACCAGCGATTGGTAGATAATGCATTTGAAAAGCAAGTAGGCCGCAACCTAGAGGTCTATGTGGACGACCTTGTCATAAAAAGCCATACTGAAGACAAAGTGGTGCGCGACATTGAAGAAACATTTAGAACACTACGAAAGAACAACATGAAGTTAAATCCTAAGAAATGCACTTTTGGCGCTACAGAAGGCATGTTCCTGGGATACTTGATAGAACCAGATGGCATTAAGCCATGCCCAGAAAAAACAGAGGCTGTCATCCAACTCCCTTCACCACACACGTTGAAAGAAGTTCAGTCTCTGAATGGAAAACTAGCCAGTTTGAACAGATTCTTGTCTAAATCAGCGGATAAGTCACTTCCTCTCTTTAAAACACTCAAGAAGTGTACAAAAAAGGGGGACTTCCGTTGGACTACGGAAGCGGAAGAAGCTTTCACACAGCTTAAGCAACATATAGCAGCGCTTCCTAAGCTAGTCGCACCCCGAACAGGGGAGGAGTTAATTGTATATTTATTTGCGACTCATGGAGCAGTCAGCGCGGTGCTACTGACAGATAGGAATTCCATACAAACACCGGTATACTTTGTAAGTAAAGCGCTCAAGAAGACAGAGATTAACTATAGCCCAATGGAAAAGTTGGTCTTGGCATTAGTATTTGCCGCCAAAAGATTGCGCAGATACTTTCAAGCACACCCAATAGCGGTGATCACGGACCAACCAATCAAGCAAGTTATCTCCAAACCCGACGCATCGGGGCGATTACAAAAGTGGAGTGTATTGCTAGGCGAGTATAACATCTCTTATAGACCACGCACTGCGGTTAAGGGACAAATACTAGCAGACTTCATCATCGAAAAACCAGACACCGATGCTGCACCTCCACTGAGCGAGGTAGAACTACAAGAGCCATGGGTCTTGTTCACAGATGGATCTTCGTGCGTGGATGGGTCGGGCCCAGGCCTTATCCTCACCAATCCAGAAGGAATGGAATTCACTTACGCACTGCGTTTTGAATTCACAGCTACGAATAACGAGGCAGAGTATGAAGCCCTAATTGCTGGATTACGCATTGCAACTCGAATGGGTGTACGTAACCTAGAAGCAAATGTGGACTCCCGATTAGTAGCCAACCACGTGTTGGGCGAATATGTGGCTAAAGAGGATAACATGGTTCAATACCTCGAGAAGACCAAGTCACTAATCCAAGGTTTTGACAGGTTTACCATTAAACAAGTTCCTAGAGGTGAAAACAAAAAAGCGGATGCGCTAAGTAAGATTGCATCTACAAGCTTTGCGCACCTGTCAAAACAAGTGTTGGTGGAAATCCTAAAAAATAAATCCATCTCGGAGATGGAGATATCCACGGTAATAGAGGAAGAGAATCCTACGTGGATGACCCCTATTTTCGAATTTATAAGCAAAGGCATATTGCCCCATGAGCAGAAGGATGCTCGACGGATACGGCGCACAGCGCAGAGGTTCGAACTTCGAGATGGTATCCTATATCGGCGCTCATTTCTACAACCATGGCTTAGATGCGTTAGACCTCTTCAGGCAGATTACGTACTCCGAGAGATCCACGCCGGTTCATGCAGTATGCACTCAGGACCACGGTCCGTTGTAGCGCGAGCCTTGCGGTCAGGATACTACTGGCCCACTATGCATCGCGATGCGCGTGATGTGATAAAGAAATGTAGCGACTGCCAAGTTCATAGACCCATCCCGCGCAGACCACAACAAGAGCTAACGCCTATCACTTCTCCATGGCCATTCTATAAGTGGGGTATCGACATTGCGGGTCCCTTCCCTGTTGCAACGGGGGGACTGAAATTTCTTATTGTAGCAATAGACTACTTCACTAAGTGGATTGAGGCAAAAGCAGTAGCGACAATCACAGGTAATCTAGTAAAACGGTTCGTTTGGGAAAATATTGTATGCCGCTTTGGATTACCTGGGGAAATCATTTCGGACAACGGAAAAAATTTCGCGATAACCCGTTCAAAGACTGGTGCGCAGAACTAAATATTACACAACACTTCGCATCGGTTAAACACCCACAAACCAATGGTCTGGTTGAGCGCGAAAATCGTAGTCTGGGCGAAGGAATTAAAGCGCGCCTGGACAAACACAAAGGATGATGGGTGGATGAATTGTCGCATGTCTTATGGGCGCGCCGCACGACAATCAAAGTTAGCAATGGAGACACTCCTTTTTCTCTTGTCTATGGGACAGAAGCTGTCATACCAGCTGAAATTGGGATGCCAACTATTCGTACCGCGGAAGTTAATGTCGCAACCAATGACGACGAATGACGTATCGACTTGGACCTATTTGAAGAAAGGCATGAACGCGCAGCTATACGTGAAGCAAAAGCCAAGTCAAAAATGAAGGGATAATACGATGCTAAAGTTCGAAGCACCTCATTCAAACCAGGCGACTTTGTATATCGCGCTAATGATGCGAGCCACGCAGAAGATACAGGTAAACTTGGACCAACGTGGGAGGGACCTTATGAGGTCGTTGAAGCACTAGGAAAAGGCGCGTATAAGCTGCGTGACATGGATGGCCGTGAGCTACAACGCACATGGAATATTTGCAACCTCAAGAGATGCTATCTTTAGGAAAGGTTACGACCCAACACACGGACACTTCCGCACTTTAGTAAGTGCTCAATAAATATCCGTGTATTTACATTTTTGTTTCATCTAGGCAAATGTTTTTTTTTTTTTTACAAAAACTTGCAAGTATTAATTCAATGTCGCGGTTTCTAGCTAATTCCGCGACACATTTCACTTTATTGTTTACATGTTATTTATGTCTCAATATTGTTGTTATTTTACTTTCTGCCTACATGGCGTGCATGCACTTATTAAAACCTGATGCGTGGGTTTTGCAACCTTACAACAGGTTTTACCTCTCGAGGGATCTCAAGAGGCTTACAACCCCACCAGGCAGTGTACCTGACCGATGTAGTATAGTGTAGTGGTAAGTACGGGGGATTGATCGTTCTCCACAGGGAATAGTGTTCGTTAGGTATGAAAAGCTACTCTAATAGGTCTAAAGGTTGAGGAAGATTCTTTTTTATGTTTTTATATTTTTATGAAAGCAAGTAAAATCTCGGTTTTGAAAGAGTGGGCGGAATTAGTTGCTAGTCAACTAACCCAAAATTACTACGGATGCAAATAAAATAAAATAACAAAAATGAAAATGTGGTGAGAAACTTATGTGTAGAGAAATGTGTTTACTTAGATTTCCTTACTCCCTAACTATCTTTTACCGGTTAATTAGTGTGTATTAGTCGCGTGGATGACGGGTGTATTCCTTAATACCATTCGTGGGGTGGCGTACTTACTTCCCCAACTCTACAAGCTCCTACTTCACTCCTATGTCGAGCCGGCTAGGAAGCTCCTAACATGGGATCACTAGAATTCGCTTGTGCATTAAATACAACCATAAAAACCTTTAGTACGCATTTGGTTCATGTTTCTTAAGATGTTCAAGCAAGTTACCGAATAGGAAGTTAGCCAGTTTTCTTAAGCCTAACATAGATAAACAATCATCCAATACAACTAATAACACACTAACAACCAATAATCAATAGCTAGGTTTCATTAGATCTAAGCAAACACAAGATAAATTTAGCCTAACATGTTAATCAAAAGACAAGAATAAGATAAAATCAAACAACACATAGACATATTGAATGATTAATTGATAACTTATCTTCAATGTAACATGGAAGATTTCAAGGCAAAAAGCCTTGAAAAAGAAGCTGAATTCGTCTTAGGGTTTTCTCCCAAAATTCCACACACTAAGCTCTCTTTAATGACAAAAAATTAGAAAACTATATATAGATTTTTGGATCTGACGGCGTCACCTTATGGAGTGTGACGCCGTCACCTCGCCGCTTCTAGGGTTCCCGGATGACCTTCTTGACGCCGTCCCTCTTTAGCTCTTCAAAAATCCATTCTGGCTTATCAAGGCTTGACGCCGTCAGCTCGTGAACGTGACGCCGTCCCCTTATGATTTAAGCCGTGACGCCCTTGATCAAGTTAAAGCGTGACGCCGTCAGAATTCACATGCTATTTTCACTGGCCTATCATGAGTAAATTTCACGTCCACTTTTTCTTGCCAAAGCCTGACGCCGTCCAGAGTAAATTGTGACGCCGTCAAGAGTAACTTTTAGCCGATTTTTGAGACTTTGTCGTTTTCTTCACTTTTATGCTCCAAAAACGTCCAAAATGCCTCCTTTTCCAGATTTCTCCTCAAAAGTACCTAAAATGACAAAAGGAACGATTTAGGGCAATATTTGATCAAATAAATACGATTTAGGGCTTAAATGACCCCTTAAAAGCGGTACACTTTTCGCTTCATCAAATACCCTTACACTTGAGATTTGCTTGTTCTCAAGCAAATGCGCTTTTATTCTAATCAAAATACAAGTTAGGGGTCATTTAATGCAAACATAAAAGTAATTACAACAAATAATCGTTCCACTTCAATCATAATAAGCACGGAGATTACATACTAGCACCTCACAAGTAGTGTTTAGATACTCACATCTCTCAAGTGTCATCAAAATAAATCTCATAAATGAAAACGGATAATATCTCTCACTACCTGTCATAGCAAATAGATTACCATAGGCTTGGGAAAGGATCGAAAACCTCCTCCACTAGGCGTAAGCACCTAAGATAAACTATCAAAGAGGGCTTTTAAATGGGTTATAATGTTAGGTGTAGGGAAAAGGAAAACACGGTTTTGTTGGATAAAGGATATTTTACTGGTGGCTAGTTAAAGATCTTGATCAATTACATGTACTATACAATGTTGCTAAGCCAAGACTAGACTCGATCTTAAGCTAAAAATGAAATAACAAAAACAAAAACATAAAACAAACATAAAATGAAACGGGATGGTAGTCCGTATGTTTTTTTTTCTATTTTTCTTTTTCTCATTTTTTTTTTTATATTTTTCTTGATTTTTTCGATTTTTTTTTTTTTTTTTTTTTTTTTTTTTTTTTTTGCATACACTTTTGCCCTACCATCCAAAATAATACATCATAGGGGCATTGCATCCCCCTTACACTTGAACTTTTACATAACTTTACACTTAACTATTCTAATGACTCGAATTAAGATAATTGAAAAACTTGGAGTACTTTTAAAACATTTAGCACATATGGGGGTAATAAATGATGTTCTTCCCCATTACTCCATTACACTAGTACTTTACCCATGAGTCCCAATCGTCCCAAAACAATATGTACAAGGATATGACTCGACTTAGCAACCATGTAATCAATTAGATAATTAACTTGGGTTTAAACAATTGTTGTCACAATAATGCACTAAAAATGAGTGCATACAAGGTAGGCTAAGGCGATTTGGGTGTACATTTAAGTGGGGTGTAACAAATTCTTCCTTTAAGTAAAATGCTTAAAGGTCGAAACGAAAAGATAGGCTCTGAGGGGTGTACTAGGGGTATCGTGTACTAAAAATGAGTACAACGCAAAGGGTGTGGGAGAATTACTTGACCAATGTAGCCAAAGTAATTATAACAAAAACACAGGTGTAAAACAATGGGTTAATCCTAATGCCTCTTATCATGTAGCAAATCTAACTACACGAATGTAGTCTCACTTGTGGCCTCGGAATGGTCCTAACGCAAGTTCTAGAATCTAAGTGCTACCGGTACACACATCATAGCATAAATGCTTTTCCTACCAATTCTAGGGGCGAACCTCACATATTTGGGGTGGAAAATTTTTTAGTGGTACGGTTTTTGTGCTAGTCATATAACTCCTATCCGTGAGACGCTCATTAAGATCAAAGTTTCACTCCTATATGTTGTAAAAAATTTTAAATTTGGCACTAAAATTGCCCTAACAGGTATTTGTCTCAGTTTTATTACACATCTACCATTAAACAAACAAAAATCAAGCGCAATGGTATTCTCTAAAATCGTACTTTTACCCCCCCTTACACTTAAGATGAACATTGTCCCCAATGTTCAAATAACAAGATGTAAAAGTAAATAAGGTAAAAGAATGAAATCAAATACTCCCCTGATTCGCTCGGTGGATAATGAAATTACACGGTTAAATCTTCCTCCAAAGTAATGTAGAAGCTCCATGACTAATGCATCGCCACAAGCTTGATTCCATAAACATCTCCTTGTCCAAAATAACCTGTTAAACCTGAGAAAACAAACATGAAAACCTGCATAACATCGGCGGGAAAAAAATCTATATATAAGGATATAATGCTTGTGGAATGATAATTTTGCAGATTCCTGGAGATTATAAGTTGGAGATTTTAATAAAAACTTTTCTAAAAACAAAACTTTCAAAAATTTCTGAAAATTAAATCTGACGCCGTCAGGTTATAAACCTTGACGCCGTCAGAAATGACCTGACAAAAATTTTCATTTTAAGTTTCCGGAAAATTTCTGGAAAAACCTTTACCTTACTTCCTGGAATTCCTGCAAAACATCATTATGACTCGATACAAGCATTTGACTCAAACAAATACTAATATGTATGCTAATTTATTATTATTATGATTCATGTTCAATTGTGTTCTAATAAACCGATTTAGATTTCCCTTACACTTAACTTTTGCAAAATACCTTTATATGTAGTTAAGACGAAGTTAAAAACAACATAAAGCATTTTCACAATTTACTTTTGAACATGAATCAATACTAATAAAAATTAAACACACATACGGAAACAAATAAAATCAAACAAACAAATAAATAAACACACAAAGCAAATAAAACAAATAAAGCTTGGGTTGCCTCCCAAGAAGCGCTTTTCTTTATTAACGAGTCTTGTAGCTAGACTCAAAGTCACGTACATTACGTGACTCCATCATCGGTCACGGTTCCTAGGCCATTTCCCTTCCCGGTTTTATATTCCGGTCCTAATTTCAAACAATCCTTGTAGAAACCGAATATCCTTTCCATAACATAGTCTACTCCTTTACTTCTATCCTCATCATTCCTATAGTAGACCGCTTGTTTGAGCTCCTTCTCAACATTTGACAAGTGTTGGAATTGTTCTATCTTATATGGCATTTGGTAGCTTACTTCATCGGTCTCATCCTTAAATCTAACTATCCCTAAGGAAGGTTCATAAGTCATTCTAGAGACCTCAACAAATGGTTTTCCAAAAACCACTTGAGTCAAGGATGCATCGACTATTGGGCGGATATCTTCTACAATTACAAAGTCGGTGACATAGGTGAAGTTTCCTACATAAACCGGTAATCCCTTAACTCTTCCCGTGAAGTTACTCATCCAACCCTTGTCAGGGAACATCCTATACCCAAGTTGATTTTTCATTATCAAGTTGTAGTGGGCTCTAGTCATGATGTTTATTGGGCGATCTAAGGTCTATGTAGGCTTTCCACACATGCAAGTGTCCGATGTTGCATGGTATGTTGAGATTAGAAGGGTCGCCTATTTCAATGATTGGTCTACCTAGGAGGTATGGTGTCTCGGGGTCATCGAATAAGTTTGTATGATATGCGCGCTCTTCCTTAGTGGGTAGCCTATCGAAGTAGTCCTCATCATCATCTACTTCTTCGATCTCACTTGTCCTAACTTCCTTATCAACCTCGACTTTCTTATCCTCATCCTTAGGTTCACTATTATCCTCATTCCTATCAATTGGTTTAATAGTGACAATGTTGACAAAGTGGACGTGTTTGGATGAAGAGGGGTCTTTTACTTGGGGTCCGCTATTTGTGTTCCTAGCGTCCTTATGTGGAGGTGATAACACTTGGTTATGGAGAGCTTTCAACAAGTTGTCAATTTTATTGGTCATCTCCGTTTGTTGTTGATTGAATTCGGCTTCAAACTTGGCTAAACGAGCTTCTTGAGATGCCATAAATTGAGACATCAATCCTTCAAAGTTATTGGTACTACCATTGCCGGAAGGATTGTTGTTGAAAGTACGATTCGAGTTGGAACCGCTTGATTGGAAATGATTAGGTGGGTTGGAAGAATTGGTTTGTTGCGTGTTTTGGTTTTGTTTCCACCTAAGGTTCGGGTGATTTTTCCATGAGGGGTTGTATGAATCACCGTAATGGTTTGGCTCGGGTTTGAAAGTGTACCACTTGTCTCCCGCTCCATCGGTACGCGAGGATGCGTAGTCCACAAAAGCTTGTTCGGGGAGTTCCATGCAATCACGAGTGTCGTGGGGACCACTACATAATTCACATGAAGAAGTGAGTTTGTTCACTTGGCTTGAAGGTTTAGGAGCCTCGTAGGATTTCATGAGAAACTTGACTTGGTCTTCCAGTTCTATGATCCTACGGTCAGAAGTGCTTGAATTGTTCAAAGGCAAAGATATTGCCTTGACCGTTTTATTCAAATCACGGGGATCACTCCAACTTTCGTTGTCATGAAGAGCAAGATCCTCTAGGAGAGCCCATGATTGTTCCGCACTTAGATCACGTAGCTTGCCACCGGCCGATTGGTCAATGGTTTGCCTCGTGGAGAGATTGATATGGTCATAGAAGATTTGGACTTGGAGCCAAAGTTCTATGCCATGGTGAGGGACTTTTTGGAGTAAGTCCTTAAATCGAGTCCATGCCTCGTAGAGAGTTTCGCCTTGACGTTGTTGGAACATCAAGATATCATTCCTTAGCTTGGTAGTTCTTCCCGGTGGGAAAAACTGAGCAAGGAAACGAGTGGTGAGATCATCCCAAGAGGTAATGGATCCTGCGGGTTGACGTTCTAGCCACTGACTAGCTTGGTCCCGCAAAGAGAATTGGAAGAGACGCAATCGGGTCGTCTCTCGAGTGGCAACATCAAGGTCTATAGAATCAACGATTTTGAGAAAGTCCTTGAGATGTTGATTAGGATCTTCAGAACGAAGTCCATGGAATGCGCATCCGCTTTGCACCAACCGGATGGTGTCGGATCGCAAGGGTGTGATATTGGCTCCTTGAGTGAGCTCAATGGTGTTTCGATAGCCATGGTGGCTAGGACGGGAATACTCTCCTAAAGTACGGGCTCTAGGAGGTGGTGGTGGTTGTTGTGGTGGTGGGTTGTGGGGGTTAAGTATATTACCATCTTCCATGATGTCGGATGGTAATGGTTACGAACAAAGAAACGAAGAAAATAGATAGACTAAAGAAAACCTAGAAAAAGAAAATAAAAATCTCACTAGAAAGGAATCTAGTGAGTAGACCTAATAGAAATAAAAATTCAACCTAAACAATAACTATTCCCCGGCAGCGGCGCCAAAAACTTGATGCGTGGGTTTTGCAACCTTACAACAGGTTTTACCTCTCAAGGGATCTCAAGAGGCTTACAACCCCACCAGGCAGTGTACCTGACCGATGTAGTATAGTGTAGTGGTAAGTACGGGGGATTGATCGTTCTCCACAGGGAATAGTGTTCGTTAGGTATGAAAAGCTACTCTAATAGGTCTAAAGGTTGAGGAAGATTCTTTTTTATGTTTTTATATTTTTATGAAAGCAAGTAAAATCTCGGTTTTGAAAGAGTGGGCGGAATTAGTTGCTAGTCAACTAACCCAAAATTACTACGGATGCAAATAAAATAAAATAACAAAAATGAAAATGTGGTGAGAAACTTATGTGTAGAGAAATGTGTTTACTTAGATTTCCTTACTCCCTAACTATCTTTTACCGGTTAATTAGTGTGTATTAGTTGCGTGGATGACGGGTGTATTCCTTAATACCATTCGTGGGGTGGCGTACTTACTTCCCCAACTCTACAAGCTCCTACTTCACTCCTATGTCGAGCCGGCTAGGAAGCTCCTAACATGGGATCACTAGAATTCGCTTGTGCATTAAATACAACCATAAAAACCTTTAGTACGCATTTGGTTCATGTTTCTTAAGACGTTCAAGCAAGTTACCGAATAGGAAGTTAGCCAGTTTTCTTAAGCCTAACATAGATAAACAATCATCCAATACAACTAATAACACACTAACAACCAATAATCAATAGCTAGGTTTCATTAGATCTAAGCAAACACAAGATAAATTTAGCCTAACATGTTAATCAAAAGACAGGAATAAGATAAAATCAAACAACACATAGACATATTGAATGATTAATTGATAACTTATCTTCAATGTAACATGGAAGATTTCAAGGCAAAAAGCCTTGAAAAAGAAGCTGAATTCGTCTTAGGGTTTTCTCCCAAAATTCCACACACTAAGCTCTCTTTAATGACAAAAAATTAGAAAACTATATATAGATTTTTGGATCTGACGGCGTCACCTTATGGAGTGTGACGCCGTCACCTCGCCGCTTCTAGGGTTCCCGGATGACCTTCTTGACGCCGTCCCTCTTTAGCTCTTCAAAAATCCATTCTGGCTTATCAAGGCTTGACGCCGTCAGCTCGTGAACGTGACGCCGTCCCCTTATGATTTAAGCCGTGACGCCCTTGATCAAGTTAAAGCGTGACGCCGTCAGAATTCACATGCTATTTTCACTGGCCTATCATGAGTAAATTTCACGTCCACTTTTTCTTGCCAAAGCCTGACGCCGTCCAGAGTAAATTGTGACGCCGTCAAGAGTAACTTTTAGCCGATTTTTGAGACTTTGTCGTTTTCTTCACTTTTATGCTCCAAAAACGTCCAAAATGCCTCCTTTTCCAGATTTCTCCTCAAAAGTACCTAAAATGACAAAAGGAACGATTTAGGGCAATATTTGATCAAATAAATACGATTTAGGGCTTAAATGACCCCTTAAAAGCGGTACACTTTTCGCTTCATCAAAACCCACGATGGTAAAAGGATGATTAAACCTACTAAAAAACTCGTTGAGTAAGAGGGTTGCAAACCCATCAACATCGGATCACGCATCCTTGTTAAACACCTTACTCTCAAGACGTTGGAGTAAGTTCAATGTGCATCCCACGACGGATACACAACAATGCACACTGTACACGTTTAACAAATTAGGGGTTAAGATACTTAGCTCCTTGATATGATATTTGCAGTACGATGCATATCAATCCATACACTTGCAAATTTTATGAACTTCATACACGATTATGGATTCTTATAAATTTTATTAAGTATGTACACAACGGTTTGCTTCTTAGACATAACATAGACGTCTTTTACGCAAAGACAAATATAACTAAGTACAAACATTATAACCACAATCACATTTGATACAATATGCGTACAATCGTATTTTTCTAATCAACATTTTATTACGGACTACGAGTCCATACAAGATATAGACTTAACATGCACATGTGCAACAAAATGTTAATCTATTACAAAAAATCTAAAAGCTATGGGTGCGTCTAAGCCCTGAACCGCCAACATGGTACGCAGCACGACCAGTCCCCTCAAGCTCCTTCAGAAGACCACTATCTTGGGGCGACACTGTCGGTACGCTAACGGGCACTCCATCAGACCTAGGAATATGCGCAGCACCGACACCGCAAAGGATGGCCTTCCCCTTCACACCCTGCTTCTTCGCAAGCCTCATAGCATGGGCCTCTAAGGACTCCTTCAGAGAAATTTCCTTTTCAAGGGCAAAAGGATCCAGGACGTTGCGAGGGCGAGCGAAGATAGGTACCTGCAGCTGCGACTCATCTGGCTTGAGAAAATAGTCAGCTTGTGCCTCTGCGCCCTCCGCTGCATACCTAGCCAAAGTTAACCCCTCCATAATAACACCTTTGGGGTAATCTTGGTCGCGCTCCAGTTGAGCAATGTGAGGAAGGTCTAGCAGCTTCATCTTTTCCATAGCAGCGACAAGCTCATCGAAGGAATCAGCATTATAATCAGGCACTTGTGTGGCAGGCACCTTCAACAATCCGCTCTCACAGAGCTCCTCTATAGCCTGCGCCTTGCCACGTGCAAGCGCACGCTCCACAACTTTCCCAAAAGCCTCCTGCACCTCTTGGGATTCCAAAGTACCCAAGGCAGCAAGGCGTAGCCCATGGCTGATAAGCCACCTGCGCTCAGCGATAGAAGATACCAGATGTGGGTACAGCTCTTCGTCATACTCGATACTGAGCTTGCGCAGCTTGATTTCTTGCTTCTCCAGCGACTCCTCCACAGCCTTGCGGAAATCATCTAGTCTGGCGAAGTGAGCGCTCTTGTTCTGCTCCATATACTTCAAGGCCCAAAGGCAAGTGGCCTTGTACTCTTTTGCGCCAGCGCGCTCTTGGTTCACTTGAGAAAACAATGATAGCCTCTCATCAGCAAGCTTCTGAGCATACACAGTGGTTGACTCTACCTCAGCCTGAGCATCAGCTAACTGCGCCTTCAGTAGCGCAATTTCCCTATCCTTCTGCGCACTGCTGCTACCTTCACCCGCATGCCTAGCTTTGAGCTGTGCAACCAATGAGGCTTGATGTGCAACAGCCAAGCTTAACTCCTCAATCAACTGGTCCGTAGGCACATCTTCAGAAGCCTTTGTCCCAGATCCTTGGCTCCCCTGCGCAAGATGATCAGTAGGCGAGGGACTCGCCTTGGGTGACGATTCCCCAGCACGCGCTGCAGCATCACCAGCATCTCCAACACTGCACGCAAAAGGCAAGGGTTAAAGTTATTCTATAATATCAACGCATACTATGCGTTAAAGTTTCAAAGACACAAGTCTAATCACTTACTTGGGGGAAGGAGTTTCCATTGTATCCTGCACAGCAACGGTGTGCGATGCATCTTCTTCTGATAAGGACCCCTCGCCAAGGACATGGCGCCTTCTTTTTGACGTACCTATGCCATCATCACCAAAAGGCTTCTTACGCTTCACCCCTTGGCCAGCGCTCTCTAACTCACTCACAGCCCTAGAAACCCCCACGCTGTCTGACGAATCAGTCTGCGATAGCTCTTCTACATGGATTTGTACCTCAGGAGTTGGGAAACTGCGAAGAGGAACCGCCTCTAACACAACTGGGGGTGTAACTTCTGATTCCTCCTGTGCAATCTCCATAGTGCGCCCCGCGGTAGCCTCCAAAACTGGCTGCTCACCTTCTCTTAAAGGGCGCACTCCTATGGTCACCTGTTTAGGTCTAGCCAAGCGCACAACGCTGAATATATCAATCTCTGCGCAACAAACAACAAACAAACACGAAACGAGTTAGATAAGCTACAAAGGGAAGAGCGCTTACAACTAATAAGCGAAGAGGAAGGAAGGACAAGCACCCACCCCGGCTATTCTCATCCAAAAATGTTGGCACCTCGTCAGGACTTCCGAAGTAGTTGCGACTAATGCCCATATGCACTAAAAACTCTTCTGGATAAGCATTGATAGGGATGCGATTGGCATTAATCGTCTCCGCATCATCTGCGCTATACGTTCCGGGGATGGGGCGCTCATCTCTCGGTAATGACTCTTGGGTATAGAACTAAAAAACCCATGGAAAAAATACATCATCGACCCAAAAGAATTTCTCCCTCCAATTCCTAAGTGCGTCTAGCTTTTCCGTATAGCACTGCAGCGGCCCTGCGCGCTTGGAAAAGGACACCCACCCGTTTGACCACGACGTGTGATAAAACGCGCGGAATAGATGGATTGTGGGTTCAATCGCCAACAAGCGACAATTTACTTCAAAATTTGTTATTTTTGCTGCACCTATACAGTGCAGTTGGGAAATATGGAGACGATAGTGGTTTAACACATCGCACAAAAATAGGGAAATATGCACACGTTGGTTAGCGAATTCGAAGAAGCGTGTGTAAACTCCTACTTTCCCTTCCGGGAAGTTCGCTATGGACGCAGTCGCCACCGGAACCACCGGGTGCAATGCGATAGGAATATAATAATCCGAGGTGAACTGACGAAGTTCGTCCTCAGATATATCGGATGAAAAGTCAGATAATTGAAGAACCATGGTTAGAATGTAAGGGATTCTGAAGCGCACGCGCTATTACCTTATGAGTTGTTGATTTCTTGTTCGCTGTTTAGAGTTTTTAACAATGGCGGAAAGGGACGTTTTTACTATGATAAGCACAGTGAAATGGAGATGACACTTTATATAGGGTTACAAGATCTCATGGATGATTGACATGTGTCACCCACTTGCTCTAATCGTGTGGCTGGGAGGCCAAAAGTTTAAGCACTTTTTCACCCACCCCTCACGATTTACGAAGAAAATATGGATGTACTTGGACTAGATTCATCGTATAGTTTTTTAGGCGAGAAACACTTGAAACTTCTTGGCTACGCATTCAGGAATACTTTTTTGCTACATTTGTTAGTCTAGCATCCGCAGTAGGTACACTGCGCATAATAGACTGGGGGGACATGATAACGTATAGTCCGCATTCGGGTCATGAACCTGACCAATGGACGCTACTACCACTCAAGCCCATCACGAATTGGCTCAAGACCATCACGAATGGGCTATCACGATAACGGTTTGGGCTTACGAAGGCCCAAACCCGAAATTATTTATGGTCTTGATATAAGATATCTCTTATTTATGGGATATGTATCAAACGACCGGTTTAGGCGGATACGCTAAAGGGTAAGGAACACGAAACCAACAAGGATTTCATGTGTATATATAGAGGGCATCTCGGCTCTCATTAAGGTACGATCTAATAACCATAACTCTTCAACTAAACCCTAAAACAGATTACTTACTGTAAAACACTAAAATCTAAAACGTGTAAAAAGACCAAAATGCCCCTACAACTTTGAAAATTTATTAAAGCTTATATATGTGCCAAATTAAATCACAAAACCTATGTAACTAAACCGTATATGATATGATACAATTATGGGACACCAAGTAAATATTTGTACATGACGTAAAAATACTTTGGACACCACGAAAGTACATATGATCCAAAATCTCATAGTATGTATTTATATTCATTTTTAAACTATTATAAAAATATGGATAATTATCAAACAATTAAGGAAATAATACCAATTTATTTTGATTGATTTTGTTCATTATTTTGGGCAAAAATTACTGCCATTCCCCCCCCCCTAAACTCGGCCAAGATCTTCTCATTATTTAGTTTCATCCCTTTTCTCCCAAAAACAAAACCGAAACACCTAAAAACCCTAACAAATTCGTCCACCATCCCATCCGAATTTTTTTGAGCTCCAAGGCCATTTTTCCTGTGTTCCTTATCATCCCTAGAAGCCAAGAAAAATAAGTTTGAAGGTGTACATTGGTTGATTCGATCCTAGGGAATTTCCTTTTGTCGCGAGTACACAAACAAGGTATAATTCGTTATGATCAATTCGACACTCATAAAATTATTTTTTTATTTTTCCCATGTCCCTCACATCATTTATGATCTGCGAAAAATAGTTTTGGGGTTGTGCCTTGCTCAATTCGCTTGTGGAGGATTTATGGTCAATTCGTGAGGTATATTTCCAAATAATTCATTCGAGCCCTATAAAATTCATTTAGCATTTTTCTCATACTCCTTATAACGTATATACTCTGTTAAAAATGGTTACAAGGTCGGGGGATCATTCGTTTGCTCGTGGAGGAATTCTTTGTGTCGATTACTTATTGTGGGACAATAATTCATTACGCTCGTTCTACACGTCCAATATTTGGTTTGGTATTTTTCTCGTGATCCTTACATCATATAAGCTTCATGAAAAATATTAGAATCGAGCCATGCATGATATATAATTAATTTGTGAATTTAGTCTTTAAAAAGTAATAAAACCCTAAATAATTCTATACGAATTTTCATGGCATGAAATCTATTTTATTTGAACTCTATATAATACATATGAACTCATAAAAATGTGAATTCGAATTATTGAAGCCTATATGAGTCGTGGTGAATTAAACTTGGAATCGGATTTTAGAAATAAAAAGAAAAGAAATAAAGTAAAAGGATAGAAATTTGGGTTAGGGTTCCTTTGGGTGAGATCTGATCATTTATGGCATTTTAAGGTTGTTATAATGATTACATAATGATGGGACATCTAGGGCTTGATTTATATAAATAGATATGTTATACGAATTGCATGTTTTTAAAGATAAGGGTGTGTTTTGTAAATTATGAAACTTGTGGGGTATTTTAGAATATTCTTAAGATCAGTACTAAAATATTAAAAATATGAGTTGAGGGTGTCATGTGTAAATTTTGCATTTAAAAGGTTATTTCGATTAATTAAATAAATATTAATTTGATTTATAATTAAATGAAAGAGAGGGGCTAAAAATGTAAATTCTGGAGATTTAAGGTCAAATTGAGTAATAAATTATATTCAGGGGGTAATGTGTAATTTTGGTAATTAAATGGCTTAATATGTGATTATTAATAATTAAAAGTTGAAATTGTAAATTAAAGGACTTAATATGTAACTTTGATAACTTGAGGGACTTGTTGTGTAAATTATGAATAATTGAAGGGGTGTTCGTACAACATATTAAAATAAGTGTATATCGTGTAAAATGGAATAACTAAGGGTTTAATGTGTAATTATTGATATTATAAGATTTAAAACGTAACTTATTTGATAAAAGGGTATAAAGTGTAAATTTTGTAATCTAAAAGACTAAATGTGTAATTTTGGATAACTCAAGTATGAGAATGAGTTAATTTAACTATGATACCTTAATCCTACTAAAGATGGAAACTTACTAAAGATGGAAACTTGCTAATTTTGGAAACCTGCTTTAAATGGAAAGTTACTTAAAATGAAAAGGCAGATAATTAAGAATGATTTGTAATCCTCCCCTTCTACTTCTTTAGGTGTGAAGAAGGAGAGACTTTGAGCTGTTCCCATATCATGTGTTTGTTTCTGTTTGTGCTTTCGTCATAAGGTACAGATATTCTGCTCTTTGCATAAGGAGCCTTCGATCTCTATTTTGATTCATATTAGGGTTTCCCTATGACATTGCTATGTTCCCTACACTTGCTGTGATCCTTTCGATTTGTGAACCTTTGATATGAACCCTTGATTTGAACCTTGAGATTTGGACTATGATTATGACATATGAACCTTTGCTATGATATGAACCTATGAACCTTTTACCTTTGACCCCAGTTTGATACTACGAGCCAAAATATGTTCCCTAGCCATGAAGGTAACATGGCCATGTCTGTGATGCACCACTGGCATGACTAGTGTGTAGCCCTAGTGATTTGGTTACACCGTCCCCATCATGATATGATATGAGCTCACTATGATATGATTTGATATGGCCAATATGATTTGTTTGGGGGGCGAATGGATGCATCCTAGATATGTTCTGATATGATATGCTTTGATATGATATGATATGGTGACTAGGGCTGGGTGCAATCCACTCCTTTCACACCCCTGGGAGCTGATCACTCCATTTGAAGAATGAGGACACCCCTCATATTATTTGGATTGAAGAATGAGGACACCCCTCATATTATCTGTTTATTGAGAGGCATCCCCTCTACATGATTATGATATGATATGTTATGATATGGGCTCGTGGTGGATTACTTTCCTAAACCTTACTCTTTATTTCCTTTTCCTATATCTCATTCATTATGATATGTCTGTTCATCTCCATTAAATTTTGTTTCCGTTTATTATATATCTGTTCACTGGGCTTTTTAAGCTCAGCCGCATTTCTTTTCCTGCGGCAGGTTTTAGTAGGAAGCCAGGAGCTTGGGTTTGCTTTGGGATGAGAGATTAGCTTATGAAGATGATACCTTAGTTTTAGTATTCATTTATGTATGACTACGTAGATTTGGTATATTTTCCTTTGTATCATTGTAAACCATTTGTATTATGTAAGTCGTATGTTATGCTTGCCTTTGATATGTCACCATTTGCGTGACACTTATACCCTTGCCGGGTTGGGGTGTTACAATTATGGTATCAGAGCCAGGTTAGCGACTTGTAGTACTTCTACCCTTGGCCTGTGTAAGTTAGGACCACTAAGTTTCCCTATAGGCGCTCTTAGGATAACCTTTGCGAAGTTGCGTAGGATTTTCCCCATTGGAACATAAGTCATAACCGGTGAGGAATGGGTAGACTAGGACATCCCTGTGAGTAGTATTTGCTTCCGCATCACTCTGAATCTTGCCTTTGCCTTTAGTCATGCCTTATAAGAACGTTGTCGCAGAAGACGAGGAAGTCTTACCTTCCGTCATTTGAATGATGAACGTTGTATGTTAACCAATTTCCTTTAGAAGGATTTGATGTTGATATTTGTCCAGTACGGAATTGTTATCTAAGCATGCTGATGCTAATAACTGATATTCCATACATCTCAACTCTGACAGTTAAGCGATGTTCGTATTACTATCGGTGCACACCCTACCATTCCTATGTTATAAGCTAAACAAGATTCCAATCCTTTGAACTGTTCACGATTCTAACCTTCAATTTGATATATTTGACCTTGATATATTCTAATACTCTCCCATCCCACACTTTGATGAACCATGTAACTAAATTTGATATGTGAACTATCCGTATGATTTGACAACCACATTCACTCTGAGAATCCATTTCCCTTTGGATGTATTTGACTTTGAGGTCTCTTGATTATGGATTGGTGGTTTTTGTAAAGCTATCATGGACTACAATATTTGAAATGCGACCTTTAACAATCTGCTTCACCATATTTTCATATGATATTCTCAATCATTTGAATCTGTTAAGATTATTGTTGCTATGAAGCACATACTCCGATCTCTTTGATTTCCAATTTTCTCCTAACGCCTGTTAGTATCCACTCTTGGAAAGCTCCGGCACTTGAAAGTTTGTTGTACGAATTTCTGGTGTTTCTGATGAACCTTTTGAGATCCGTTTGGGAAGTAAAGTTGCATTGAACTAATCTGAATTTGGCGAAACCACGATACTGAAGAAGTTAAGAGATTGTAGGAACTGATGGAATATGAGTTTGTTCACTTCAGTGATCTCTTGAATGCTCCTGTTGGTTTATGAAGAAGAAAGAGAGAAGTGTGCGGCGGCACACCGACCATCGTGAATGTAACCGTAATCATTATTCCATTTCCGCGTATCAATATTTGATTTGTTCTATTTTTGAAACTCCGTAGCAGACGACCTCATTTGAGTTTGAAAGACGGAAGAAGCAACCACAAGAACATCCGAGAAGGAAGTTGATTAGTTGAGATTAAGTTCCGCGAAGCATTACAAATTGATTTGTGAAGAGAAAGATTTGTGATATGAAGTTTTTCCCTAAGAAGATTTCCTGAAGTTTCTTTAGTACCCATGTGACCACTATGAGTTTTGAATGATGTCAATTGTATTGGCTAGAAGATTCATGTTTTCGCAAGTATTCGGACAATTGTCATAGTATGACAGTATGTTTGTGCTCAGAGACGAACGAGGAACACGTTGACCATTTTTTAGTATGAAGTGAACCGACCCTTTGTTCTAGAAGAATAGATTTACTTGACGATCAGAGACTGTAGCAGACAACACCACCAGGTATCCGATGACTAAAGAGCTTCCACAAAAGGACCAAGACTGAAGACCATTGTCAGAGTTAGAAACCTTGTAGAAGATGTGCAGAAGAGGTTCGTGACAGGCGTTACCAAGAGAGAAGCATGTGAGGAGAAGACAGACTGAGATGAGACTCGATTATACCTCAAGCAGCACGTGGAGATTTCAGTTGGGCATCAAGACGACCAGACCGTAGAAGATGAGCTTTCAGCACATAAACCAGGAAGTCCACAGCAGTTTGAGTTGGTGAATTTTGAATCATGCTAGAAGACCTGTAGGAGACACGCAACCTTGTTTCTCTAGTCATTTTAGTTGTACTAAGATGAATTGAGAGCTGAAGCAGACTCGCAAATGGAGGAATGCACGGTGATCACGTCAGAGATTCACGCTACCACATCCAAGTGTCAAGAAGAAGTGTCGAAGACTTGAGGAACCAGACTCAAGTTTATGATTTCCTTTTCACCCTATGATCGTATGATTAGACAAGAGAGCGACTACTTGGAATTTGAAAAGATTCGAGATCATGAAATTGAATGGATGAAATTTTGTAGTAAACGTTTGGATTTGGAAGATTTGATTTTTGTAAAGGATGAAGATATTGAAGACGTAATTCATTTCCTCTTAGACCACTTAAGTTTCCGTTACCTTTCGATAGGATCTTTTGAATGAGCCTTACCCTATTAGAAATTCCGTTCTGTGTTCGTTATGCATTTGTTTGGATGATGGTTTCGTTTTGAGAAGGATGATGAATTGTGGAAGACCTAACGTTTCGACGACGAGTTTCATTTTGAGGTGTACACATTCCGTTACGCTATTCGTACGTTCAAATTCCTCCGATTTAGAATCCGTAGTGATGTTTGTTTTGGACCAACCTTAGGAGGTAGGAAGACTGATAGGTGGTTAAGCTAAGTAGTTCTGTTCGCGACTTGAGATAAAGTATGACCATTATGATGGTATACTCATATGATGCTGGTATTATGACGAGTAGCTAACGTGATAATACTTACGTCATATGACGTACCCTTATTGTGTTCATAGGATATTTCGAGGAGTACTTTAGAACCTTATAATGTTGATAGGAGATGTGAGAATTTTTGCATCTGTAAGATTTAGGTTCATTCCACCTATACGCTTAATCTGTTCGCCGTTATACGATCTGATACGTTCGATTCTTGACACGCATTTGTTGATCCATATACTTCTGACAAGAATCTTAAGTTCTGCTATAACTTTCTTCCATTTGATATCACCTACAATTTATTTTCTGTACGATCTCATCTGATTTGCCTAATCGAATGCTATGGACGGCATATCTGTCACAATCTTGCGTATCCTTGTATCTCTTCTGAGAGAATATGATAACCATTCGTCATGTTTGAATATGATCCTTGCAATCTGAATTACGTATGATATGTCATTTCTGGGAACTGAAGTTACTTTTGGATCGGCAATGAAGAGTCATGAGAAACAAGTCTTTTACATTTCCGTTCGCTGTCCGTTGTGTCTTCTGTTTCGTTTCATTTCCGTCCGTAAAGATTCTTTGGAAGAACCACCCAGAGCGGGAAGCTACCTGGGAAACCGAGGAATCGATACGAGCTAGTTATCCGCATTTTGTATTCTGATCTGGTATGTCTCTGTTTTGTTTCGATCCTTTCATTTCTGATTCTTTGCAAATTTCGAGGACGAAATTTTTCTGTTAGAGGGGAAGAGTTGTAAAACCCTAAAATCTAAAACGTGTAAAAAGACCAAAATGCCCCTACAACTTTGAAAATTTATTAAAGCTTATATATGTGCCAAATTAAATCACAAAACCTATGTAACTAAACCGTATATGATATGAAATAATTATGGGACACCAAGTAAATATTTGTACATGACATAAAAATACTTTGGACACCACGAAAGTACATATGATCCGAAATCTCATAGTATGTATTTATATTCATTTTTAAACTATTATAAAAATATGGATAATTATCAAACAATTAAGGAAATAATACCAATTTATTTTGATTGATTTTGTTCATTATTTTGGGCCGAAATTACTGCCATTCCCCCCCCCCCCCTAAACTCGGCCAAGATCTTCTCATTATTTAGTTTCATCCCTTTTCTCCCAAAAACAAAACCGAAACACCTAAAAACCCTAACAAATTCGTCCACCATCCCATCCGAATTTTTTTGAGCTCCAAGGCCATTTTTCCTGTGTTCCTTATCATCCCTAGAAGCCAAGAAAAATAAGTTTGAAGGTGTACATTGGTTGATTCGATCCTAGGGAATTTCCTTTTGTCGCGAGTACACAAACAAGGTATAATTCGTTATGATCAATTCGACACTCATAAAATTATTTTGTTATTTTTCCCATGTCCCTCACATCATTTATGATCTGCGAAAAATAGTTTTGGGGTTGTGCCTTGCTCAATTCGCTTGTGGAGGATTTATGGTCAATTCGTGAGGTATATTTCCAAATAATTCATTCGAGCCCTATAAAATTCGTTTAGCATTTTTCTCATACTCCTTATAACGTATATACTCTGTTAAAAATGGTTACAAGGTCGGGGGATCATTCGTTTGCTCGTGGAGGAATTCTTTGTGTCGATTGCTTATTGTGGGACAATAATTCATTACACTCGTTCTACACGTCCAATATTTGGTTTGGTATTTTTCTCGTGATCCTTACATCATATAAGCTTCATGAAAAATATTAGAATCGAGCCATGCATGATATATAATTAATTTGTGAATTTAGTCTTTAAAAAGTAATAAAACCCTGAATAATTCTATACGAATTTTCATGGCATGAAATCTATTTTATTTGAACTCTATATAATACATATGAACTCAGAAAAATGTTAATTCGAATTATTGAAGCCTATATGAGTCGTGGTGAATTAAACTTGGAATCGGATTTTAGAAATAAAAAGAAAAGAAATAAAGTAAAAGGATAGAAATTTGGGTTAGGGTTCCTTTGGGTGAGATCTGATCATTTATGGCATTTTAAGGTTGTTATAATGATTACATAATGATGGGACATCTAGGGCTTGATTTATATAAATAGATATGCTATACGAATTGCATGTTTTTAAAGATAAGGGTGTGTTTTATAAATTATGAAATTTGTGGGGTATTTTAGAATATTCTTAAGATCAGTACTAAAATGTTAAAAATATGAGTTGAGGGTGTCATGTGTAAATTTTGCATTTAAAAGGTTATTTCGATTAATTAAATAAATATTAATTCGATTTATAATTAAATGAAAGAGAGGGGCTAAAAATGTAAATTCTGGAGATTTAAGGTCAAATTGAGTAATAAATTATATTCAGGGGGTAATGTGTAATTTTGGTAATTAAATGGCTTAATATGTGATTATTAATAATTAAAAGTTGAAATTGTAAATTAAAGGACTTAATATGTAACTTTGATAACTTGAGGGACTTGTTGTGTAAATTATGAATAATTGAAGGGGTGTTCGTACAACATATTAAAATAAGTGTATATCGTGTAAAATGGAATAACTAAGGGTTTAATGTGTAATTATTGATATTATAAGGTTTAAAACGTAACTTATTTGATAAAAGGGTATAAAGTGTAAATTTTGTAATCTAAAAGACTAAATGTGTAATTCTGGATAACTCAAGTATGAGAATGAGTTAATTTAACTATGATACCTTAATCCTACTAAAGATGGAAACTTACTAAAGATGGAAACTTGCTAATTTTGGAAACCTGCTTAAAATGGAAAGTTACTTAAAATGAAAAGGCAGATAATTAAGAATGATTTGTAATCCTCCCCTTCTACTCCTTTAGGTGTGAAGAAGGAGAGACTTTGAGCTGTTCCCATATCCTGTGTTTGTTTCTGTTTGTGCTTTCGTCATAAGGTACAGATATTCTGCTCTTTGCATAAGGAGCCTTCGATCTCTATTTTGATTCATATTAGGGTTTCCCTATGACATTGCTATGTTCCCTACACTTGATGTGATCCTTTCGATTTGTGAACCTTTGATATGAACCCTTGATATGAACATTGAGATTTGGACTATGATTATGACATATGAACCTTTGCTATGATATGAACCTATGAACCTTTGACCTTTGACCCCAGTTTGATACTACGAGCCAAAATATGTTCCCTAGCCATGAAGGTAACATGGCCATGTCTGTGATGCACCGCTGGCATGACTAGTGTGTAGCCCTAGTGATTTGGTTACACCGTCCCCATCATGATATGATATGAGCTCACTATGATATGATTTGATATGGCCAATATGATTTGTTTGGGGGGCGAATGGATGCATCCTAGATATGTTCTGATATGATATGCTTTGATATGATATGATATGGTGACTGGGGCTGGGTGCAATCCACTCCTTTCACACCCCTAGGAGCTGATCACTCCATTTGAAGAATGAGGACACCCCTCATATTATTTGGATTGAAGAATGAGGACACCCCTCATATTATCTGTTTATTGAGAGGCATCCCCTCTACATGATTATGATATGATATATTATGATATGGGCTCGTGGTGGATTACTGTCCTAAACCTTACTCTTTATTTCCTTTTCCTATATCTCATTCATTATGATATGTCTGTTCATCTCCATTAATTTTTGTTTCCGTTTATTATATATCTGTTCACTGGGCTTTTTAAGCTCAGCCGCATTTCTTTTCCTGCGGCAGGTTTTAGTAGGAAGCCAAGAGCTTGGGTTTGCTTTGGGATGAGAGATTAGCTTATGAAGACGATACCTTAGTTTTAGTATTCATTTATGTATGACTACGTAGATTTGGTATATTTTCCTTTGTATCATTGTAAACCATTTGTATTATGTAAGTCGTATGTTATGCTTGCCTTTGATATGTCACCATTTGCGTGACACTTCTACCCTTGCCGGGTTGGGGTGTTACACTTACTCTCACGCCGGAGGATAATCGTGGGAGACAATCCCACGATAAGCCTAACGGTGTTTTTTTGTTTTCTTAGTGCGCAGGTCTCAAGCATTAAGATCTAATTGATACGGAAACAAGGAACGCCCAACTTTTGTATCAACAGATGTGAATCTAAAACAACAAGTATAGAAACTGTCTTGACTTGTAAACTATTAAACACAATGCGGAATATTATGTTTAATCTTAAGAAGAACAATGAATGAAACAGTAGAATTCTCAACAAACACTTCAATATATTAGATATACGAATACTCAAAAGTATTAGGGTTTTCAACCTTGAAGTGAATCGACTCTAACAATGATACGTACTAAACTCTAACCCTAGAACCTCCTTTTATAGACTAAGGAGTCCTAGTCTGTTTACAATAAATTTCTATACAAGATAAATCTTTTTGTAATCTATTCTCTATTTATCTAACCGACTATACAAGTTATCACATAAGCAGTAGAAACTATCTCTAGCAGTAGTATCCATAAGCCTAGCAGTAGTATCCACTTAGTGTATTTCCTTGATCTTCTCAGCAACTCCAGCAGTAGTATGAAATACACTAGCAGTAGTATCATTATCACCGGCAGTAGTATCCACACTTAGTGAATTTTCCTTTTTGCACCATGAGCAGTTGTATCTATTCTGAGCAGCAGCATCTCCAAACCCGACAGTATGTGTTGTCAAAGTAGCACGTAAGTATATGCTAAGCTTGCTGAAACAATAAGTTGAGTAGCAAGTAAAGTGGCAAGTAAGGCAGGCTGGCGGTTATAGGTTGAGTTTTTGAAAAAAAAAGCGGTTATAGTCTAGGTTTTATGTATACCTAGTTCTCTATAACCTTAGCTCTGATGCCAATCTGTAACACCCCCAAATCAGATCGCAGCGAAAATAATATCTGGGGTACTACGTATTAGGATCACAACACAAGTAATAGAGAACGGATTATCTAATCCGTTTTAAAAGCTTCATTAATTAAAACATAAGTTTTACATAATTATGAAATGCGGAAAACAAGACCCATAATAGTTATTAGTTGTCCCATAGTACAAAAACTATGGTCATGAGTGTTATGTGTACACTCCAAAAGTGTACATATTCCCCTGCCAAGCACTGCCTTGCATCATCATGAATCAAACAACTAAACACCTGAGAAAAACATGCTAAAATTCAGCTAAAAGCTGGTGAGTTCATAGGTTTACATAAAGCAGTAAAGTTGGACCAATAAGTTACAAGTTAACATTACGATGTGTATAATGTTATACGAAAGGCTATTACGCTGCGCTAAGTTCCATGTTACCGAAGCTACGATAGTGTGCATGCGATGAGTGCATGTAATTACATGAGATGAGTCCATGTAATAATAAGGCCTGACAAGTGTTCTATACCTAGTCACTTGTAATTCGACATGGTATACATCCGTTTGTCAAATCCGGACTGTTGATTTCTCCAACACGGATGGAGGTATCACCCATAATAGACCTATTTATATCACTCGTGCTTCCCAGCAGGAATTAACGGTACATACGTATGGGCATGAATTTGGGATACAGTACTTAGGCCAGCACGTAATAGTTTGTCAAACAAAAGCATTGTTTAAATAGTTCAAAAAAGTAAGCATATTTCTCACCCCAAGTAGTTTAAAATGAGTATTAAAGAGTAATAGTGGGGCTATGACTCACCTTGAGTGTAACTGCCAAAGGTGAAATGTGAAATCGAGTGAGTTATGGGAACGGCTCTAACACACGACCTGAATAATAGTGAAATCTGAGATTTGACAGTTTTAGCTCAATACGAATAATGAGTGTGAAAATGAGTAACGGATAACGATTTGGTTGGTGATGTGAGTGATTGATATGCTTAAAATGCTTATAGTTTAAAAATAGTATTATATATAATATTATCTTATTTTTATGTTACTGAATCCATAATTATCGTTTCCTCAAAAGTCGTCGAATAATAAGTTAGGTTTATTCGTTAAAATTCGTTATATAAGAATATAACGTAATGTAATTAATATATCGTACGAACGTTAAAAATGCACGTGATTGTATGAGAAAGTGTAAAATATGAATTGGAATTGAATATGAAATAAAGTTACGGCTTGGTCCTTGAACTTATACAGATTTTACACTTTCTACCCTAACAGAGTTAGTTTTGCACCGTTAGTCCTCAGCTAATAACTTACTACATTTTTAGTCCAAAAGAGTTAAATATTACTTTTTTAAGCCTTATGTTTACTGTTTTAACAATTTCCACCCTTAGTTTACTGAAATGGCAGTTTAGAACATATGTATGTAAGATTTGCACTTTTAACCCGATTTGACATATATTTTGCAAAACAAGTCCATATTTCACAAAAATGATGTAATTAATTTTCCGAAAGTTCTAATAGTTTCCAGTAGCTTATTTGAGTGGCAAAAACTGCTTATTATCAGCTAGAGCTTATTAAGTGCTTATTAATTGGTTATTGGGCCTTAACGAGTTAAATAAAGGCCCATTAACAATATTGATCCGTTGGGTTTAAAAGCAACTTGGGCCTGGTTTTGGGCTTATTTTAGGGTCTTAAAAATATTACCAAACAGCTTATAAGTACTGCATATCGCAATTGCTTATTGGGATGCTTATTGGGTTTAAAGCCCAGTCGATAATAATAAGGTTTATAGAACTGTTTCATATAGCGATTACTTTAGGGTTCGAATTGGACTTTTTAGAGCTTATGAGATGAGCTTATTTGTAAAGCTTGTTTGATGAGCTTATGAAGAAATAGTACGAGTAATGAAAACGATATGGTACATGTATAAATTCGATTATATTAGGCCATTTCTTAGTCGAATAATTGAAATGATCCAAAAATAAAAATATGACATATATACATGTGATACGAAATATAGGATTAGAACATGTCTCGATACGCATTATAATGAACGTATATATGTCGAATAAAGGTAATACTCGTAATTTTAGCCATCAATGAAGGAGGTCATATGCATATTCGAATAAATAGATAACAAGAAAACGTAAAAATGTATAGAAAGTTTATATATGATCGAATGAGATATGTACTATGCATGATATATGTAAAACGTATATAACGAATGGAAAAGAGTTTGGAAATGACTTACAACACCAAAAGGTGGTGTGTTATACGTGAATAAGGATTAGGATTCGAGATATATTGGCGTCTCACGTTAGAACGATCACCAAGGGCTCGGGAACAATGTTTTCGACTTGGATTTGAGCTCAAATGATTATGGAAATTGCTCCTGGGTCTTGAGGGTCTCGGCAGTAGCAAATAAGGTGAGAAAATGTGGCTAAGGGTGAATGAGAAAGTATGTATGTGCATATACGAGTATATATGCATGTATGTATAGGTATAATATATTTTATTAGTGCAAGTTGATAGATTTGATTCTTAGCAGAGATTTGTTGAGATATTTAGTGGATAAGATGAGGTTATAATCGAGTATGAAGGTATCAAGGGGAGGGTTTGTGCATAGCCTTGAGTATATGTCGAGTGGTATATATATATATGTACATTCGATAGACCAAAGGGTCCAAAAGACTTTTTAACATGTCCAATGCGTTAGAAATGATGGGGATCAATGCCATAAACTCATATTCGACTAGAAATGATTATATGCTTAGGTGAAA
Source organism: Artemisia tridentata subsp. tridentata (assembly GCA_021014915.2). Lineage (NCBI taxonomy): Eukaryota > Viridiplantae > Streptophyta > Magnoliopsida > Asterales > Asteraceae > Artemisia > Artemisia tridentata. The sequence goes on from CP139505.1 coordinate 358,063,280, forward strand.
ATAAGTTAAGATCGAATTGGATAAATATTCGCATGACTTGTACATGTCTCGAGTGCGATTTACTTTGAATCAGGAAATGAGACTTGACATCCTGATTATATGATGTATGGAGATTTGAGTTATGCAAAATATAGTATAGTTTTTGTGTCGAATTCAAAAGATATTGAGGTCAAGTGATGGCGTATCAGACCGCATGAAATATAAGAAATATAAATTTCGGGTTAGGCTTTTGAATAGTAACAGGCTCAAGAATTGGCCAGGAATAGTATCAGGATCCGTTTGGTTTATTATTCGTATTAGTGATTGTTATGGTCCGTGTGTGAGCTCGTTCCAATGTATTGTGAATCACGTATCAACGTGTTTAAGTTATTATAGTGTAATAACAACATTAAATGAGATAACTTCTCATTTTTCAAGGAAAAATCAGTAATAGATGTCAAAAAATAAATATAGTGCATTTTCTGGTAAAATAATCATTATTATCAAAATGGGAAAATTACCATTTGTCACACTAGTTTTGTCAAATCATTCTTCACATCGACTTTTGGAACAGATTGAGAAATCGACATTTTTGGTTTAACAACCAGTTTTGAAGTATTTGCTTTGTCCGAAGTAGATGGTTTTGCAAACTTAGTATCCACACCCTTCGCTTTTTGACTTTCTAGCTGAGCTCTCAAAAGATCATTTAGAGCTTTCATGTCCTTATAGGCACGCTCATACGACAGTTTTTCATACTTGCATTCCTCGGTTTTTCGATCAATTTGTTTTCAATATGACACATTTTCGTCTTCAATAGAATATGTTTGTAAAATAATGGACATAATATCAGTGGAAAAAACTGCTTTGAAGAGAGAATCATTTAAATTTTCCAAAATATTGATTTGCTCAATAGATTCATTAGCCTTCTTTATAAGGGATTTGTGGTCCTTGACAAAGTCAACTATTTCAGGTAAAAATGCTTTTTTCAAAATGAATTACTCGAGCATTAATGTTGTTAATTTGAGGAGCAAATTTACTTTAAAGAATCTTTTTCAGCTGTAAATGAACCGTGGAATTCCAATTGTTCTTAGTTAGTCTCATTTTAGATTCTAAAGTCGTTTGAAGTTGCCCAATTCTGGTTTTAATATCATCAAGAAATTCTCTGGCAGCACTTGTGTCAAAAGTGTTGTTTGAAGACATCTGTTCCATTTTTGAAAGAGATTTGGAGGCAACTAATGGTTTAGAAACTAGTTTTGAGAAGCCTCGGTTTTTGGAAAACTCAGATGTTTGTTTTTGTGAAACACAAGTAATTCCAGAAAGTTTGTTCAGTTTGTTGTAATCAATGGATTTTGGGACTGGATTCTTTTGTTTCATTTTGGTTTGACTCTCTTCAGCAAGTTCTATTGTTTCCACATAATCACGAACAATAGGAGGATCATGTTTGGTATAAATAACATTTCCATTGTACAAAACATTATGTTCTTTCTGAGCTTTCTTGATATTACAAGGAGATTTGTTACCAAGAGCCATTTTTTATTTTGTATGGTAGATCGGATCAGTTTAATTAGTAGCAAACTGAAACCCTGCTTGTTCCTTTTGTGCCAACAGCAATGCTTTCTGCAAGTACGCTGGATCTTTCTTCTTCGGCTTAGTAGGACAGTTCCTTTCAATATGACCTAAACCTTGACAGTTGAAGCACTTCATTGGATTACCCTGATTCACATTTCCATAATTCTCGACAACTGGAGCTGCAACATTCTTAATCTGATTACCCACTATCTGATGCCCAACATTCTAACCCCTCTGATTTCCAACAAATGGACCCATCTGATTCCCTACATACTGACCCAACTGATTCCTTGCATACTGTCCTGCATTCTGCATATTCTGATTACCCATGTGAAATCCAGTAGCATATCCCTGCATATTCCCAGTAACTCCAACCACTGGTCCTCCTTGACCCATATTGAAACTTGGCTGAGCAATCAGCTTATTGTGAGTGTTCGATGAAATCCGTTGGTTGTTGTTTGTTGGTGTAGAATAGCGTCCTTGGAATGCCTTTGTCAGAAAAGCAAATGCTTGTATCAATGCAGCAGTAGATTCATCACTGGCAGTGAACTCAGGTTCTTGGAATTGTGGATATTGTTGTTGTGGAATAACATGTTGTTGTTGTGGGTAGAATTGTTGTTGGTAGGGAGGTGTTGGTTGTGGAATGTATGGTGGTTGCATGTATTTGTGATTGGAAGATGATGATGGTTGATGTGGTGTGTTCACTGGAAAAGGTGCTGGTGTATTAGCAATTAATGCGAGAGGATCATGTTTTTTAGCAAGTAATTCTTCCCTTACTTCATTTTCCTCAGCTTGGTTCTGCTTTAAGAAGTCGTACAGCTGATCATAGTTAACTTCATGCAAGTTCTTTGTATGATAAACAATGGTGACGTATCTTCCCCATTTTGGTTGTAACTCGTTCAGAAACTTGGTGTTGTTAGCTATGTTCTTCTGTGTGAGGTTGTGTCTGGATAAGTCATTCATGATCTTACAGAACCTGTGATAGTACGACTCTATTGATTCACCAGGAATGGAAGTGAACTTGTGTAGTTCCTTGAGCAATTGTGTTTCCATTTCCTGCTTCCCGAAGTTTGTCCCGTACATTAACCATTTGACTCTTTCCCACACTGCATGAGCACTTCCTTCACTATCCACAGTTGCATAAGTCGTTTCAGGTAGACCAAGAACGACGAGATGAAACACTTGATCATCAGCTGCAATTTGTAGTTTGTCTTCCTCGGTGTACTCAGCCTCAGTCTGATCTCTGTAGAATGGTTGTACTGGGAAGGTTCCATCTAGATATCCAGGGTCTAGGACTTGTCGTGGTTTGAAGGGTCCTTCCAAAGCGAAATTGATGAGAAGTTTTCCGTTTAGTTTGCTCTTAAGATAGCGCAACATACGACTAGCCCACTGTGAGTATCCACCCTTTGACAGCATGGGAGGTCGGTTTTCCGCACCGGCTGCGTGAATATCTTGCTGAGTTGCCATTGAGGTATGATAAACTTGATCTTGGATCGGTTCAATGATATAGGAGTTGAGTTTGTTGTAGGTTGATGCAAGTTGTTGTAGTGAAAATTTGGTCTGAAAACTTAAAAACATCGATAACTTCTTTTTGGATTGGATTTGGGACTCTAAGGTTGGGTTGAATGTTATAGGTTAATGCAAGTTATGTCGTTCTCCTCGGTCTCACGGTCGTTTTGATAGGTAATACGTCGAAAACGGAGTTACGGTTTAAAAGTTAAAGTCGTTTGAAGTTTTGTCAACACTTGCTCAAAATTATTGTCCTTGCTCGAAACTTTTCCTTGTTCGAAACTTTTTGACCTTGCTCGAAAATTTTTCTTGTTCGAAACTTTGAGGCTAGTTAAAAAAATTTTAGCTTATTCAAAATTTTCGAGCTTGTTTGAAATTTTCAAGCTAGTTCAAAACTTTCTGCTAGTTCGAAATTTTGAGACTAGTTTGAAATTTTCAAGCTAGTTCGAAACTTTCTAAGACTTTCTAATACGTACTAATTGAAAGTTTTTCCAAGAGTCGAAGTGTTTTTCTAGCTTATACAAGAAAGAATAACACTGAGTAATCCACAAATCCTGGAGAAACTGCCTGAAGAGCTAGTTCGAAAGTTTAGGGTTTTATGACCTAGTTCGAAAAAAGAGGGTTTATGCCAGTTCGAAATTTTGCCAGAAAATTCGAAACTCTAAAAATTTCGACCAAGAAACGTTTCTAACCAAGGTTTTCTTGTACACCCGACCTGAAAAACACTAAAACTTAAAGAAAGTTGCAAACTTTAACACTTTTATGATCAAAGAAGCTAGCTCGAAATTTTGCAAGAACGCAAAAAGTACGATTTTCAAAACTCAAATTTTTTCAAAAAGCTTGAAACTTTCTTGTGACAAAAGGTTTATAACACTAGTTTGTAATTAAAAAAGTGTTAAAACCACAAAAAAACAATAAAAGTAAAGATTTTTATTAAAAATACGAGTACAAAATGCTTAAAAACGTGACAACCAAAACTCAAACTTCTCCTAAATCATTGTTAGGCTCTGATACCACTTGTAGGACCTTAGATCTATTAACTTATCACACAATATTAAGCAAATATGGTAACAAGAGTATATATGTATGTCGTATGGAAAAGAGAGAAAGAGAAGAGAAATAAACTATAATATATTTCATAAAACACACACTTACACACTCAAGCACACCCTTACAAATTAGGCTTTGGTGTGCTTTTATACTTGGAAAGAGACGCCCTAAAGGGCCTTTCCATGGGCTTTCCATGGGCTTCGTTTGGGTCATGGATTGGACTTGGATACAACTTAGATATAAGGACTAGCCTACAAGAACTACTAACCTATTAGATTAGTCCAATCCTTGTGCCCATTAACAATTCTAATATATATTCTACGACACATTACAAAGTTATAAATATGAGAATGATCATCACTTATTTTTACATTTCTTTAATGCTAACAAAACCGAAACCGAACAGAAATATTCAGTTTTTATAAAACCCAAAATCGAAACCGTTCGGTTTTTGGCGGTTCGGTTTTTTCGGTTTATTATTGGTTTCGGTTCGGTTTTGGTTTTTTCGGTTTTTAACCGTTCATATTTTGGCGGCGTCAATTTATACCAACAAGCTTGTTTTTTTTAGAAAATTTGTTATTTTTCTTTACTTTTTTTGTCAATCTAAGCCGCATAATGTTTATCTCATATTTTTAAAAAATGAACATGAATTTATAAATTTGATTTATTTAGTTATTTATTTATATTATCAGTTATATATTATTATATAATAAAACCGGTTCGATTCGGTTTTTGAAAAACTAAAAACCAAACCATCGGTTTTTAGTTTTGGTCGGTTTTTTCGGTTTCGCTTTGGTTTCGGTGTTTTCATTTTTTTTTATCACCCCTACTGGTAGGTGTCCCATGCATATAGTTGACTTTCATATTATTTAATTCTAACAAGTGGTTGTACGACGATTTTATATATGAGAAATGCTAAACATTCATACAAAATTCTTCTACAAATGTGTCTACTCACAGGATGCTGACACTTGTTAGAACTGACGGTTTGGATGCAGAGAGAGAATGAGTGAGAAAAAAAATATAATATTGTTGTGTGTAGGAGGCTTTGTAGAATGAAATGGTAGGAGGGTGTAGCAAATCTCTTTATATATTATTTCTTTTATGTGATCTTTTAAGAAAAAAAGGCGTGTGTTTGATAGGAGGTTAGATTAGACATTTGGTGTATGTGTGTATTGTGTATTTTATAAGAAATGATTAAGATGCTTAAAATGTGATTTATTTTATGTCTAAATTGACATCATAGTAACTTATTAATTTGTAGAAAAGTGACTTTTGATGTTGTCACCAACATAATGTTACCATATAATTTAAGCATACATTTAGACATTCTAATTGGGCATGCCAATTAATGTACGAAAATATAAATAACAAACATAAGACTTGTAATAATGGTCATCAAAATCATCATCGTCTACTTAGCGCCATATTATCATTTCGCTTCACCACCAAACACCCCAATTAATTAATTTTTGTGTTATGTTATGTCTTTAAAAAGTTGGTGGTGCTGACCACCAACATATAAGAAATACACACCACGTCTGGTGGTGGTGGTGGTGGTGGTGGTTTATGGTCAACCGGGGGTGGGGGACGCGAACTTTATGCCCTTATTGCTCCCTGTCTAAAAAATCAAAAATATTATTCATTATTAGGGACGAATCGAGGATTCATAAAGCATGCTTGGGCCATGGCCCTCCAGGGCCCTCAAAACTGTTATTTTACTGTAACGAGAAGTGCTGCGAACCGCCGCGTTGCGGCGGGGCAGCAATAGATAGCAATATACATACACAAAAGATTGCATAAAAAAGTAACAGTAGTATAGTGTTATATTACAGGCGATAGTGGTTTAGATGTTGTTCTAAAGCAAAAAAAAGTTAACATGTTATTAAACCGTTGGACTTGGATCTTCAGTTATTTACGGATAACTGGTTTTGGTTTTTTTGTTGCACTGCTTGTTTCCTCTCGCTTGTTGGTTGGTCTTGTAAATGGCTAGTAGTCTGTATTGTAGTAGGAGTGGTTGCTTGCAAAATTCCAGGTGAAGTAGGGGTTACCGGAGGTTCGGAAGTAGCACCTGACAGAGGTCAGTTAATTATCATGCAAAAAAAAGTTACCAAGTACATGAAAGAGACAACAGCTTGTGAAATGACAACCTTCTTCAGTTGGTGACTCGGGTTCAGCTTCTGTTAGCAAGGGGATGTTCTGTTCAGCCGGTAGCAGTAGATGTGGACCAGTTTCCATCACGCTATCAAGCACATAGCTCTGATTTTCTTTTGTAGAATCTGGCGAGAAGTGCAGCTGAAACAAATGCGTGGTTCCTTCGAGGGCTGCTAAATGTGGTGGGACTGTATACGGATCAGTGTAGCCTTCTTCTGAGACAACTTTGTTGACTTTTGTGACTATTGAATGTACCTCATTACAGAAGCATGTTAACGTTAAAACTCCAGTGTTGTCAGAAATCAATAGTCTAAAGGAATAACTGCATAGGTATTAAACATAGGTAAGTTGATTACACATTATTAAGAGTTTTTTTGTGTTAGTTATAAACTGTTATTGGTTATTTGCACCTGTAATCATCCGCCTGTGTTGGAGCTGGTGTCTCACATTGTACATGTGGGCGGTCATCAAAGATTTTCCTTCTACAGTCATGGCATCTGCGGTAGAACCACGGTATGCCAACAACAACTTGTTCAATTGTTGCAACGACTGTGAATCTAACATTCTGTAAAAGGTAGTTATAGATTAAAAGAGTTACATGGCAAATAGAAAGCTAGTACTTGTAAGTTTGATGCAAGTACTGACTGTTTGGTTTCTTGGATCTTCTCGTAGAAGCTCATCTATTGTAGCTCTGTTTCTTTTCTTTTCATCTTCTATGTTATCATAGCGGTATGTTTGTACATTCTGTATGACTGGTGGCGGGAGCAGCTGATCATACCTATAAGGATATTGCAAGTTATGTAGATGTTTAAAAAATTTGGTAAATGTGTTAAAAGAAAGGGAAAACAACTGACATGCTTAGGATGTAATCTATTTCAGGAATAGGAGGGTTGAAATAGTAGTAAGTTGCAGGTGTGCTTGATAGCTGCAACCCTGCATTTGTTTGTGCCTTTGTTAGAATTTATTCTGTTTATATCTTTTGAACGTGGGTCTGTGGCAATGATGGTACCTTTGTATGTCTTTACCCAGCATGAACTCACAGCCATCATGGTTGGTTTAGGTTCTTTTTCGTAAGTATTGATGTTAAACTCTTGAGCTTTCTCATTCCAAAGGGTGAATCTGACAGTGTCTCCTCTGCATATGGAAAAATACGTTAGTGAATTGTTATTTAGAATGCCTGTTATTAAAAAAAGAGTTCATATGATTAACTTACTCTAAGTTACGAAGTATGATGTCTCTCCAGACAATCTGTTTTGTATTGGGTGGGTTTGGTTCACGGATATCACCAACAGAAAGGACACATCCTATGTAATCTGTAGTGACATAATGTGCAGTTATATTACTTTTTATTGTGCGATTGTTAGTAATATTAATATGTACCTGTTAGTATTATAGTGTTTTTGTCTGCACGCTGAAGTAACTGGGTGTATGTGGCAAAGTTGAAATGATGCAGTGGAAAGCTGGTTCCAGTATAGGGCTGAACGTCAGTGACCCTCCCTAATATCAAGGTGAAGCGATTAGGTAATGTCTGCATCCATTTTTTGGTGTCTAGAAGACCGAATCCAGTGATTGTGTATGCAGCATTGATTTGAAGGATGTTATCAAATCTTGTCTTTTCGCGGCCTTCTGCATTTGCCTGTATGGCACCACCCTATAATATGACAGAAAAAGACAAATATTTAGAATGGGAAATTTAATGTGTATTAAAAGGCGTGATGCAGATTAACATCACCTGCTGATCAAGTAATATAACGCTCAAAGTTGGCTGCTTTATTCCTCTAGTATCTGTAACTGTCCATTTACGATATACTCGTACGCATATTGCCTTTCCTATGTCTGACGGTTTGAGATTAGCAAGGCCAACAATTTCAAGATCTGTTGCTGGCCTTTTTCCTGCAGACCTTGTTATTGTTGCCAGTGGAGTATCATGTGACATTTTCCTGTATCATAATGATGCAACGTTAAATAAGATCATATATAAATAGGTGTAATAAGTAAGAAAAGGTAGTTGTTAGCAAAAATGCATAGCCAATAAACTGTATCCAAGTAACCACCACATGAGAGTTGGTGTTGGCAGGAGTCAGTCTAGTACAACTTTACCTTGGTTCGAAAAATGTATTGGTATTACATGGGAAGAAATATATGGTTGTGGTCTCCGTAAAGTACACGCGAAAGAAGTCTCTGAAGGTTTCCATTCTTACAACATTATAAAAGGGTGGGCCTATTCTCTTGTTTATAGGACCGTACATGTAATTGTCAAATCAGATGTAGCGAAATCTGTGTCCGATTTCTGATCAGTATAAGCATGGTAGTGGAATGTGTGTGATCCTATATGGGTTCATTGAGCTGGCCTTTTGACAGTAGGCAATAAAATCTTTCAAAATATAACTAACATAGATATAATCCGCAAGGGTTAAAATAAGATATTAGATTGTACATAGGTTTAGTCACCTGTGATTTAGTAATAGGATATAAAATCTGTAAAAATATAGGTAAGAAACATACTAAAATATTAGATGCCACATGAGTTCAGTGTGTAAAAACATAGCTGATCCTATATGGGTTTACTTACCTGTGGTTTAGCAATATATTATGATGTGTGACCTGTTCCAGCAAAAAGGCAAGGGAATCGGATGTGACAGAATCTATCTATTAGACCCTATGTGGGTTCACTGATCTGCGCATTGTGAAGTGCACGCAAAAGAAGTCTCTGTAAGCATGGTCTATTCTCTTGTCTATAGGACCGTAGATGTAATTGTCAAATCAGATGTAGCAAACCCTGTGTCTGATTTTTCGTCAGTATAAGCATACTCGTAGAATGCGTGTCACCCTATATGGGTTAACTGAGCTGGCCTTTTGACAGTAGGTAACAAAATCTGTAAAAATATAACTAACATAGATACACTTCGCAAGGGTTAAAATAAGATATGAGACCCTATATGGGTTCACTCACCTGTGATTCAGTAATAAGGGAGAAAATCTGTAAAAATATAGGTAAGAAACATAGTAACATAATAGACGTTACATGGTACCAGTGATTTGCTAATCAGTAATAGGCTAAGCAAAGAAAACATCTAAAAATATAACTGATTTTATATGGGTTTAGTTATTTGTGCATTAGCATTAGGAAGCAAAATCTCCGCTGATCTGATTCTGGTTAAAAGAAAAATGCATATTACCTTATATGGGTTTAATGAGCTAGATTTTAGCAGTAGGTAGCAAAACGCGTAAAAATAACTAAGACAGATAGATTCCACAAGGCTTAAAATAAGATATCAGATGCTATATAGGGTTACTGACCTATAATTTACCAATAGTTAAAATACAATTATAAACTTAACAAATTTCTTCTAGAGAAAATTAGTGATTGGTTAAGCGCTATACAATCTCTAAGTATTAGAATAATATATTCTGTACGCTGTAGCTGTGCTTGGGTCATATGCATAAATACCAACACAGAAATGCGAAAGAATATGTGCAATTTATTTGTTATGAATAAGACCTGGCTTCCGATAATGGTTTCTAAAAAGTCCCTGTAGACGATATTTTTCGTCGTATTCGGTGGTCTGTTGAGCTGATCTTTGATGAGGATTTTTAGCCCGTCAGGAGATGTGGCTCTTGAAAGTGCAACGTATAACTGGCCATGACCAAAAATGGGTTCTGGTAAGTACACGCCGATCTTGTTCAGTGATTGTCCTTGGCTTTTGTTGATGGTCATTGCGTAGCATACTTTTACCGGGAACTGCTTCCTTTTGAATATAAATGGCAGATGGTCGTCTCTGTTGAACAACAGAATTCGAGGAAGAAATACTTTTTGTTGTATGCGAGTACCGGTAACAATTCTGATTTCGATTACCTTAGCAAGCATCTGTGTTACGATCATGCGTGTCCCATTACAAAGACCTCCAGTCAAATTCAAGTTCCTTAGCAACATAACAGGGGCACCTATTTTGAGTTCGAGTTTATGTGGCGGAATTCCTGTGAATGAAAGCGTGTTAAGGTACTCTACTGGATATAGTAATTCTGTGGCTCCTCCATCATTTCCGCGTGGTATAGCTTCATCGTTACTTGTATATACATGACTGGGAGCAGACAACATGTGCAGGATATCTGAGTTAATAGCGTCAGCAGTTTCATTTTTTGGACAAACAATTGCTCTTTCTTGCAAGGATTCGGCAGTTGGTGATTGAAGAATCGTGTCAGGATATATGAATCGTATAAGTTGCATCCTTGCGTCATGAGTATCTGGAATACAGTACATATCGGGTATATGTATCCATGAGGTATCTTGGGGATCTGATTGATCTGGTTCGCCAATAACGCCATTTCCTATGTTGACCAACCATTCAGAAAATGCTGCAGTTGCAAGCAATTGATGGGAAGACGCTTCTGTTCTTTGCAGGCGCATATTTTCAGTCAACAGATGAACTCTGAAGTGTTTCCACATATATGATTCAGTGATACATGAGGAAATAATTTGTTGCTTTGTACCTTTTCTCTTTACCGGTAAAGTTTGCCTGAAATCTCCACCCAGGATGACTGACTTATTGCCAAAAACAGCTGTTGGTGTATCTAACAGATCTAGCAAGGTCCGGTCAAGTGCCTCAAAACATTTACGGTCGTTCATAGGCGCCTCGTCCCAGATTATCAGATCTGTTTGTATCAGTAAATCAGCGAGCTGAGTATGTTTTTTTATAGTGCATATAGATTCATTCGTTACATCTAGCGGCAGCTTAAACCTTGAATGAGCAGTGCGGCCTGATGGCAACAACAGTGAAGCAATCCCGGAAGAAGCCACTGCAAGAACTATCTTTCGCTCTGCTCGTAGGGCGTAGATTATACTCTTCCATACAAAAGTCTTTCCAGTGCCACCGTAACCATATACGAAAATTAGCTTTTGTCTGTTATCTCTTACGCCTTCGAGAATAGCATCAAACAGTTGTCGTTGCTGAGTATTGAGATTTGGGACCAAACGATCTCTTTGAATGCTCATGGCTTCTGTATCATAGCTTCGTTCTTCCATAACTGTTCTGTTTCGCAGAATCTGTAGCAGACGCCGTGTAGTGAGGTGGATACCAAAATCTGTAACCGATTTCCCATGAGACCTAAGAATAGGTTCCAGCTCATAGAGAATCCCATTTTGTAGCTCTTCGTCAGTCAAGTTAATTTGGGGCATTTGGAACACTTGTGATAAGATTATAGGTATATCGTCACTCATAAGCCTCCAGTGCTTATTCCAAAGAGACGCTGGATTACTAACATCACAAAAGATAAGAATTTGAGAGAACAGTTGGCGTATTTCTAATGTTGTAGCGGTTAAGGCTGCTTCTAAAAGAGCAAGCGACCATTCTCCGTCATCTGCTAATAAACCCATCGCTTGACATGCTGTTCTATTAGTTGGATAAAGGCGGCCTTCAACTGTACGTATAGCAGAGAACGATGCACAGCCCTTCTGATGGCAAAGTAAAAGCCTTTGGTAATACAAATCACCAGCGCTAGGATGTATGTATGCTAACCTACCAATTGAAGGCTTGTTAAGGTTTCGTCTAGGCGACCAAAACTTTTGACCATTATTCCAAACAAATTCAAAAGGAAAGTCTAGATACGTCAGGTGGTGAACGAGTGTAGACCGAGCATTAAAGTCTAACCATTATGTTAGGGTGGTTTTCTTGTTACTCGGATTTTCAACAACAGAGTCTAAACTTTCATTTGTTCTGAAAGTTACACGCTGCATATTTTCAAGATGAACAGCTAGTATTTGAACTGCCGGGTCTCTGTAGTGAATATCGAGTCCTAGCAACCGCCAACAGGCCTCGTGTGGACCAATGTATCTTGCATCTAGATAATTCTTTATCCCATCAATTCTAACTGCAGGTGCTTGGCTAGTTGAAGGCGTGTTTCTAGTGGTTCTTGTTATCTGCATGACTACCCGGTCTGTTCCTTTTGAAATATACTTGAATAAATACTTAATCAACATTGTCCATTCACAATATTCTACATTGATGTGTGCATAAAACCTTCTAAGAAGCATCATATTATATGGCATGACATAGCTATTATCTAGGTCAACGTTTTGAATGGTAGTAATGTCTCCCCAAAGACGCCTGCGATAATGTACGTACCCGTTTTTGTCCACAGAAGTAGCATCAGCATATGGTTTAGGAAACCCTTTTGTACATGTATCAGTTCCCTTCATACATGGCGCTGATCTATTTGCGATGCCACATGGACCATGCATCATAAACTCGGTAACTATTCGATAACCTTCTGGGTCAACGTGTCTACCAGGTAATTCAGCCGATATATATCGGTCGATATCTGCATGTGAGCGTACTCTTGAAGATTCTTTTATCCATAACAACAAATGACAATGTGGTAGGCCACGCTTTTGAAATTCAACCGTGTACAATACTGAAAAGTTAAACATAAAAATTGAATCAGATATAATGGAAAGGGTTTATGTATAGGTACATATTAACAAAAACTGAAACTTACTCGCTGCAACTGGTCCAAAAGGTCTTCCGTCACGCAGATACGCAATCAAAAGATGAATTTTCTGCTCGAAAACTCGGTCGACAACATCTGGTCTATCAGCAACATTCACGTCTGGAAACTGTTCCATATATTCTGTAATTTCTGGCCATTTAACATTGCATGTGAATGTGATGAAGAAAGATGGGTTTCCATAAACCCGGCAAATTGCGAGTGCATCAAGATAGTGGCTGTACATATACCGTGGTCCACCAACGAATGATGCAGGAAGGATTGTTCGCATTCCTACATCGGAACCATTCAGATCACCGCGTGCAATTGCATCATATACCCCTGAAAGGTAATCATTTCTGATATCGTTCTGGTGTTCCCGAATGTAATCTAATCGATATTGCTCTACACTACAATAAGCTGTGACAACATATTGTTGAAAGAGCCTCCCGGATCGTGCGAGCAGATTATATTCTTGAAACCGATCATGCAATTGATACGCGTAGTACATCTTCATTGACATCTTTTTGGTTTCTTCGACTGCTTGAGTATTCGGGTTGCATAAACGTAAGCCAACGTAGAATCCATCTTCTCCAAAAACGTAAAGTAGAGGAAACTGAAATGACATATAGCAAGGATGTAATTTGCTAACTCTTTGCGGTTGACTGGAACGTTGTTGAATAACCATATCAAACTCAGTCCCTGTATCAGGGCCTCCTACATAAACAATAGCTCCAATAGAATCGCCAGAAGGCAACTCATGTTGACGCGAACCCTTGACTGCAAATAAGCGTATCTTGAAGTCAGGAATGTCTCGAGCGTTCAGCAGGTTTCTTGTTGTCCTAAATAAATGAACCAACTCATTGTGCTCATCTAGAACATGAATTAGACCATTAACAATTTCTGGCCTTAAATTTTGACCACCATCTTCAAAATGGCTTAAACGATTCTGTATTTCATTTTGTGTGTCAAAGATATACATCTGCAAGAAGCGCGGTTCAGTTTCATCAGGCGGACAAAGAGAACCTATCCAATGATAAATCTGTCCCGATACTTTGAAGACATACGGGCCATGGCCGCTGTTAACTGATTCATCAGTCTGAGCTCCTAACGATGTCATAGCAAACATTGAGTTATAAGCTCTGACATTCTCCATGAAATTCCGGTTTGTGAATAATTACTTGATGTATGCAGGATATTCGGACTGACGCCACAAAACTACTTGACCTCCCATGCAACATCTATGATAGCTAGGAAATACACGGCTTCCATGTTTGATCCTTTCTTCAAACCAAAAAAGTGCCTTGCAATGACGGCAGATTCTGTTACATGGCCCAAAAGAGACATATGTATCTGGTGGCCCTGTAAAGTAATTAAAAAAAAAAAAAAAAAAAAAAGGATTAAAAGGAATAAAAGAAACAGAAACAACATCCCATATAGCAAGAAAACATAATTAATACTACGTGTACGTTGACGGTTAATACCAGTTCTTTGTCTTCTAGCTGCTCGCCTAGCACTCGATATAGGATTTGTAAGCGGCTGAGAAATGGTAGCAGGAGTGGAGGACGCATTTTGAAAGTGCGCATTATAGTTAGAAGATGTAGTAGGAGCAGCCTCAGATTCAGCTACGAAAACAACAACAAATGTTAGATACAGATAAGAAAACAAAACTGGTGTATGTAGGTAGGGGTGTCATTCGGGCCGACCCGACCCGAACCTGACCCGAACCCGAGCCGACCCGAGTCAATTCGGGTCAACCCGAATTGACCCGAATTTATATTCGGGTCAATCGGGTCAACCCGAATTGACCCGAGTTCTAAACAAGGTCGGGTTCGGGTATGTTTTTAGGAGCCTTGACCCGACCCGAACCCGACCCGAACCCGATTGACCCGAGAAAACTAACAAATTACAAGGCAAAAACTCGGGTTGACCCCAAACCCGAGTTGACCCGACCCGAATTGACCCGACCCGAGTTGACCCGAGACCCGAATTGACCCGAGTTCAAACAGGGTCGGGTTCGGGTAATTTTTTAGGGGCCTTGACCCGAGTTGACCCGACCCGAGTTGACCCGAACCCGACCGGGTCAACCCGAATCACACCCCTATATGTAGGCGTTAAGAAAAGCAAACAAATTTAGATAAGAAAACACTAAGAAAGAAAGAATAACAAAAATCAGAAGCAGAGCATACAGAATATTACCACAGGATGGTGTAGCAGCTCTTTCTCTCCTGGTGGAATGGCTAGTACTCGATATAGGATTTGCACGGATCCGAGAAATGATAACGGGAGTGGAAGACGCATGCTCAAACTGTGTGTTATAACCAAAAGATGTATTAGGAGCAGGATGAGGTTCAACTGTTAAAAACAACGGCGAAAGTTATAGACAGAAGACGAAAGCAGAAGCGTTAAAAAGGCGGTAAAAACAAATAAAATACAGGCATAAACAAATGACAATAAGAAAATATACAGAACCGGTTGTTGCTGACAGCGATACATCATCTACCTTCTGTTTCCCTTTTTCAGCAACAGCAGTTTGATCTGAGGCACTACATTGATAACCTTCATGCGGCTCATTAATCGATATACCATTAGAATATCTGCTAGGAATTGTGGAGAAAGCACTGTTGTTGGTATAACATAAAGGATTGTCACTATCCATGAATTCAGCAACGTCACAAGGAGGAATCATTATACTTTCACAAAACGGATTTGGCATATCAACCGTTAGAAAGGCACCACCAGTATAAGAATCCGAATGCGCTGGTATATCTGCTCGGATATCGCGGATGAAAAAAATACTTCTTAAGCAAACATAAAGAAACAATGAAAAAGGAAACTGAAAAATAAAAGATACAGAACATTACCAGAAGATCGGATAGTTTCTGTAACACCCCAACCCGATAAGGGTAAAGATGTCATAATAATGGTTTCATATCAGATCAAACAAAGCATACATCAACAATAATACAAAGGTTCTCAAGGGTTACAATAAAATTCTGAAATTTACAAGGTTACAAAGGAAACAAAAGCTAAATACTAAGTCTGCAAATGCAAATCCTTCTACAAGTCTCTACTTCAAAATAACTATCAAGGTCTTCTAAGTCCAAAAGTCTCTTCACTCATACCCAGCTTCCAACTAAACCTGCCGCGGGAAAAAGAAACGCGGCTGAGCTTAAAAATCTCAGTGAACAGATATATAATATACGGAAACGAAAGCAAAAGACAACGAGCATACATGGTATAGTGCAAATGGAATAACATAATGTATAGACAAAGAATATAATAATGATGGAATGAAAAGAAAGGAAATAAAAAGACATAAAAGGATCAGTAATCCACCACGAGCCCAGAAACAAACCAAATCACATCATCTCAAATATAACCAAATAGAGTAGCTAGCTCCCAGATATGTGAAAGACGTGTATCGCACACACCATCAGTCACCAAATAAATATAACAATAAACAAATAACATATACAGATAACAGGTCAAATCTAGGATGCACCCATACGCCCCCTCAGATAATCAATAATCATAATCATAATGGCCATAGCCGATAATAAATAAGGGACGGAACAGGTCATTACTCTCCTGCCCTAGAGTCATGTCAGAGGTGCGTCAATGACATGGACATGAAACCCTCATGCCTAGTGATTTATTCGTAATATCAAACTATAGGTCAAGGTCAAATGTACTAACAAAATAATCAAAAGTCATATCTTAAGGGTACATGGAAAAAGGTTCATGTCAAACAGTCCAGAATAACTATCAAATGTTCAAATCAGAGTTTATCAAATTAAGTTTTATCTCAAATTTAAGTTCAGATTATAAGGACTATATCAAATGGTTTAGAAAAGAATTTCACAGGTTCATAATTAAAGTTCGTAGCCAAAAGTTCATTTTAGAGGTTCCTGTCAAAAGTTCATTTAAAACATTTCTTTAATCATGGTTTTCAAATAAATGATCTTTCCGAATAGTTTTCATAAAATAATCTTGCAAAACGGCTTTTCATAAAAATATTCTTTAAACTAGTACCCATAAAGGTTAACAATTGTCATATAAAAATAGTATCATATCACCACCCATAATCATTCTTTTAAAATAACTGATATTTCTCAAAACATTTCCAGGTCATAATTAAAAAGGTTTTCACATTTATTTATCAAAATCAAATAAACCTTCGAATGTGATTCGAATACTAATATATAACAAGGTAACGAACGAATATCAAATGGATCATTATA
Organism: Artemisia tridentata subsp. tridentata; assembly: GCA_021014915.2. Lineage (NCBI taxonomy): Eukaryota > Viridiplantae > Streptophyta > Magnoliopsida > Asterales > Asteraceae > Artemisia > Artemisia tridentata. The sequence continues at coordinate 358,080,268 of CP139505.1, forward strand.
GAGACTCAAAGAAAAAAGGGTCATATCGAACATCAAGGTCAAAATGAATCAAACAAACGAACCAAAGTGTAGGGAAAACATAGCAATGGCTCAGGGAAATCCTAAACGAGTCAAAACAAGAGATCAAGAGAACGAAGGCACCTTACAAGAAGGGCAGAATATCTGTACCTTATTAGCAAAACACAAGGATAGAAAATGACAAGAATTAAATTACTCCTTCCTCGAACCTAAGGGAGTAGAAGACAGAATGACAAGTGATTTTTAGTTATCTTTCCCTTTTAAGTAACTTTCCTTATTTAGCAGGTTTACCTAATTATCAAGTTTATAATATCACATATTAGGTTAAGTCATTAATCAAACCTTATTATGGGATTAAGGTATATTTTATCAGTTACAAAAGTTTAGGGTTAATTATGACAAGTATACATAGTTTAGGGTTATAATTGTAAATTCATTAGATTCAAAGGTTTAACATGAAAATACTTTAAGTTACTCAATTAAATACTCATATTATTCAGAATGACATTTTAATCTCTTCAGTTTCACACTTTACAGTTTATACCCTTCCAATTATATAATTTACAAATCAAACCTTATATTTACATATTTCATGATTTAATCCCTATAATATTTATATTTACCAAACAAGCACCTTATTTTACAAAATTACAGAATGTAACCTCAGAATGATATATAGTACGAATTAGACCCCTCAGAATTTAGAAATTACACAATTGGTCCCTTAACTTTACAAAACTTACAATTTAGACCATAACTTATTAATAATTACATATCAAGCCCATAAATACTAAAAATTACACATTACTCCCTTAATGACATTATTTACACAGTATAACTTCAAGTTTCCAGAATTTACACTTTTAGTCCCTCTATTTTAATTAATTACAATTCGTACCTTATAAATACAATTAATTCTTTTTCTTGAAATATTTACACTTAGGACCCTCAAGTTATATTTTTCCCACATTCCTACTGACTTATATAACATTACAAAAATATCCCAGAAGTTTCAAAGTTGGCAAAACCTACCCTTATACTTTTAAAAACAAATCGGATTGCACTTTTTATTCCAAAACCAAACCCTAATGTATCCCAATTATTAAACCATAATTATTCCATCATTATTAGCATTAATTACACTAGATTTAACAACATGAACCCTAACCCTAATCGTTCTAGGGTTTCTTTCGTATTTTCTTTATTTTTCCATATAATCCGATTATAAAACAATTCATGATCAATTATTCTGAGCTTCTAAAAATCTTATGGCTATTTTTCTAGGCTTATATTATCATCATAGAACATGTAAAAATTATGGTTACAACCCAGAAAATTCGTATAACAATATTTGGGAATTAAGTGTGTTTTATCTCTTTAATTTTCGTACGCTTAATTAAGCTTGCATGATTCATGTTTATCATTTTTCCTAAGTTATATACAACCTAAGGATCACTAGAAAAATTCTAGATTAATATTAGAACGTAAGGATTAGTCGTAAGGATTTGTACCTCTCGTACGCAATAGATCGAACAAGAAAGGGTACCACGATCGAATCAAGGCTCCAACGTTTGAACTCCTATTTTTCGTAGCTCTCTTACACCTCAATGAACTCCAGAAAATCGCTTGATCAAGTCCAGAAAATCGTATGGAGGTTGGGTCGATTTGTTTGTGTCGAAAATTAGGGTTTCGGCTATTTAGGGTTTTACAAAATAATATGGTTTGTTGTTATCCTTATTAAACCGAATTAGGAGGGGGCATGGATCAGATTTTCGGCCCACAATTTTCCAAGAATTAGGATTGTATTATTTTTGATATATTTTCCTAGTTTATCTGATAATTATCTTAACTAAATGGTTTTACAAAATATAATTAATTTTACTTAATTATTTTCGGATATATATATATATATATATATATATATATATATATATATATATATATATATATATATATATATATATATATATATATATATATATATATATATATATATAAGTGTATGTGAATTAATACTTTTTGGACATTCAAAGTGATATAATGTTGTCCCAGAAATTAATTTACTAGATATGTAGATTGTTTTCAGAAGTTTGGAATTGTTTCAGAATTTTATAAGTTATTTATTTAGGTTTTAGGTTTTCAGGGGTAATTTAGTCATTTACATGCTTTCTAAATTTCAGGTATTACAACTTCTTCCCCTCTAAAAAAAAATTTTCGTCCTCGAAAATTGAAGTGAAACGAAACGGAAAGCATAACGGACCGCGAACGGGAATGAAGTAGGACGGAAAACAAACAAAGACGTACTGGATCCAAATACGAAATGTAGATAACTAGCTCGTATTGATTCTTCGGTTTCCCAAGTAGCCTCACGCTATGGGTGATTCCTCCAAAGAATCTTTACGAACGGAATAACTTTATTTCTCATGACTCAAATCACAACGAGGTGGTTTCAAATTCCTCAGAAGGAGACAAATAATTTGATTTGATTCAAAAGGTCCATGCAACATAAAATGGATGATAGGTGAATTTTCAGGATCTCTTATGAGATACGAACAAGATTTCAGATCAAATTAATTGTATCGACAGCAAAGAGTTTTACAAGAATTCAAGACTTATAACTGAGGTCAACAGAATGAAAACGAGAGTCCAAACTCATCCAGATATTTAACGAACGAAGGTACAGTATACGCATAGGTAGGATGAACCTAACGTCTCACCAATCACGGATAACCCAATGGAGATTCTAATTCTAAACTTCTTAGATACTCCCCAAGATATCCTATGCCCACAACAAGTGCACGTTATATGATGTAAGTATTATCACGTTGGCCAGACGTCATAATACTTGCATCATATAAATATGCCCTTACGATGGTCATACTTTATCTCAAGTCGAAATCAAAACCACCTATCTTAATTCACCTAGTACTTCTATAGTCTCAAAGGTCAACAAGATCAATTGTCATAGACAAGAGGGAAAACAAACTATTCGCAAGAGTATCGGAATTCCAGGTTTCCTAGCAGAAGTGGAGTACGCCGTCACAAGCATTATATCTTCCACAATTCGCCAAAATCTCTCAAAACAAAGCCGTCACCGACATACTAAAAATGAACACGAACAGAAATGCTTCTAGGGAACTTAAATTAGTAAAGGATCTTATTACTATATAACGAAACTTAAGAGGGTCAATGGAAATGGAAGTTATTCGTCAATAACTTCGGCGTTCACAGAATCAATTCTTCCAACCATAAAGGTCTGTTTCTAAACTCCGTCCATTCAACACATCCAATCTCCTCAAGTCCGGTTAATCTGTCTTCGTCTGTCCATCAATCGGAAAGTGAAACCAAAATCGGGAACTTGTGTCTGGTTCGTCGAGCCTCCTGCAGTTCTTCTTGGAATGTGATGGGGTAATGTGGATTTCTAGCATGATCTTTGAATCTCTTCATCATCCAGTCTGCTTCCGCTCTCAATTCATCTTAGTACAACCAAGATGAATAGGAAAATTAGACTGCATGTCTTCATCAGCTCCAAGTTTGCCATCTTGACTAAATTTCTTCTTCTGCATCGCCAACACTTCAGCCTTGTAAGGAATGTCTTTACTCTTCAGAGTAGCCGCCATTGTTGTCAACTCCAGGTCAGGCAATGAAATCATTTTTCTGATATGTCTTTAGTTGTCTTTGATGCATCCGAAACTTCCTGTGCAGTAAGTGAATATAACCGAGTCTCTTTCTGATTTATCCCAAAGATTTTTCCACCTGAAGGTATGGCAGCAAATTTCTAATTTTAGCTTTTCCGAACTCCATTCTCAACTAAGCTGTTTCTATCTGTTCTCGAATTTTCTCCATGGTATCGTCAGTTGCAAACATCTTCCAGAATTTTTCGGCAGAATTTAAAGGATTTCAGTTCTCCATTCTATTGTTGGCTTTGACCACATGGTGATAGCTTTCAAAGCTCGCGGGATTTTTGGAAGTATCCTAAATTAAGAACATCGTTGTCTCAACAAATATCAATCTCTCAGTATGCACAAATGACTAACAAGGTGCAAAGATGATTTTCATGCTCGTCCTCGTCTCCGAATGTACTATTAAGTCATACAATGACCATTTGTCCAAGTACTCATGAGAAAACGTTATTTATCAAATTTACAAAACAGTCAGGGCTTTAGCTAATACTATTAGCGTCCCTGATTGTCATAGCAGTCATTTACGAACACAGAAGGCGATTCTAAAATTAATTCATCAGAAGGAAACTTCGCACTCTGAAATTAAACAAACACGTAGTCGTTTCAGGGAGGATGAATATTGGCTCTTAACAGTAATACGGTTCAGCTATCTCCAGTCACCATCCTTCTTTATCGCGAACGAAACTAAAACACGCCCAGAATATACACTTAGGTAAACTCACTTCCTGGTCTTCGGTTGCTGCTCTTCCCGGTTCCTTAAATCAGTTTATATGATCCCGAACATATCTGAAAGACATCTTCGCTTGGTGACTAGACAATCTCTATCAAATCCTACTTCACGCTCTGGTGGAAAGTTTGGTGGTCCAATCAGGAATTATGTTCAGATAACTCAGGTTGCCCAATGACTCTCAAGATAAGGTTCATTCATTGGTGCATGGAATGGATTCTTGAACGACTTCAATACTAGGGATTTCTAAAGGGGTATCTTTAATGGATGCCAGAAAACCAAGGCAACCATGGGAAATCAAAGTTCTGGCTTTCATAGCCGAGATGAGCTTGACAGACCTAAAAGGTTGAGAGTCATGATACACACATATCACACATGAATTTTTCCATAAATTGCTCAAAGCCTTATTATTAAATACTCGGGAAAACCCATAATCCAACGAAATCAGTACAATATTAATGCCAAAAGAAACCTAAGACAAAATTCTAAACAATAATAACACACATGGCTCGAGCTCTATCTCTATGCCTAGATCGCGTTACTCGCGGTGGACTCCAAGTCCGATTCCACTTCATCTTCTTCGCTAAGCCATCCGTTTCGGTTCCCCTCAGGCTGTGGCAGTGGTCGTCTCGCAAAACCATCCTCAGAGTTCCTTCCTTCATCTCCTACGTCGTCCACAAATCCATACAAATTGTGACGCTCAGCCCGCACTACTCCTCCTTCTTCTATGAACTTGGGACACCTTCCCGGGTACCTAGTCACGAAGCCGTTTCCATCGGTTACCTCCGTCTCGTGCAGATGTATCTTTTTTCCACTTATATTTACCACGGTCATCCTTTCTTCAATCCGGCATGGCCACATACTAGCAGGGATCGAAATCCTCCTGTGAGTCCTTCTCAACTTACCAATCCTTTTTCGGCCAGTAGCGAAAACAGCTGCCCAACGATACTTGGTGCGTGCTGGAGGTGCCATGCGTCTGAACGATTTTGAAAATGATTAACGAAATATGCAGAATAAGCACGAATGGAAAGACAAAACAGAATCCTAATGTCTACCCAAATCCTCACCGGTCAAAACTTACGTTCCTATGGGGAAAAATCTTAAAGCAATTTTCCAAAGGTTGTCCTACGAGCGCCTACAGGGAAAACTTAGTGGTCCTAACTTACACTGGTCAAGGGTAAATGTATTACGAATCGCAGCCTGTCGCTCTGATACCATAAATTGGTACACCCCAACCCGATAAGGGTAAAGATGTCATAATAATGGTTTCATATCAGATCATACATCAACAATAATACAAAGGTTCTCAAGGGTTACAATAAAATTCTGAAATTTACAAGGTTACAAAGGAAACAAAAGCTAAATACTAAGTCTGCAAATGTAAATCCTTCTACAAGTCTCTACTTCAAAATAACTATCAAGGTCTTCTAAGTCCAAAAGTCTCTTCACTCATACCCAGCTTCCAACTAAACCTGCCGCGGGAAAAAGAAACGCGGCTGAGCTTAAAAAGCTCAGTGAACAGATATATAATATACGGAAACGAAAGCAAAAGACAACGAGCATACATGGTATAGTGCAAATGGAATAACATAAGGTATAGACAAAGAATATAATAATGATGGAATGAAAAGAAAGGAAATAAAAAGACATAAAAGGATCAGCAATCCACCACGAGCCCAGAAACAAACCAAATCACATCATCTCAAATATAACCAAATAGAGTAGCTAGCTCCCAAATATGTGAAAGACGTGTATCTCTCACACCATCAGTCACCAAATAAATATAACAATAAATAAATAACATATACAGATAACAGGTCAAATCTAGGATGCACCCATACGCCCCCTCAGACAATTAATAATCATAATCATAATCATAATGGCCATAGCAGATAATAAATAAGGGACGGAACAGGTCATCACTCTCCTGCCCTAGAGTCATGTCAGAGGTGCGTCAATGACATGGACATGAAACCCTCATGCCTAATGATTTGCTCGTAATATCAAACTGTAGGTCAAGGTCAAATGTACTAAAAAAATAATCAAAAGTCATATCTTAAGGGTACATGGCAAAAGGTTCATGTCAAACAGTCCAGAATAACTATCAAAGGTTCAAATCAAAGTTTATCAAATTAAGTTTTATCTCAAAGTTAAGTTCAGATTATAAGGACTATATCAAATGGTTTAGAAAAGAATTTCACAGGTTCATAATTAAAGTTCGTAGCAAAAGTTCATTTTAGAGGTTCCTGTCGAAAGTTCATTTAAAACATTTCTTTAATCATGGTTTTCAAATAAATGATCTTTCCGAATAGTTTTCATAAAATAATCTTGCAAAACGGCTTTTCATAAAAATATTCTTTAAACTAGTACCCACAAAGGTTAACAATTGTCATATAAAAATAGTATCATATCACCACCCATAATCATTCTTTTAAAATAACTGATTTTTCTCAAAACATTTCCAGGTCATAATTAAAAAGGTTTTCACATTTATTTATCAAAATAAAATGAACCTTCGAATGTGATTCGAATACTAATATATAACAAGGTAACGAACGAATATCAAATGGATCATTATAGAGACTCAAAGCAAAAAGGGTCATATCGAACATCAAGGTCAAAATGAATCAAACAAACGAACCAAAGTGTAGGGGAAACATAGCAATGGCTCAGGGAAATCCTAAACGAGTCAAAACAAGAGATCAAGAGAACGAAGGCACCTTACAAGAAGGGCAGAATATCTGTACCTTATTAGCAGAACACAAGGATAGCAAATGACAAGAATCAAATTACTCCTTCCTCGAACCTAAGGGAGTAAAAGACAGAATGACAAGTGATTTTTAGTTATCTTTCCCTTTTAAGTAACTTTCCTTATTCAGCAGGTTTACCTAATTATCAAGTTTATAATATCACATATTAGGTTAAGTCATTAATCAAACCTTATTATGGGATTAAGGTATATTTTATCAGTTACAAAAGTTTAGGGTTAATTATGACAAGTATACATAGTTTAGGGTTATAATTGTAAATTCATTAGATTCAAAGGTTTAACATGAAAATACTTTAAGTTACTAAATTAAATACTCATATTATTCAGAATGACATTTTAATCTCTTCAGTTTCACACTTTACAGTTTATACCCTTCCAATTATATAATTTACAAATCAAACCTTATATTTACATATTTCATGATTTAATCCCTATAATATTTATATTTACCAAACAAGCACCTTATTTTACAAAATTACAGAATGTAACCTCAGAATGATATATAGTACGAATTAGACCCCTTAGAATTTAGAAATTACACAATTGGTCCCTTAACTTTACAAAACATACAATTTAGACCATAACTTATTAATAATTACATATCAAGCCCATAAATATTCAAAATTACACATTACTCCCTTAATGACATTATTTACACAGTATAACTTCAAGTTTCCAGAATTTACACTTTTAGTCCCTCTATTTTAATTAATTACAATTCGTACCATATAAATACAATTAATTCTTCTTCTTGCAATATTTACACTTAGGACCCTCAAGTTATATTTTTCCCACATTCCTACTGAATTATATAACATAACAAAAATATCCCAGAAGTTTCAAAGTTGGCAAAACATACCCTCATACTTTTAAAAACAAATCGGATTGCACTTTTTATTCCAAAACCAAACCCAAATGTATCCCAATTATTAAACCATAATTATTCCATCATTATTAGCATTAATTACACCAGATTTAACAACATGAACCCTAACCCTAATCGTTCTAGGGTTTCTTTCTTATTTTCTTTATTTTTCCATATAATCCGATTATAAAACAATTCATGATCAATTATTCTGAGCTTCTAAAAATCATATGGCTATTTTTATAGGCTTATATTATCACCAAAGAACATGTAAAAATTATGGTTACAACCCAAAAAATTCGTATAACAATATTTGGGAATTAAGTGTGTTTTATCTCTTTAATTTTTGTACGCTTAATTAAACTTGCATGATTCGTGTTTATCATTTTTCCTGAGTTATATACAACCTAAGGATCACTAGAAAAATGCTAGATTAATATTAGAACGTACGGATTAGTCGTAAGGATTTGTACCTCTCGTACGCAATAGATCGAACAAGAAAGGGTACCACGATCGAATCAAGGCTCCAACGTCTGAAATCCTATTTTTCGTAGCTCTCTTACACCTCAATGAACTCCAAAAAATCGCTTGATCAAGTCCAGAAAATCGTATGGAGGTTGGGTCGATTTGTTTGTGTCGAAAATTAGGGTTTCGGCTATTTAGGGTTTTACAAAATAATATGGTTTGTTGTTATCCTTATTAAACCGAATTAGGAGGGGGCATGGATCAGATTTTCGGCCCACAATTTGCCAAGAATTAGGATTATATTGTTTTTGATATATTTTCCTAGTTTATCTGATAATTATCTTAACTAAATGGTTTTACAAAATATAATTAATTTTACTTAATTATTTTCGGATATATATATATAAGTGTATGTGAATTAATACTTTTTGGACATTCAAAGTGATATAATGTTGTCCCAGAAATTAATTTACTAGATATGTAGATTGTTTTCAGAAGTTTGGAATTGTTTCAGAATTTTATAAGGTATTTATTTAGGTTTTAGGTTTTCAGGGGTAATTTAGTTATTTACATGCTTTCTAAATTTCAGGTATTACAGTTTCCGAATGCATTGGAACAGACGCACCAACACGACATGGACCTGTAAATAAGAGACGTGGAAAAAAGATTATAGGCATGAATAAAATACAGACATAAACAAACAACAATAAAAAAAATCAAAGTACTAGTTGCTGCTGACAGCGGTATATCATCCATATTTTGTTTCCCTTTTCTGTCGGCACTTGCAGAGAGCGGAAAGACACGAACACAATCCTCACGGAGTTCATTAATCGATATACCATTCGAAGATTTTATAGGCAGACCATGGACATCGTTAATCGTAACCGAATCATGGCCCAAGCAAAGGTCACAGCATAAGGAATCGTCGACAGACATGAATTCAGAAACGTCACATGCAGGAATCATTATACTTTCACAAACCGAAGTAGGCGTATCAATCATAAGAAACCCCGCACCGTTGTTAGCATCTAAATCATCGGCCACATCCATAACACCACTAGGGACCAACCCTTCACCAAGATCATCTCTAACCGACCTGTTTCCTTCTAATGGTTATTCACAACTATTTCTACGGACAGCTTTAGTCTTACTCCTCATACTTAACAAATAACTATTTTTTTTAGTTATGAGGCACAGGTTTACTGTCACTTCTTACGGTTTTACTCTTATCACAAATTACACAACTCACAAATCACATAAATCACTACAACTACTTTTACAGATAAGGCTATTCTTATTTCCTACAACTACTCGTCACAAATTATACAAATCGCAAATCACACAGATGACTACAAATCACTACAGACAAAGTGCAACATACTACAAATCACACAAATCACTACAACCACTTAATCGCAAATGACACAGATGACTAAAAATCATCAGACACAAAGTGTAAAGAAAAAATACGACAAACATACCAATACACAAACCTAATATCCTCTGATTCGCCGCAACAATAATCTTGAAGATTTCCAAAACTGAACAATCAAAAAATAAATAAATAAACAAATAAATAAGACAGCAACACGTAGATCATAAGAAGCAAATACACAAACCACGAACCTACTGCCCTCCGGTAAGGTTAAACTGTTACAGCCACCGATGAAAATTGACGAAGAAGATCTGCGCAACTACCGAGAAAAACCACAGGGAAGAGACACGTATAATCTCCAGGGCATTCTATCATTTGTTAGACATCGGAAAAAGGGTAAAAGAAGCCACCAAACAAACGAAAGGGGAAAAGCGGGAGCCCACAACCCAGAACTTAGCCCAATACTGTTATGTCAACTGTAGCAAAATGTTGACGCTACATTATACATAGGATAATATGTTCATTGAGTTAGTGAGATGAAAATATTTAACAGTTTCACCCCTTTAAAATTAACTATTAATACTTTGGCCCTTTAATAAAAGGGGATAGCTTGGCTATAATTTTTGTACCCAATTGGCTACAATCCTTCACAAAAATTACACAAGCAATAAATCAGGGACCCACAGAAAAGAATCAGGACCAAAAAAAAAATCAGGGGGCCACATTTATAGCACAAAATTGTAGCCAATTGGCTACAATTAATTGTAGCTAATATATTCCCTTAATAAAATATTTTATCCATTATATAATCCAACTCGTATTTCCTGAATATAATTTACTTTATAACTTAATTTCATTTCATTAATATATATATAAAATATTAGTTTAGTTTTAGTATTTGTATTATTATTAGTATAACTACTCTTTATTAATTTAAAATACAATTAGTGTTGTAAACATCGGCTTAGGCGGCCGAATAATCGGTGCCTATGCGCTAGGCGTGAATCAACTGCCCAATTTTAGCTTAGTCGGCCTTATTAATCAGATTGATTAAAAGTCGGTCAACGTACCGAGTAATCAAATAAAAATCGGCCAAATCGGGCATATATCGGCCAAATCGGACAAAAATCGGTTAAACCAATCAGCTCAGGTCAACTTTTTCCAAAAATTAAAATTGCGGTTTTTTTTCTCTATATACGTTGTGTTTTTCTCAAAATTAGTCGATACAACCATGCAAGCGCACCTCGGGCACTAATTTAACAAAAACTGCGAATTTTATACTCATTTTTCTTATATCAAATGAATGTTTATGACAATAATTGAATTCAAAAATTGGTTTCTGAATATTAATAGAACCATTTGAACCGTGAACCTGAAAGCATTTTGATACATTTTGTTTATGTTATACATATAATTTTAAAATTTTGTAATTTTATATATGAAAATTCTAATCCGATTAATCCCAGATCAATCCCCACTTAACTGATTAATCGCTAGGTGATACATGTCCTACCGAGTAGCGCATAGCGATTTTCACAACCATGAATAAAATGAAGAAAAATATAACGGGATGTTGCTATTATACATTAGAGATAAAAATTAAGTTTTGGATGTACATTTTGTAAAACCTTTTTAAAATAGGGTTGGTTTGGTAGCTTCTATTTAAGTTTCTTGGATTTTAGGGTGCAAGAATTGATTAAAATGATTTAGTTTGCATGTTTGGTGCAAGAATTGATGACACATGACAAAATGATTTCTACTAAATTTGATGTAGGTTTAGTGACAAAATTATAAAAGCCTAACAAACTTTGTTTGCTCTTTTTCAAACATAAAAATTAAAAGGAATTCATTTGCACAATCAATTATTTGCTACTTTAACTCTTAAGTTTTTGGGATGTGTAAACAATCTTACACTTAGATTTACTCATTGAGGAGAACGAGAACGACAAAAACACTTAATTTCGCAGAGATAAGTATGCGAAGGTAAGATTTAGATAATCGCACTTGTAACTCAAAACAACTGGACTACTTTCAGAGTTACATTACACACGAGTGCGTGTAGGTATATATGTAAGCAAAGTGTATATGTATGTGTTTACATGTTTTTATGTGTGAAATAAATAAAACTAAAAGAGTATAACAATAAAAACGTGCATATATGTAAAAATGCATAGACACATACGTACAAGTTTAGAGGAACAAAATGGAATTACACAGAAAGTGAAGGATTCAAAAGTCATTAAGTTGAGGTGCAAGGGCAAATTGTTGTGTTTTGCGGTTTTTCCCGTACGGTGCGATGGATGAAAGTACAACCTTTGACCATGAAACCGCGATTTACGTAAGATTACTTAGTTTATTCGATCGACTTGTAATAAGCATGACACCAGTGACCAGCCTAATGTTTAAAAGATTTTAAACTTTCAAACGAACAATATAATAAGAGTACGTTTTAGTCCATTTATAGACTAAACGACTATAATACCCAAAAAAATTAGATAGCTTTGTCTCATCTCGTAAGAGTGATTTTGTATAGCACAAGACGCGTGAAGGAAAATTAAATAATCATAATATTATGACACCAGAATACCAGATCACTAGAGCCGTCCCATGAATTTTGTTGGAATATGTGAATCATAAACTAAATAGAAAGCGTATCTTTTTTATTCTTAGCAAGAACAAAGAAGCACGTGCTCCAAGAACAAAATATAAACCATAATAAAAGGCTTATATGGATCGAACACCACAAATAAACACAAGATAAAAGAAGCTTGTTACTCGTTCTTGTACACACGTAATACTAGCGTTCCAATGGGAAAAGCTAGGTTCAAATCACAAAACAAACCAAACACTTTGAAAGCAATACTTTGATCGGCAATTCCTAGTGGAATTAAAAGAGGCCGATCAGTTCTAGCTTAGAGGGGAAGAGAAGGAGAGAAGTTTGGCTTGTAAGGGATTCAAGATTAGGGAAACAATGAAACACAATGGGATGTATTTATAGTTTTCCTTGGCTTGCTCCCTACTCCACCACAAACTGAACCCTAACCCTAAAAGGGAAGGATCGGCCGACTTTCTCCCCAAGAAAGGGATTCTAGATCCTTCTCTTCCTTTGTTTCACATTTAGTCCTTTAACGACCGTTATCTCTAACTCCGTTAAGTACTAACTGTCGTTAAGTATTGTTTTGTGAAATGAATAAATAAAATATGAAATATATTTAATTTATTCAAACCATTGGAACTCTTACGTATTGTGTGCAATCCCGAGTCTCGGGTTCGAAACCGGACATACTAATATTAATAATTATACATAAACTCTAACAGCTCCCACTTGGATAACTATTAATATAGTAATGACATGGGCTAGTCTAGCTTAACAGATCCCAATGCCCCCAGCTCGATCCGTGTATGGTTTTCCTTGAAAAAACCACGTGATGAAATAATCATCATACTTATCCTTTTGTTTCTAATACCGCGTTAATATGGATATGGATCTTGGTCATTCCATAATTAACAATTAGTTTCTCGTTTATACATAATTGATCAAGATTACCAAATCATCTGAACATCATTCAGATAGCCTTTGGGCGTGCGCACGCAAACATCTTGTCAATCCTACGAGTGGCCAAGCAGTATTAAACTTCAACACAGAGTTGAAGGAACAAATCCTTTATTGACTACGAGCATAACCCTCGAACTTCGCATCATTTCCGAAAATAGCCCTTATAACTACCTTTTACGGATAGCGTTAGACTACCTTACAGAAAATGAGCTACATCCTCGGCAGTTATCTGGTATCTCAAGTCTGAGGATAAATATTCATGATATACTTAATGACGACGATCCATAAAGTATAATCATGTAGTTGGGATAAGTCCTATATTCAATTTATCCAATATTGAATATCATGTGACATTGGTGTCTCAACCTTACAGTACATTCTACCAATCCTCACATTTGTCTTAGTTCAATAATATTCTCATATTATTAATTGACAACTGATGAGGCGAAAAGTGTACCGCTTTTAAGGGGTCATTTAAGCCTTAAATCGTATTTATTTGATCAAATATTGCCCTAAATCGTTCCTTTTGTCATTTTAGGTACTTTTGAGGAGAAATCTGGAAAAGGAGGCATTTTGGACGTTTTTGGAGCATTAAAGTGAAAAAAACGGCAAAGTCTCAAAAATCGGCTAAAAGTTACTCTTGACGGCGTCAAGATTTACTCTAGACGGCGTCATGCTTTGGCAAGAAAAGTTGGACGTGAAATTTACTCATGATAAGCCAGTGAAAATAGCATGTGAATTCTGACGGCGTCATGCTTTAACTTAATCAAGGGCGTCACGGCTTAAATCATAAGGGGACGGCGTCACGTTCACGAGCTGACGGCGTCAAGCCTTGATAAGCCAGAATGGATTTTGGAAGAGCTAAAGAGGGACGGCGTCAAGAAGGTCATCCGGGAACCCTAAAAGCGGCGAGGTGACGGCGTCACACTCCATAAGGTGACGCCGTCAGATCCAAAAATCTATATATAGTTTTCTAATCTTTTGTCATTAGAGAGAGCTTAGTGTGTGGAATTTTGGGATAAAACCCTAAGACGATTTTAGCCACTTTTTCAGGGCTTTTTGCCTTGAGATCTTCCATGTTTCATTGAAAGATAAGTTATCAATTAATCATTCAATATGTCTATGTGTTGTTTGATTCTATCTTATGCTTGTCTTTTGTTTAACATGTTAGGCTAAATTTATCTTGTGTTTGCTTAGATCTAATGAAACCTAGCTATTGATTATTGGTTGTTAGTGTGTTGTTAGTTGTATTGGATGATTGTTTATCTATGTTAGGCTTAAGAAAACTGGCTAACTTCCTATTCGGTAACTTGCTTGAACGTCTTAAGAAACATGAACCAAATGCGTACTAAAGGTTTTTATGGTTGTATTTAATGCACAAGCGAATTCTAGTGATCCCATGTTAGGAGCTTCCTAGCCGGCTCGACATAGGAGTGAAGTAGGAGCTTGTAGAGTTGGGGAAGTAAGTACGCCACCCCACGAATGGTATTAAGGAATACACCCGTCATCCACGCGACTAATACACACTAATTAACCGGTAAAAGATAGTTAGGGAGTAAGGAAATCTAAGTAAACACATTTCTCTACACATAAGTTTCTCACCACATTTCATTTCAGTTATTTATTTTATTTGCATTCGTAGTAATTTGGGTTAGTTGACTAGCAACTAATTCCGCCCACTCCTTCAAACCCGAGATTTTACTTGCTTTCATAAAAACTATAAAAACATAAAAAAAGAATCTTCCTCAACCCTTAGACCTAATTAGAGTAGCCTTTCATACCTAACGAACACTATTCCCTGTGGAGAACGATCAATCCCCCGTACTTACCACTACACTATACTACATCGGTCAGGTACACTGCCTGGTGGGGTTGTAAGCCTCTTGAGATCCCTCGAGAGGTAAAACCTGTTGTAAGGTCACAAAACCACGCAATCAAGTTTTTGGCGCCGTTGCCGGGGAATAGTTATTGTTTAGGTTGAATTTTTATTTCTATTAGGTCTACTCACTAGATTCCTTTCTAGTGAGATTTTTATTTTATTTTTCTAGGTTTTCTTTAGTCTATCTATTTTCTTCGTGTCTTTGTTCGTAACCATACCATCCGACATCATGGAAGATGGTAATATCCTTAACCCCCACAACCCACCACCACAACAACACCCACCTCCTAGAGCCCGTACCTTAGGAGACTACTCTCGTCCTAGCCACCATGGCTATCGAAACACCATTGAGCTCACTCAAGGAGCCAATGTCACTCCCTTGCGATCCGACACCATCCGGTTGGTGCAAAGCGGATGCGCATTCCATGGACTTCGTTCCGAAGATCCTAACCAACATCTCAAGGACTTTCTCAAAATCGTTGATTCTATAGACCTTGATGTTGCCACTCGAGAGACGACCCGACTGCGTCTCTTTCAATTCTCTCTGCGGGACCGAGCTAGTCAATGGCTAGAGCGTCTACCCGCAGGATCCATCACCTCTTGGGATGATCTCACCACTCGTTTCCTTGCTCAGTTTTTCCCACCAGGAAGAACTACCAGGCTAAGGAAGGATATCTTGATGTTCGAACAACGTCGAGGCGAAACCCTATATGGGGCATGGATTCGATTCAAGGACTTACTCCGAAAAGTCCCTCACCATGGCATAAATCTATGGCTTCAAATCCAAATCTTCTATGACCATGTTGATTACCACACCAAGCGTGCCATCGATCGAGCCGCCGGGGGCAGATTGCGCGACAAAAGCGCCGAGGAATCATGGGAGATCATTGATGAGCTTGCATCCGACGATGATGAATTGTGGCAAGTCTCCCACGACGTGCGCTCGGCAGTCAAGACATATTCATCACCCGATACAGCCAATCAAATCACTGAGGAAAGCGTTAGTGAACTTGAGAAAAGGGTTGCATATCTTATGGAAAAGCAAAAGAGACCCTTAAGTCCACAAAAAGCGACAATTAACTCAGTCTCAAGCGTTAAGCAAACACCATTGTCCGAATCACCCCTTAGGGAAAATGCTAAACCCTTCCATAAGCATGCTCAACCCAACTCACCACCTCAGGAACTTAGTCCAACATTCGAAGCTCGAATGAGAGAGTACATGTCAAAACACTCCGAACGGTTGGCAAAATTTGAGGAAGCCGTCTACAAGCAGAAGGAGGAAATGGAGGAGAAGATGGCGGAGATGATGAATCTTTTGAAAGAATACACAAATACAAAAGCCCCTGCAAAAGTGTTGGTGAGGAATGACGTTGATGTTCCTAACACTAAATTTGTCAAGGCCACCTCCGTCGTCCAAGAGGGCGGAAATGATGGAAGAGGGAAATCCATAACTATGGAAGTTAACAAAATTGACCTCATCCCACTTAATAATGGAAACACCAATGCGTACAAATGCGATTCCGACAAAGGAGAGGAGGCACCCTCTGAGGAGCGCCAATTGGTTGAACCGCCAGTGTCACAACAAGTGAAGCATTACTTGAAGCACGAAATAAACAAGGAGACCATAAACGATTGGGTGAGAAACTATCGACGTACTCATCTACCCAACAAGAAGTCCAAGAAGGTGGAACCGGATGATAAATCTGACACATTACCCGGTGGGCAATTGTATGAATGCCTCATAGGACAAAAGTTAGTGGAAAAGCAGAAATTCTACGGGGTCTTTGAAATACCATGCAGCATTGGAAAACACAAGTATCTGGATGCGATAGCTGACCAAGGTTCCGACGTAAATTTGATGCCCTTATCCGTTTATGTTCAGTTAACCGATGAGTTGCCATCCATCACCCATACTAAACTCTCCTTTGCAAAGCATTCTTATGAGTATCCGCTAGGAATTGCAGAAGATGTGTTGGTCAACGTTGCCGGATTCCTGTATCCGGTCGACTTCATGATCATTGAGAGAAATGATATGAATATGCCAATAATCCTTGGGGCACCCTTTCTCGCTACCACTAGAGCACAAATCAATTACGAAAATAGCACCATCCAAATGAAGAAGGGGAAGAAAACAATAAACTTCCCAACGATCCCACGACATATACGAGATATTGCTCTGCAGAAGAAGATGGAGGCTAACACTAATGTAGTCCGTGGTAATGTTCGAGAGAAAATTCTTGCATGGGAGGCAAGGATTAAGAGTTATATGGAAAATGAGATTAGAGAATGTAAGGGTAGAAATAACAATTATATTGAGGCTGATGAGCAAATCAATGACCCCGTTGAATTTACAAAAGGAGACTCAGTGCTCCTAAGGCATTCAGAAACAGAAGCACCTACTAATGAACTAAGTCCCTGGTGGTACGGACCATTCACAATTAAAGGTTTACAACAAGATGGGATAGTAAGCTTGACCAGCAAAGGAGGAGGTGAAGTGACCGCAAATGTCGAGCGATTGAGACACCACCACCATGATAACAAGGATCATATCTATCAGGGA
Organism: Artemisia tridentata subsp. tridentata; assembly: GCA_021014915.2. Lineage (NCBI taxonomy): Eukaryota > Viridiplantae > Streptophyta > Magnoliopsida > Asterales > Asteraceae > Artemisia > Artemisia tridentata. The sequence goes on from CP139505.1 coordinate 358,098,166, forward strand.
TACGTCATTATGAATGATGGAATCACGTAATGTACGTGACTTTGAGTCTAGCTACAAGACTCGTTAATAAAGAAAAACCCAAGCTTTATTTGTTTTATTTGCTTTGTGTGTTTATTTATTTGTTTGTTTGTTTTTATTTGTTTCCGTATGTGTGTTTAATTTTTATTATTATTGATTCATGTTCAAAACTAATTTGTGAAAATGCTTTATGTTGTTTTTAACTTCGTCTTAACTACATATAAAGGTATTTTGCAAAAGATAAGTGTAAGGGAAATCTAAATCGGTTTATTAGAACACAAATGAACATGAATCGTAATAATAATAAATTAGCATACATATTAGTGTTTGTTTGAGTCAAATGCTTGTATCGAGTCATAATGATGTTTTGCAGGATTTCCAGGAAGTAAGGTAAAGGTTTTTCCAGAAATTTTCCGGAAACTAAAAATGAAAATTTTTGTCAGGTCATTTCTGACGGCGTCAGGGGTTATAACCTGACGGCGTCAGATTTAATTTCCAGAAATTTTTGAAAGTTTTGTTTTCATAAAAAGTTTTTATTAAATCTCCAACTTATAATCTCCAGGAATCTGCAAAATTATCATTCCACAAGCATTATATCCTTATATATAGATTTTATCCCGCTGATGTTATGCAGGTTTTCGTGTTTGTTTTCTCAGGTTTAACAGGTTATTTTGGACAAGGAAATGTTTTTGGAATCAAGCTTATGGCGATGCATTAGTCATGGAGCTTCAACATTACTTTGGAGGAAGATTTAACCATGTAATTTCATTATCCACCGAGCGAATCAGGGGAGTATTTGATTTCATTCTTTTACTTTTTGCTTTTACATCTTATTATTTGAACATTGGGGACAATGTTCATCTTAAGTGTAAGGGGGGGTAAAAGTACGATTTTAGAGAATGCCATTGCGCTTGATTTTTGTTTGTTTAATAGTAGATGTGTAATAAAACTGAGAGAAATACTTGTTAAGGTAATTTTAGTGCCAAATTTAAAATTTTTTACAACATATAGGAGTGAAACTTTAGTTCTAATGAGCGTCTCACGGATAGGAGTTATATGACTAACAAAAACCGTACCACTAAAAAATTTTCCACCCCCAAATATGTGAGGTTCGCCCCTAGAATTGGTAGGAAAAGCATTTATGCTATGATGTGTGTACCGGTAGCACTTAGATTCTAGAACTTGCGTTAGGACCATTCCAAGGCCACAAGTTAGACTACATTCGTGTAGTTAGATTTACTACATGATAAGAGGCATTAGGATTAACCCATTGTTTTACACCTGTGTTTTTGTTATAATTACGTTGGCTACATTGGTCAAGTAATTCTCCCACACCCTTTGCGTTGTACTCATTTTTAGTACACGATACCCCTAGTACACCCCTCAGAGCCTATCTTTTCGTTTCGACCTTTAAGCATTTTACTTAAAGGAAGAATTTGTTTACACCCCACTTAAATGTACACCCAAATCGCCTTAGCCTACCTTGTATGCACTCATCTTTAGTGCATTATTGTGACAACATTTGTTTAAACCCAAGTTAATTATCTAATTGATTACATGGTTGCTAAGTCGAGTCATATCCTTGTACATATTGTTTTGGGACGATTGGGACTCATGGGTAAAGTACTAGTGTAATGGAGTAACGGGGAAGAACATCATTTATTACCCCCATATGTGCTAAATATTTTAAAAGTACTCCAAGTTTTTCGATTATCTTAATTCGAGTCATTAGATTAGTATTTGTAAAGTTATGTAAAAATTCAAGTGTAAGGGGAATGCAACGCCCCTATGATGTATTATTTTGGATGGTAGGGCAAAAGTGTATGCAAAAAAAAAAAAAAAAAAAAAAAAAAAAAAAAAAAAAAAAATCGAAAAAATCAAGAAAAATACAAAAAAATGAGAAAAAGAAAAGTAAAAAAAACATACGGACTACCATCCCGTTTTATTTTATGTTTATTTTATATTTTTGTTATTTTGTTATTTTGTTTCTAGCTTAAGATCGAGTCTAGTCTTGGCTTAGCAACATTGTATAGTACATGTAATTGATCAAGATCTTTAACTAGCCACCAGTAAAATATCCTTTATCCACACAAAACCGTGTTTTCCTTTTCCCTACACCTAACGTTATAACCCATTTAAAAGCCCTCTTTGATAGTTTATCTTAGGTGCTTACGCCTAGTGGAGGAGGTTTTCGATCCTTTCCCAAGCCTATGGTAATCTATTTGCTATGACAGGTAGTGAGAGATATTTTCCGTTTTCATTTATGAGATTTATTTTGATGACACTTGAGAGATGTGAGTATCTAAACACTACTTGTGAGGTGCTAGTTTATAATCTCCGTGCTTATTATGATTGAAGTGGAACGATTATTTGTTGTAATTACTTTTATGTTAGCATTAAATGACCCCTAGCTTGTATTTTTATTAGAATAAAAGCGCATTTGCTTGAGGACAAGCAAATCTCAAGTGTAAGGGTATTTGATGAGGCGAAAAGTGTACCGCTTTTAAGGGGTCATTTAAGCCTTAAATCGTATTTATTTGATCAAATATTGCCCTAAATCGTTCCTTTTGTCATTTTAGGTACTTTTGAGGAGAAATCTGGAAAAGGAGGCATTTTGGACGTTTTTGGAGCATTAAAGTGAAGAAAACGGCAAAGTCTCAAAAATCGGCTAAAAGTTACTCTTGACGGCGTCAAGATTTACTCTAGACGGCGTCATGCTTTGGCAAGAAAAGTTGGACGTGAAATTTACTCATGATAAGCCAGTGAAAATAGCATGTGAATTCTGACGGCGTCATGCTTTAACTTAATCAAGGGCGTCACGGCTTAAATCATAAGGGGACGGCGTCACGTTCACGAGCTGACGGCGTCAAGCCTTGATAAGCCAGAATGGATTTTGGAAGAGCTAAAGAGGGACGGCGTCAAGAAGGTCATCCGGGAACCCTAAAAGCGGCGAGGTGACAGCGTCACACTCCATAAGGTGACGCCGTCAGATCTAAAAATCTATATATAGTTTTCTAATCTTTTGTCATTAGAGAGAGCTTAGTGTGTGGAATTTTGGGATAAAACCCTAAGACGATTTTAGCCACTTTTTCAGGGCTTTTTGCCTTGAGATCTTCCATGTTTCATTGAAAGATAAGTTATCAATTAATCATTCAATATGTCTATGTGTTGTTTGATTCTATCTTATGCTTGTCTTTTGTTTAACATGTTAGGCTAAATTTATCTTGTGTTTGCTTAGATCTAATGAAACCTAGCTATTGATTATTGGTTGTTAGTGTGTTGTTAGTTGTATTGGATGATTGTTTATCTATGTTAGGCTTAAGAAAACTGGCTAACTTCCTATTCGGTAACTTGCTTGAACGTCTTAAGAAACATGAACCAAAATGCGTACTAAAGGTTTTTATGGTTGTATTTAATGCACAAGCGAATTCTAGTGATCCCATGTTAGGAGCTTCCTAGCCGGCTCGACATAGGAGTGAAGTAGGAGCTTGTAGAGTTGGGGAAGTAAGTACGCCACCCCACGAATGGTATTAAGGAATACACCCGTCATCCACGCGACTAATACACACTAATTAACCGGTAAAAGATAGTTAGGGAGTAAGGAAATCTAAGTAAACACATTTCTCTACACATAAGTTTCTCACCACATTTCATTTCAGTTATTTATTTTATTTGCATTCGTAGTAATTTGGGTTAGTTGACTAGCAACTAATTCCGCCCACTCCTTCAAACCCGAGATTTTACTTGCTTTCATAAAAACTATAAAAACATAAAAAAAGAATCTTCCTCAACCCTTAGACCTAATTAGAGTAGCCTTTCATACCTAACGAACACTATTCCCTGTGGAGAACGATCAATCCCCCGTACTTACCACTACACTATACTACATCGGTCAGGTACACTGCCTGGTGGGGTTGTAAGCCTCTTGAGATCCCTCGAGAGGTAAAACCTGTTGTAAGGTCACAAAACCACGCAATCAACAACGGACTATTTAGAACAAATTAATTTATTCACGGATTTAAACATGCAAATATAGGACACAAATATTAATAATGAGAATAAACGTTATCCGCACTTTATTTCATTAAAATAATAATTATTTACACGTCCCTATCCAAAATACTAATCCAACAGATTTACATGAAACTATCTGGCATACGAAGACCAATACCCTGCATGTCGAGTAAACGTTTCCTTAGGTAATGCCTTCGTGAAAAGATCAGCCAGATTGTCATCTGTGTGAACTTTGAGTACATTGATTTCACCCAGTTCGACTTGTTCTCGAACATAGTGGTACTTTCTACGAAAGTGTCTGGCGCCCTTCATAACTCCAGGTTCATTGGCGAATGTGATTGCAGCAGATTTGTCGCAATACACATTTATAGGTAATTCATTTGACGGCATCACTCCAAGATCCGATATGAATTTCCTTATCCAAACAGCTTCTTTTGCAGCTTCCGATGTAGCAATATACTCAGCTTCTGTAGCAGACATGGCCATTGTACTCTGCTTCTTACTCTTCCAGTCTACAGCTCCTCCATTTATGACAAAAACGAAACCCGTCTAAGACTTCGTATCATCTTTATCAGGTTGAAAGGACGCATCGCAGAAACCTGTAACATTCAGTTCTGCGTCTGGATTTCCCTCGAAAACAAGAAACATATCTTTAGTATTCCTTAAATACTTAAGAATGTTCTTAACAGCATGCCAGTGATCTTTCCCTGGATTTTGCTGATAACGACTGGTTAAATTTTGCGCGAACGCCACATCTGGCCTTGTACATCTAACTGCATACATGATAGATCCTACTGCCGAAGCATATGGAACTTTCTTCATGTATGCCACCTCTTCAGGTGTAGAAGCACACATTTCGCTACTTAAGCCATGTTCTACTTGCATGGGCAAATATCCCTTCTTGGAATTTTGCATATTGAATCTCTTCAATATTTTATCCATGTAAGCACTTTGGCTTAAACTGATTAACCGCTTAGATCTGTCTCTATAGATCTTGATTCCAAGGATGTAAGCTGCTTCTCCTAAATCCTTCATGGAAAAACATTTACTCAGATAAGCCTTAACTTCATCAAGACTTGGTATATGATTTCCCATGATTAATATGTCATCGACATATAGGACAAGAAAAGTAGTGTTACTCCCACTAACTTTGTGGTATACACATGGCTCATCGAAATTTTGAGTAAATCCAAACTTCTTGATTTCCTCATCAAATTTCTTATTCCATTTCCTGGATGCTTGCTTCAATCCATAAATGGATCTTTGAAGCTTGCATACACGCTCAGGAAATTGTGAATTCACAAACCCCTCAGGTTGCGCCATATAGATGTCTTCATCTAGGCGACCATTCAGAAAGGCGGTTTTGACATCCATCTGCCAAATCTCATAGTCATAGTAGGCAGCTATGGCTATAAGAATCCTAATAGCTCTAATGTCGGCCACAGGAGAAAATGTCTCCTCATAGTCAACATCGTATGTTTGGGTAAAGCCTTTAGCCACCAAACGAGCTTTGTAGGTGTGTACATTGCCATCCATGTCCATTTTCTTTTTGAAAAGCCACTTACACCCAACTACCTTAGCATTGGGAGGAAGGTCTACTTCAATCCAGACTTTGTTGTCTTTCATGGATTGCATTTCCCCATCCATGGCTACCTGCCATTTATCCTTTTCAGGACTATTAATGGTAGCACTATAACTAGTTGGCTCATCAAGATCCCCTAGTATAGTTTCCTCATCCTCTACGTTTAAACATAGACATTCAGGAGCCTTTGTAGATCTTGAAGATCTACGGATGGGTACCACTTCAACTTCAGGTGGAGGACCTAAACTTTCAGGTTCCACAGGAAGTGCGTTAGTGTTCTTAGAAGGTGACGTATCTTCATGATCACTTTCAAGATCATACACTCTCCCACTGAATTCTTGAGACAAGAAACTCTCCTCAAGAAATTCACCATATCTAGCCACAATGACTTTATTTTCAGGTGGGAAGTAAAAGTAGTAACCCCTCGTTTCCTTAGGGTATCCTACGAAGATACACTTAACAGATCTTTGTTAGAGTTTATCAGGTGAGTCACGTTTAACAAACGCCTTACAACCCCAGATCTTTAAGTAAGACAAGTTGGGAGCTTTTCCAGTCCATAATTCATATGGAGTCTTATCAACCTTCTTAGTTGGAACCATATTTAGTATGCGAACAGCACTTTCAAGAGCATAGTCCCAAAAGGATAAGGGAAGAGTTGTCAGATTAAACATACATCGTACCATATCAAGCAATGTACTATTTCTCCTTTCAAATACACCATTTTGTTGTGGAGTATAAGGAGAAGTGAGTTGTTGGACAATGCCACACTCAGCTAGATAATCTTTAAACTCTTGGCTTAAATACTCACCACCACGATCGGATCGAAGGGCCTTAATCTTCTTACCGGGTTGTAATTCTACTTCACTTTTAAAAACCTTGAATGTCTCAAAGACTTCATGTTTGTGTTTAAGTAAATAAACACAACCATAACGACTATAGTCATCCGTGAAGGTTAGGAGGTAGGTAGCACCGCGTTTAGACACATGTCTAAGTGGACCACACACATCCATGTGTATCAATCCAAGTAGATCCGAAGCCTTTTCCATACTGCTATGGAAAGGTTTCTTTGTCATCTTCCCAAATATGCAAGATTCACATTTATCAACTGAATCATCATTGATATTTGGTCAAAGCCCATCACGTAGCAGCTTTTCCATGCGTTTCTTACCTATGTGAGCAAGACGACAGTGCCATAAATAAGACGAATCCAATTTAGACTTGATTCTCTTATTTCCGATGCTATACATAGAATCATTTTCGTTGGAGACATGATTCTCCATGTCAATTTTAAACACACCATTTAATGGAATAGCATTAAAGTAAAAAACAGAATTTAAAGAAACAAAAATTCCATTATTATTAAAAGTATGCTCAAAACCAATATCCAACAATAAAGAAACTGAAATGGCACCTCTAACAATAGACGGTGCGTAATGACAATTGTTCAATATTAAAATTAAACCCGAAGGTAACAGTAAGTCAAAAGTCCCTATGGCTTCCACTGCTACACGTATACCGTTGCCAACATACAAGTAGCATTCCCCATAGTTCAGCTTCTTCACTCCTCTAAGCCCCTGCAATTTGTTACAAATGTGAGTACCACATCCTGTATCATATATCCAGGCATTTTGCTTACGAGGAAAAAATAATAATTCAACCATAAAAATACCTGATGTGCTGGCGCCATGCCCAGCCTTGGCATTTTTATTCTTGCGACACTCCTCAAGCAGCAATGGATAGTCCCTCTTCCAATGTCCAGGAGTGTTACAGTGGTGACAAGCAGCCGTATCCTTTTTAGGATGATCCTTCTTAGGAGGAGGATTCTGCTTCTTAGGCTTCTGCTGATGGATCACGACCTGTTTTCCTTTGTCAGCTTTCCCTTTGCCCTTCTTGTTCACATTGTGCGGTTTACCGGGCTTAGCTACCCTACCACCTCTAATTGCCATCACAGCAGGTGTAGGTGCTTTCTTAGAGAGTCCTTTCTCATAGTCGATAAGAATTGCATGCAAATCACTAAAAGTCTTCCCCGTGCAATGCATGTTAAAATTACGCACAAACTCACCATACAATTCCTCGTTGAGGGATCTATTGATGAGGCCAACTTTAACATCTTCCACATACCCGCATCCGAGTGCATCCAATTGGTCAAGATATCCTTTCATCTACAATACATGTGCACTCACGGGTTTGGTTGCTTCCTGCTTGCACTTGGCTATAGAATCAAGCACATTATATAACTCAGCCGTTGGAGGTTTCTCAAACATACGTTTGAGTTCCTCAATCATTTGCATCGGACCATAATTCTCAAACTGTTTTACCAGCTGAGGATCCATCCCCAATAGCATGAGACAAGACACATTATTGTGCTTATCATAAGCTTCGTTATACTCTCTAAGTAATTCATTAGGAGAGTCAGTAGGAGGAGCAACCGGAAGAGGCTCACTAAGACAATTAAAACGTTTGGCTATCCTAAGAACAAGCCTTAGATTATGATACCAATCGTTGAAATTTTTAGTCCCAGTCAATTTCTCTTTTTCAATCATCATTTTGAAAGAAGAGGTAATGTTTGACGTATTTCCGGGTTGGGCCATTTCTACAGAAAAAGTTCAAAAGTTAATACTTTCGATAATAAACTTTTGAAGAAAATTAAACACCCATTGGTTAAATAACCATTTAATTTTCACTGAAAACTAGGATCCTAATTGACTTCGTTTCATTACATCAGCTAAGGCTGCTAGTAATGAAAGTACTCAATAAGGTACGGGTTCACCCAATTGCCAATATCCAATTGCAATTCCTAGAAATCTTGAGACTTACATTATATTGCCAACATCAGTTGTAAAATGTAAGCATGTTTCATCCCCAAATCTTTATGCCTTGACTCCGTTTCATTACATCAGCTGAGGCTGCTAGTAATGAAAGTGCTCAATTAAGTTAACCAATTTAGAAACGTGTAAATTGACACCGTTTCATCACATCAGTTGAGGCTGCTAGCAATGAAAGTGCTCAATTTACCCCTTTTGACTACCATTCTTTGAATTATTACATCAGCTGAGGCTGCTAGAAATGATAGAATGTCATCTTAGGTGTTTCCTTATTAATTGGTCGGCATATTACTTAAGTTTAAAGGGTATAAATTTTTGATGTGTAATCAAAAAAATATGTACAAAGATGTCATGCATTCATCTTTGTATCATATGTTTTCTACAAAAACTGTTTACTCATTCGCAGCTTAAATCAACAAAATTTAATTGATGGCGTTGAGAAACTTACAACATTGCCTTAAGATGCTTCGTACTTTTTCATGGTGTACTTGGTAAGTCTATTATTGACGCACAGGCGAGCGGAGGGGCAAACGTCCGCCGAAGCTAATTAAAAATGCGCCCCTTTTGGATGACAATTTAATGTCAAGCCTCCTTATACCCACTTTATAGTTTGTCAATAATAGGTCCGCCACTTCGACCACTTTTGTACAGTCGCATTAATCAATTAAAACTTTAAGATTTAAAGCTTAAAACATTTATGTAGTAAATTATTAATTGCTAGTCTCGCCTGAGAGCAAATTACCGTGCGAGGCGAACCACTATCGGCACATAAGACTTGGCAATTAAATGATTTACTACAAATGTTTCATAGTTATTAGGTTCTTTTATTTTTTATTTGAAAAATTACCCTCTCTGATGTTACAATCCATCATAATTAAACACAAAGAACAAGTAATTAAAAAAAAAAAACACTCAATAACACATATATGATCATTAACAATATCATATAGCCACATGCAAACCTTTTTGATAAATCCTATTAATATGACTATGTGAATTTTAATGTATCTAATCAATAAAACTCCTATTGGTTTTCGAGCTCATTGTACCCAATGGACCACAGACGCCAAATAAATTTGGCCGCGTAAGTTTTAATTAACTAGATACCACATTGCACATAACCAATTTTAATTAATATATTAGGGTCTTCCCTAATTTAAGATTTATCTTAAAACATGTAGCAATTTAAACACATAACATTCCATGACAAAATATGCAAGATTTTGTCATGGATTCCATATTGCACATATAATCATGTAATCACATATTATCATGTCAATATATATACGCAATCTAATTAATTAATGACATCACATAAGGTACTCATTAATTAATCCCTAAAAATTGCATGCAATCCTAGGGTTTCTACAAGTTTTAATCAAAAACTAAAACCGTAAAAATAATAATATGGGTGTCGACCCAATTAGGGTTTACTAAATAAAACAAAACCCTAGATGATTAATTGCATGTATCTCAACAAGATTCAAATTTTAAGGTTTTTAGTAATTAATTACATGTTAAAAAAATGAGGTTGTGATGCCACTGTTGGAATATGTGAATCATAAATAAACTATAAACACATAATCATCAAAGCTCAAGCAGCGGAATAGATCTACATAACATATAATTAATTAAACTAAATAGAAAGCGTACCTTTTTGATTCCTAGCAAGAACAAGGAATCACGTGCTCCAAGAACAAAATATAAACCCTAATAAAAGGCTTATATGGATCGAACACCACAAATAAACACAAGCTAAAAGAAGCTTGTTACTCGTTCTTGTACACACGTAATACTAGCGTTCTAATGGGAAAAGCTAGGTTCAAATCACAAAACAAACCAAACACTTTGAAAGCAATACTTTGATCGGCAATTCCTAGTGGAATTAAAAGAGGCCGATCGGTTCTAGCTTAGAGGGGAAGAGAAGGATAGAAGTTTGGCTTGTAGGGGATTCAAGATTAGGGAAACAATGAAACAGAATGGGATGTATTTATAGTTTTCCTTGGCTTGCTCCCTACTCCACCACAAACCGAACCCTAACCCTAAAAGGGAAGGATCGGCCGACTTTCTCCCTAAGGAAGGGATTCTAGATCCTTCTCTTCCTTTGTTTCACATTTAGTCCTTTAACGACCGTTATCTCTAACTCCGTTAAGTACTAACTGTCGTTAAGTATTGTTTTGTGAAATGAATAAATAAAATACGAAATATATTTAATTTATTCAAACCATTGGAACTCTTACGTATTGTGTGCAATCCCGAGTCTTAGGTTCGAAACCGGACATACTAATATTAATAATTATACATAAACTCTAACAAATTTATGAAATTTTTGAGGGCCCTAGACGAAATTAAATAATGTGGCCTTTCAATAAGGAATGTTATATATAAAGTGTCACCGTTTATAAGATATAATGCAATTAGTTATCTGAACGTTCTAACATATTGCTCATTTAAGATATTTTCTCATCTAAATACTTTTTTCTTCATGAAAAATATGTGTACACATGCATATAATTATTAACGGGACAAATTTTGGGCCTTTAAAAATTTTGGTGCCCTGAGTGGTCGCTCACCTTGCACACCCTCAAAGACGGCCCTGCAGATCACAAAAATTAAAAACGTAAATGATTTGTTGAAGCTTATATAACACTCTAAGCTCATATACATGTCGTCTACGTATCATTCAATCCACAGTAATGTTGAAAGTTACAGCTCACAATTTGAGACCTATATCCATGCAGATCTAATGTTAGTTACAAAATCTGTTTTGTCACTAAATTCGCTCTTTCGTATACGTGTCCAAAGTAAATAGATCACGTATATATGAACCAACAGAACGGCGTGTCAAATCCAGGATTCAAACCCATATTTTGCAATGAAGTTCTTGTATTAAAAAAGTGGTGAAATTAAATTTTGGCTATATAACTCTAACCCATGTTGATTGAAACCGATTCGAGATGGTTATTCTCCTTCTAAACTATAAGTAAACTAAGAACCAACTCTTGAACTAATTCATTCTTTTTCTTCTCTGATTTCATCAAAAGCAAAGTACATAATTTGTAATGATAAGACCAAGAGTAGTGGTTTGTGTTAAGTTTATGGATATAAATTAATATACGTATGACCAGTTTCGAACACGAGACTTCGGGATTGCACACATTACGTATGAGTTTCAATGTTTTAATAATTAATATAATAAGTTATGTTTAATTATTAATTTCACAAATAAACACTTAACGGACGTTAGTAATTAACGAAATTGACTAACGGTCGGTATATGTCAACGGGAAACGAAGAAAATAAAACAAAACGAGAGAAGGTTCTAGAAATCCTCTCTTGGGCTTGTTTATGGCCAAACAATGGAATCTCACATCAGAAACCACTGTAAACTTGATCTCATCCCTAAGGCTATAAATACATCCCTATGTATTCATCCCTTGGTACACTTGATTTCAATAGAAGGCCAAACTTCTTTTTTTCTCCTCTCTTGTTCATAGGTCGACGAGTGAAACCCCAAGAAAGGGATTTGCGAGTAACCTTGAGCATTACAAAGTGTTTGGTTAATCTATTGTGAATCAAAAACCTAGCTTTTCTCATTGAAACGCTTGTAATACGTGTGTACAAGAACGGAGTGCAAGCATACTTTTGCTTGTGTCTTTTCCCATTCGACTTAGGTGAAGTCGAATCATACTAAACCCTTATTTAGGGGTTTACTAGTTCTTGGTTGATCGATTTCTTGTTTAGCTAGAAATCAAATGTACGCATATTCTTTTATTTTGGTTAATTAATTACAAGTATTAGATCCTACATTCCGCTGCATGCTTTGATGTTTATGTTTATGTTTACATATAATTGTTATGATGTTAATATAAAATTCCAACAGTGGCATCAAGAGTCGTTAATACTGTGTAATTAATTACCGAAACACATAAAATTGTATTGTTAATTGATTATTGCATACTTTGAGGTTTCTAAGTTTTTTTAAAAACCTTTATTTATTTTTTTGGTCGAAGTTACTGTTCATCGAGTACTGTTCATCGAAGTTACTGTTCATCGGAATTTTTTTTTTTTTTTTTTTTTAGGTTTTGAAAAGTTATAGAAACCCTAGGATGTATGCAATATTTTTTATGTGTTTAATTAATGAATATTTGTTATATGTCATTAATTTATATGCGTAAGATAGACATGATTATGTTTATAATAAGTGGTATGTGGAATCCATGATGAAAACATGCATGTTTTGTCATGGATTATATTTTAATTGTAGTAATTGTTACGTGCTTTTCTTGATTACATGCTATAGTTGGCAATTTATACAAATTAATTAGGGATTTTTAGTAATAAAATTGTATTGACAAGTTATAGTTACTAAAAGGTTAATTAATTATGTTATTAGGGAAGACCCTTTTTGAATTGTCACAATCAATTATGTGTGTTATTGTATATATTTATCGTAGGACTTACGCAACCAAGTCATTGGTGAATGTGGTCCATTGGTACCTAGCTCGAAAACCAATGGGAGTCTCTGGATCAATATATACATGTTAATTGATTTATTTAGCATGTCCATTACTTATGTCATTTATTGTTTTATTTTTTGTTAATTGCTAATTGTTTATATATGTTGTGATATGATAGTAAGCAAAGGGTAATTTTAAAAATAAAAATTAAACTAGACTTAATAATGGTGAAACATGGTTTTAAGCTTTAAAAATCTTAAACTTTTAATTGATTGATGCAACTGTACAAAAATGGTCGAAAGGCGGACCTAATGTTGACAAACTATAAGGTTGGTTTAAGGTTGGTTTCGCATTAAATTGTGGCCTTAAAGAGACTCCATTCTGTCTCTCCGCCCGCTTGTGCGTCAAATTAGACTTACCAAGTACAACCATTATATGTACGAAGCATCTTAAGGCAAAGTTGTAAGTTTCTCAACGCCATCAATTAAAACTTTGTTGATTTAAGCTTAGTAAAGAAACTAATGAGTAAAAGTTTTTACATGAATCATATGATACAAGATGAATGCATGACATCTTTGTACATATTTTTTGATTACACACATCAAAATTATTACCCTTAATTTAAGTTATATGCCATCCAATAAAACGGAAACACCTGAGATTACTATTTCCATTTGTCGTAAGATGGACGAGCATGGATGGTAATCAAAGGGTAAATTACATACTTTCATTACTAGCAGCCAAAGCTGATGTAATAAAACTATGTTAATTTGCAAGTTTCTTATGTTGGTTAACTTAATTGAGTTGATAGTATGATGGACTAGTCACTCAAGGCATAAAGATGGGGATAAAACATGCTTACATTTGCAACTGAGTTGGGCAAAATATGTAAATCCCATAATTCTAGGAATTGCAATTTGAGATTGGTAATTGAGTTCGACTCGTACCTTATTGAGTACTTTCATTACTAGCAGCCAAAGCTGATGTGATGAAATTATGTCAATTTGGATCCTAGCTTTCAGTGAAAATTAAATGGTTAAATGTTATTTACCATGGGTATTTAATTTTCTTAAAAGATTTTATTATCGAAAATACTAAAATTGAATTTTGTAAATTCTTTTAATGTATTAATGCAACGTTAAAACCGTAAACGTGGGGCATTCTTTTAGCGGTAATTTGATCTACACCCGTAGGGGTTTTTGGATATAGTCAACTTTACTAAAAGAATAAACCTAGTCTACTTTCTTTGAGAAGAGTGAGACTTAATCATATTCCTTATCATGAATGAGAAAGGTATGATAGGAAAATTAGAATTGTCTGAATTCTAAGAAATAACTCATAGCAAATTTTTAATAGAGTAAATTGCATTTTTGGTCCCTGTGGTTTGGCCAAATTGCAGATTTGGTCCCCAACTTTTTGAAAGTGCACCAATGGTCCCCATTTTCAAGTTTTCGTTGCATTTTTGGTCCCTGGCCTCAGTCAAAAGACAGAAATACCCCTGTCCTTTTCTTTTAATATATTCCTTTTCAGTTTTTAACACAAATGGTCCTTGTGTTGCGCAAGGCTTTACAAATTTAGTCCTTTTTTTTCACAAATGGTCCTTCTTACACAAAATCGTCCTTGTGTTGCGCAAGACTTACACAAATGGTCCTTGAGTCCGTTTTTCTTACGTTTTTTCCGTTTTGGTCCGTTTTTATCCGTTTTTGTCCGTTTTTCTTACGTTTTTGTCCGTTTTTCTTACGTTTTTTACGTTTTCGTCCGTTATTCTTACGTTTTTTCCGTTTTCATACGTTTTTGTCAGTTTTTCTTACGTTTTTTTCCGTTTTTGTCCGTTTTTATCCGTTTTTGTCCGTTTTTCTTACGTTTTTTCCGTTTTCATACGTTTTTGTCCGTTTTACGTTTTTTCTTTATTCCGTTTTTCTCGTTTTTATTTTGTCCGTTTTTCTTACGTTTTTTTCCATTTTCGTCCGTTTTTTACGTTTTTTCGTTTTTCGTACGTTTTTTCCGTTTTTCTACGTTTTTCTTCGTTTTTTCGTTTTTTCCGTTTTTTCTTACGTTTTTTCCGTTTTCTACGTTTTTTCCGTTTTTCTTAGTTTTTTCCATTTTTTCTTACGTTTTTACGTTTTCGTCCGTTATTCTTACGTTTTTTTCCGTTTTCTACGTTTTTGTCCGTTTTTCTTACGTTTTTATCCGTTTTTGTCCGTTTTTCTTACGGTTTTACGTTTTTGCCGTATTCTTACGTTTTTTTCGTTTTCATACGTTTTTGTCCGTTTTTCTTACGTTTTTATCCGTTTTTGTCCGTTTTTTCTTACGTTTTTTACGTTTTCGTCCGTTATTCTTACGTTTTTTTTCCGTTTTTATCGTTTTTGTTCATTTTCTTTACGTTTTTGTACCTTTTTTTCCATTTTCTTTTTTTTTGTCCGAATTTTTTATATAGTCCAAAAGAAAAAAAAATTTCGGACAAAAAGAAAAAAAAAATCGGACAAAAATTTTGATTTTTTAATTTTATTCATTTTTTTTAAATTAAAAAATCACAAAAATTTGGACTTAATTAAAAATTGGAAAAAGGTCAAATAAGAATGATACGTAAACAAAAGTAAAAAAAAAAAAAAGTAGAATCGGACAAAAACGGAAAAAAAAAACGTAAGAAAAACGGAAAAAATATGAAAACGGAAAAAAAAACGTAAAAAAACGGGCAAAAACTAAAAAACGTAAAAAGGAAAAACGAAAAAAAAAAAAAACGGACAAAAAACGAAAAAAAGAAAAAAACGTAAAAAAACGGAAAAAAAACGTAAGAAAACGGAAAAAACGTAAGAAAACGGAGAAAAACGAAAAAAAAACGTAAGAAAAACGGACAAAAACGATAAAAAAAACGTAAGAAAAACGGACAAAAACGTAATGAAAACGAAAAAAAAAAAAAAAAAACAAAGTAAGAAAAACGGACAAAAAACGTATAAAAAAAACGGAAAACGAAAAACGTAAAAAAACGTAAGAAAAACGGACAAAAACGTGAAAAAACGGAAAAAAACGAAAAATAACGGAAAAAACGTAAAAAAGACAAAAACGGAAAAAACGGAAAAAACGTAAGAAAAAACGGACAAAAACGTATGAAAACGGAAAAAAGTAAATAACGAAAAAACGTAAAAAACGTAAGAAAAACGGACAAAAACGAAAAACGTAAGAAAAACGGACAAAAACGTATGAAAACGGAAAAAAAACGTAAGAAAAACGGACAAAAACGATAAAACGGAAAAAAAACGTAAGAAAAACTGACAAAAACGTATGAAAACGGAAAAAACGTAAGAATAACGGACGAAAACGTAAAAAACGTAAGAAAAACGGACAAAAACGTAAGAAAAACGGACAAAAACGGATAAAAACGGACCAAAACGGAAAAAACGTAAGAAAAACGGACGAAAACGGAAGAAAAACGGACTCAAGGACCATTTGTGTAAGTCTTGCGCAACACAAGGACGATTTTGTGTAAGAAGGACCATTTGTGAAAAAAAAGGACTAAATTTGTAAAGCCTTGCGCAACACAAAGACCATTTGTGTTAAAAACTGAAAAGGAATATATTAAAAGAAAAGGACAGGGGTATTTCTGTCTTTTGACTGAGGCCAGGGACCAAAAATGCAACGAAAACTTGAAAATGGAGACCATTGGTCCACTTTCAAAAAGTTGGGGACCAAATCTGCAATTTGGCCAAACCACAGGGACCAAAAATGCAATTTACTCTTTTTAATAGTTAATAAAATTGCACGTTTTATGTGTTATTAAAAATTAGAAGCTAGACTAGTTACCGCAAAAATTGGTAAAAGGCAAATTAGCATACTTTGCCTAGTTGTTGTGCTTTGACCAATTAAAGATGCTACATACCATTGTGGGGATGGTAGTCAAATTAAGGAAGAAATTGCATGCCCAATTTTTTTCAAGTTAATGCATTGATGGATAATCCATCATTCACAAAGTAGAATACATTTTTTTAGTACCCAAGTAATTGTTACTTATGGGATTTCTCAAAGGTGTAGGAAAGTAAACAGCACACTATTTACTTTTACTGGTTATGAAACACTTATAATGTTGTCAAATCCAGTGGGAGCATTTTGTTGTAATTACTGAATTATATATATTAATGTAATGATCTGTAATTCAGTGGAAGCTACAAGCTTTGATATCTTGGTAGTGAACCATATTATCTCTAGAATCTCTTGAGATAATTACTTTCCAATTATAGACACTTGTGGTTTTAAGGATAGTCATGTACGCTTCCTCACTAGACAAGGTGGTCCTATATCTACTAATATCTATGACACAATCTGTTGGGAATAAAATGTTCAAGTCAAAGAGCCTGCTGGAAGATGTATTGAGCCTGCTAGTTGATTTTGAAGATATTGAAGATGTACTAACAGTACCTTCTGGGTGTGAAGGTACTGCTAGTTGATAAAGGTCCTGCCAAGATTATGATCAAGTTGATAGATATTTGTTTGTAGATATTTGTTGAATTATTAGTCTTTGTACATTGTAACACGCTTAGTAGAAGTAGTTTAGTCTTCTGTGGTATGCAGAAGAATATACAGAGTTGTTACATTGGTAGTTGTATTTAATTGTAGGCTAGAATAGTCAAAGTATCTTATTATATTCAACAACTTGACAACTTGTAATAAGGGTACCTTATACTATAAAAGGTTCCCTTAGTCACCACCTTCATGCATGCATCTCTTCAAAAAATAACCAAAACAGAACAACCTCTCTAGTAACTTAGTTACTCATTTCACAAATCCTTTTACAATCAAAGATTCAGGGTTACTTTGTAATCCTGGTGATAGCTAGATCATCCGTATTATTTCATCAATAATATTGAATCGTTTTGTGTTACTAAAGTTTTGTTCATTGCTTATTATTATTCACGTTTACATACTCATCACCTTTGTATTCTTTTAAAGTGTGTTATAGTAGATTCCGCATACTACATCACATTCATACATAAATATCCCAAACACATTATTAAGATTCACATCCCAAGTGTTTGTATAATCCTTTCACAAGTGGTATCAAAGCTAGGCTGATATTTACAATTTAAAAGAACAATGGATGTTGAACATATTCAAACCAATGTTGCAGCAAAACTTCCATTACTCAAACAAAATGAGTTTGATATGTGGAGACTGAGGGTAGAACAATATTTCCAAGTGCAAGACTATGCACTTTGGGAGATCATTGAAGAAGGAAACTCATTCAAACCTTCAATCACCACCACCACAGTAAACGATGCACTTGTAACACATGTGCAACTAAACCCATCAAGCACAGAAGAAAGAATTCAAAAGAGAAATGATCTAAAAGCCAGGAGTATGCTACTCATGACTACTCCAAATGATCAGCTTTTGATTTTCAACAAGTACAAATGTGCTAAAACCCTTTTTGAAGCTATTGTGGCTAGATTTGGTGGAAATGATGCCACCAAGAAAACACAGAAAACTCTCCTCAAACATCAGTTTGAAAACTTTGCAGCCACAACAAATGAGTCTTTGGACAGCATGTTCAATAGACTTCAAAAGCTTTCAAGTCAGTTAGCCATTCATGAAGTGCTAATAACTCAAGAAGACTTAAACTCCAAATTCCTTAGGAGTTTACCCTCTGAATGGTCCATGCATGTCATTGTCTGGAAAAAAAAACCAGATATTGATCAGATGAGTCTTAATGATCTCTACAACAACTTCAAAATAGTAGAGCATGAAGTAAAGAAGACTACTGGTTCAAGCTCAGGAAATATGGCTTTTGTATCATCTCCAAGCACCTCAAGAGTTGTAGATGAAGAAAAAGATGGCAGAGAAGAAGGTACTGCCAACACAAACTTTGGTACTGCCAGTACTTCTAGCAGTACCAAAACCATTCTAGATGAAACTATTGGGTGTGCCTTCCTGACATCACAACACAATGGGTCCATATTAACTTTTGAAGACCTTCAAGAGATCAATCCTGATGATCTTGAAGAAATGGACATAAAGTGGCAACTTTCACTTATGAGCATAAGGGCTAAGAAGTTGCTGATGAGGACTGGAAAGAAGATTATCATAGATGGTAATGAGCCTGTTGGGTATGAAAAGTCAAAAGTGGAGTGTTACAACTGCCACATGAAGGGTCACTACTCAAGAGAGTGTAGAAGACCAAAGAAGCAGGATGACAAGGGAAGAGGGTTTGAGAACAGGAATAAAGGAAGCTTTGAGAAGAAAGGAAGCTTTGAGAGCAAGAGTAAGGCTGTGGAAGTCACTGAGCCCAAAGCAATGGTTGCTATTGATGGAATGGGTTTTGATTGGAGTTTTATGGGTGAAGAGGAGTCAACTTCAGATGAATTGGATTTAATGGCTTTCTCCACTCCTGAGGTACAAATTACAAAATGTTCTAATACTTGCAAAGTTTTTGAAGAATTACAAACTCTTATAAAACTTTATGATGAACTGAAAGTAGAAGAAAGAAAAACCCATCAAGAACTAGTCAATCATAAGTGTGGTATGGCTAAACTTGAAAAGAAAATAATCCATTTTAGGGAAAATGAACTCACTTTTTCTGACACTAAATCCATTCTTAATAGACAAATATTTTTGAAAGATGCAGAAATAAAAATGTTAAGAACTGAGTGTGCTAAAGTGACTTTGGCAAGGGATAATATTCAACTAACAGTTACCACTTTGGAAACTGCTTCTGATTGTACTAGAAGCATAGTTGAAAATCAGATGAATAAGAGAATCAAATCAGGAATTGGATACAATAATTGTCCACCTCCTTATAGAGGAATCCCTTGTCCCCAGGATCAGATCTTGCAGAATCAGGTTTACATGAAATCATCAACAAACCACTAGCTAAACCTGTAGAGAAAAGTGAACCTGTTGAGAGTGCTAAGATTGCTTCACTCTCTAAGATGCTCACTGATAAGAAACCAGATGTTCTAATTATTGAAGATTGGATATCTGATGATGATGAAGAAGAGACTGTTTCAACCAAAGGAAACAAAGTAGGACCAGTCAGTCCTAAAAGAGTAGAGCTTAAGACTAAGGCTAAAGCTGTTCTAAAAACAGTTGAAAGTTGTGAAAAATGTAATAACAAACCTAGAGGTAGCCAAAGAAATTGGAACAATCTTAAGTCACAACAACTAGGTGATAATTTTGTTATGTACAATAAGGCTTGTTATTACTGTGGTAGTTTTAATCATCTTCATGCTTATTGTAACAACTGGGTTTCTGGGAGTAAATCAAAGTCTAAAACAAATGTAACTCACCCCAGAAAAAGTTTTGTGATGTCTAATCCACCAAAAGTTAAACATATTGTTGGACAAAATAAGCCTGTTAACTCAAAACCAACTGATAAGGGTGCAAGAAACACTTTCAAATATGCACCAAAAGTTGTGAATAGTCCTATTCAAAAGAAATCTGTGGTCAAAACACAAATTTGGAGACCAAAACCAAAAGGTCCTACTAGACCAAATGGTACTGCCAAAATTGGTACTGATAGACCAAAGACCACAAAATGGATAAAAAGGGAAAATGCTGTTAAGACCTCAGCATGTTGGATATGGAAACCACTCAAATCAAAAAGTGCACCAACAATCCTAAAAAGGTTTGATTTCATTGATGCAAGAGGCAAACCCAAGTCTGTCATGGCTTGGGTACCCCAAGGAAACTAATATGTCTATTCATGTGCAGGAACATTCAACTGATATTGGTGATCAAGGATATGTAGATAGTGGATGTTCAAGGCACATGACAGGCAACATGTCTTTTCTCACAGACTTCAAAACATTTGATGGAGGATATGTTACCTTTGGGGGAGGAATTAAAGGAAAGATTACTGGTAAAGGTACTATCAAAGCCAGTAAATTAGATTTTGAAAATGTGTACTTTGTGAAAGAACTTCAGTTTAATCTCCTTAGTGTCTCACAAATGTGTGACAAAAAGAACAATGTTCTATTTACTGACAATGAATGTATGGTTCTTTCTTCTGATTTTAAAATGCCTGATGAAGATCAGATTCTTCTTAAAATTCCAAAAAGGAACAATATGTACAGTGTTGATTTAAAGAACATTGATCCTAAGGAGAGTCTAACTTGTTTAGTAGCAAAAGCCTCATTGGATGAATCTATGCTTTGGCATAGAAGGCTTGGTCATGTAAACTTTAAAACAATCAATACAATTGCAAAATATGATTTGGTTAGAGGTTTACCCAAAAAGATTTTTCAAAATGACCAAACCTGTGTTGATTGTCTAAAAGGCAAACAACATAGAGCTTCTTGTAAGCCCAAGACCCATAACTCAATTTCTCAAGCTTTATACATGCTTCATATGGATCTTTTTGGTCCTACTAATGTGAGTAGCTTGAATGGTAAAAAATATTGTCTTGTTGTAACTGATGATTATAGCAGATTTTCTTGGGTTTTCTTTTTAAGATCTAAGCATGAAACAAGTGAGATTCTTAAATCTTATATAACTGAGGTAGAAAACCAATCTGATAAGAAAGTCAAAGTCATCAGATGTGACAATGGAATAGAATTCAAGAATAGGGTTATGGATGACTTTTGCAAAGAAAAAGGAATAAGAAGAGAATTTAGTGTAGCTAGAACCCCACAGCAAAATGGAGTAGCAGAAAGGAAAAATAGAACACTTATAGAGTCTGCTAGAACAATGTTAGTAGACTCTAAGTTGCCTATTTCATTTTGGGCTGAAGCAGTAGGTACTGCTTGTTATGTGCAAAACAGGGTTCTTGTGATAAAACCACATAAAAAGACACCTTATGAACTTTTCTTTGGTAGAACACCATCTTTAAGTTTTATGAGACCTTTTGGATGTCATTTCACTATTCTCAATACCAAAGATCATTTAGGCAAGTTTGAAGGAAAAGCTGATGAAGGCTATTTGATAGGGTATTCTTTGCAAAGTAAGGCCTATAGAGTGTATAATAGTTGCACTAGGCTAGTGGAAGAAAATCTTCACATAGAGTTTCAAGAGAAACTAACAAATGTGAAAGGCATTGGGCCAGATTGGATGTTTGATATTGATAGGCTTTCAGAATCTATGAATTATGTGCCTGTTTCAGGTACAAATACTAATGATAATGCAGGTTTTGAAGACAATGTTGAAACACCTAAAGATCAAGATTACATCTGGATGCCAATTTGGAAAGGGTTGGTGATGCGTGCTTTTGCAACCTTACAACAGGTTTTACCTCTCGAGGGATCTCAAGAGGCTTACAACCCCACCAGGCAGTGTACCTGACCGATGTAGTATAGTGTAGTGGTAAGTACGGGGGATTGATCGTTCTCCACAAGGAATAGTGTTCGTTAGGTATGAAAAACTACTTTAGTAGGTCTAAGGGTGAGGGAAGATTCTTTTTGTATTTTTATAATTTTTTTTATGAAAGCAAATAAAATCTCGGGTTTGAAGGAGTGGGCGGAATTAGTTGCTAGTCAACTAACCCAAATTACTACGAATGCAAATAAAATAAAATAACTGAAAATGAAAAGAGTTGTGAAACTTATGTGGAGAGAAATGTGTTTACTTAGATTTCCTTACTCCCTAACTATCTTTTACCGGTTGATTAGTGTGTATTAATTGCGTGGATGACGGGTGTATTCCTTAATACCAATCGTGGGGTGGCGTACGTACTTCCCCAACTCTACAAGCTCCTACTTCACTCCTATGTCGAGCCGGCTAGGAAGCTCCTAACATGGGATCACTAGAATTCGCTCATGCATTAAATACAACCATAAAAACCTTAGTACGCATTGGTTCATGTTTCTTAAGACGTTCAAGCAAGTTACCGAATAGGAAGTTAGCCAGTTTTCTTAAGTCTAACATAGATAAACAATCATCCAATACAACTAATAACACACTAATAACCAATAATCAATAGCTAGGTTTCATTAGATCTAAGCAAACACAAGATAAATCTAGCCTAGCATGTTAATCAAAAGACAAGAACAATATATAATCAAACAACACATAGACATATTGATTGATTAAACGATAACTTATCTTCAATTAAACATGGGAGATCCAAGGGTATGAAAACCTTTAAAAATGGCAGAAATTCATCTTTAGGGTTTCTCCTCACAAAGTTGCACACAATAAGTTCCACACTAATGACAAAAAATTGCAAAACTATATATAGAGTTTAAGGGCTGACGGCGTCACGTTGTAGATCCTGACGCCGTCACCTCGCCGCTTTTAGGGTTCCCGGATGGCCTTCCTGACGCCGTCCCTCTTTAGACCTCCAAAATCCGCTCTGGCTTATCAAAGCTTGACGCCGTCAGAATATGGCTTGACGCCGTCCCTCTTTAATTTAAACCGTGACGACCTTGATCACTTCAAAGGGTGACGCCGTCAGATTTTTCATGCAAAATTCTCTGGCTTATCATGAGTAATTTTCATATCCACCACTTTTGCCAAGCCGTGACGCCGTCTGGACCAATCCCTGACGCCGTCAAAGGTACTTTCCAGCATAATTTTGAGACTTTGTCGTTTTCTTCACTTTTATGCTCCAAAAACGTCCAAAATGCTTCCTTTTCCAGATTTCTTCTCCAAAGTACCTAAAATGACAAAAGGAACGATTTAGGGCAATATTTGATCAAATAAATACGATTTAGGGCTTAAATGACCCCCTAAAAGCGGTACACTTTTCGCTTCATCAAATACCCTTACACTTGAGATTTGCTTGTCCTCAAGCAAATGCGCTTTTATTCTAATCAAAATACAAGTTAGGGGTCATTTAACGCTAATATAAAAGTAATTACAACAAATAGTCCTTCCACTTTAATCATAATAAGCACGGAGATTACATACTAGCACCTCACAAGTAGTGTTTAGATACTCACATCTCTCAGGTGTCATCAAAATAAATCTCATAAATGAAAACGGATAATATCTCTCACTACCTGTCATAGCAAATAGATTACCATAGGCTTGGTAAAGGATCGAAAACCTCCTCCACTAGGCGTAAGCACCTAAGATAAACTATCAAAGAGGGCTTTTAAACGGGTTATAACGTTAGGTGTAGGGATATGATAAACACGGTTTTGTTGGATAAGGGATATTTTACTGGTGGCGAGTTAAAGATCTTGATTAATTACATGTACTATACAATGTTGCTAAGCCAAGACTAGACTCAATCTTAAGCTAAAAACAAAATAACAAAAACATAAAACAAACATAAAATAAAACGGGATGGTAGTCCGTATGTTTTTTTTTCTATTTTTCTTTTTCTCATTTTTTTTTTGTATTTTTCTTGATTTTTTTTTTCATACACTCTTGCCCTACCATCCAAAATAATACATCATAGGGGCGTTGCATTCCCCTTACACTTGAACTTTTACATGACTTTACAAATAACTATTCTAATGACTCGAATTAAGATAATCGAAAAACTTGGAGTACTTTTAAAATATTTAGCACATATGGGGGTAATAAATGATGTTCTTCCCCATTACTCCATTACACTAGTACTTTACCCACGAGTCCCAATCGTCCCAAAACAATATGTACAAGGATATGACTCAACTTAGCAACCATGTAATCAATTAGATAATTAACTTGGGTTTAAACAAATGTTGTCACAATAATGCACTAAAAATGAGTGCATACAAGGTAGGCTAAGGCGATTTGGGTGTACATTTAAATGGGGTGTAACAAATTCTCCCTTTAAGTAAAATGCTTAAAGGTCGAAACGAAAAGATAGGCTCTGAGGGGTGTACTAGGGGTATCGTGTACTAAAAATGAGTACAACGCAAAGGGTGTGGGAGAATTACTTGACCAATGTAGCCAATGTAATTATAACAAAAACACAGGTGTAAAACAATGGGTTAATCCTAATGCCTCTTATCATGTAGTAAATCTAACTACACGAATGTAGTCTCACTTGTGGCCTCGGAATGGTCCTAGCGCAAGTTCTAGAATCTAAGTGCTACCGGTACACACATCATAACATAAATGCTTTTCCTACCAATTCTAGGGGCGAACCTCACATATTTGGGGGTGGAAAATTTTTTAGTGGTACGGTTTTTGTGCTAGTCATATAACTCCTATCCGTGAGACGCTCATTAAGATCAAAGTTTCACTCCTAAATGTTGTAAAAAAAATTTAAATTTGGCACTAAAATTGCCCTAACAGGTATTTTTCTCAGTTTTATTACACATCTACTATTAAACAAACAAAAATCAAGCGCAATTGTATTCTCTAAAGTATCGTATTTTTACCCCCCCTTACACTTAAGATAAACATTGTCCCCAATGTTCAAATAACAAGATGTAGAAGTAATAAGGTAAAAGAATGAAATCAAATACTCCCCTGATTCGCTCGGTGGATAATGTGGTAACACGGTTAGATCTTCTTCCAAGAGAATGTAGAAGCTCCAAGACTAAAGCATCGCCATAAGCTTGATTCCACATACATTTCCTTGTCCAAAATAACCTGTTAAACCTGAGAAAACAAACACGAAAACCTACATAACATCGGCGGGATAAATTCTATATATAAGGATATAATGCTTGTGGAATGATAATTTTGCAGATTCCTGGAGATTATAAGTTAGAGATTTAATAAAAACTTTTTATGAAAACAAAACTTTCAAAATTTTCAGAATATTAAAACCTGACGCCGTCAGGTTGTAAAGCCTGACGCCATCAGAAATGATCTGACAGAATTCTCATGTTAAGTTTTCGGAAAATTTTTGGAAAAACCTATACCTTACTTCCTGGAATTCCTGCAAAACATCATCATGACTCGATACAAGCATTTGACTCAAACAAATACTAATATGTATGTTAATTTAATATTATTACGATTCATGTTCATTTGTGTTCTAACAAACCGATTTGGATTTCCCTTACACTTATCTTTTCCAAAATACCTTTATATGTAGTTAAGACGAAGTTAAAAACAAGATAAAGCATTTTCACAATTTACTTTTGAACATGAATCAATAATAATAAAAATTAAACACACATACGGAAACAAATAATATCAAACAAACAAATAAATAAACACACAAAGCAAATAAAGCTTGGGTTGCCTCCCAAGAAGCGCTTGTTTTTGTTCGAGTCACGAGCCTGACTCTACCCTTATTTAACGGATAAAGGAGAGGTTTTTCCTACACTTAGGATTAAGTGCGGGTGATAGTAGCGATACACACCATCTTGGTGGAAGTATGCCGCGTGAGGAAAGAGTGGTGGATGAATTATATACTCAAAGGGGTGTGCTC
The DNA here is from genome assembly GCA_021014915.2 of Artemisia tridentata subsp. tridentata. Lineage (NCBI taxonomy): Eukaryota > Viridiplantae > Streptophyta > Magnoliopsida > Asterales > Asteraceae > Artemisia > Artemisia tridentata. Next base: position 358,124,311 of record CP139505.1, read on the forward strand.
CTTTCATCATAACCTTACCTAGTTCACTTTGGTCAATGGGTGAATTAAAGTTTTCTCCTAAAAAGGGATCATCTTCTATCAACTTCGAGAGATTCCTAGTTGGGAATCCATCTTGACCTAATAAACCCGGTTTAAACCCATAATGTTTCTTGTGATCAATCATGAATGGGTGATGTAAGTATGTAAGGTCATGGTTCACTCCTATATTAGCTTCCACTCCACATGGCCTAGAGTCTACTACCTTAATCTTAACATTACCCGGACTACATGGTTTGATGGGCGGATCGGGACCTTTTTTAATTCCTAAATTCACATCCAAAGATCGAAGATTAGGTAACGGTTTTGGTTGAGGCTCCGGTTCATCAAAAATAGGAAATCCCCTAGAACTAAGAGTAAGGTTGTGATCACTATAAGCATTCAAACCTATATCCTCTAGTTGTGTTTGGTTCAAAGGTTCTACCTCCATCGGGATTCCTAAAGTCTCTTCTACTTCTTCCGGGTAAGTCACGGGCGGTGTGGGTGCCTCAAATGATGGTTGAGTATTTTGTGGGCTTATGGTGTTTACCTCATCATTCCACGTGTCAAGATCACCTATATCCTCATCAATTGTTTTCTTAGGTAGTGATGATAACAAACCTAGCGCTTCATCCAACTTATGGTTTATTGCTTCGGCTCTATCCACAATTCCTTGGCAAACTAGGTCGCTTTTCCTATTGGCCTCACTAAGATGAGATCCTAAACATGGAGGTTGTTCATAAGAATCTATCCTAGGTGAAGGCTCATATGATTCATAGGTGTCTCTAAATGAGGTATTTTGAACTCCTTGGTGTTCTAGCCACTCAACCATATCTTGCAATCTTAGAAGTCTAAGTGAAAAGTCCATTTGAAGCAAATTACAAACAAAATCACAAAGAAAAGATAGACTACGAGAAAGCTACAAAATAAAAAGAAAAAATCTCACTTGATAGGAATCTTGTGAGTAGACCTAATAAAAATAAATTTTCAACCTAAGCAATAACTACTCCCCGGCAACGGCGCCAAAAACTTGATGCGTGGTTTTGCAACCTTACAACAGGTTTTACCTCTCGAGGGATCTCAAGAGGCTTACAACCCCACCAGGCAGTGTACCTGACCGATGTAGTATAGTGTAGTGGTAAGTACGGGGGATTGATCGTTCTCCACAGGGAATAGTGTTCGTTAGGTATGAAAAACTACTTTAGTAGGTCTAAGGGTGAGGGAAGATTCTTTTTGTATTTTTATAATTTTTTTTTATGAAAGCAAATAAAATCTCGGGTTTGAAGGAGTGGGCGGAATTAGTTGCTAGTCAACTAACCCAAATTACTACGAATGCAAATAAAATAAAATAACTGAAAAATGATAAAAGAGTTGTGAAACTTATGTGGAGAGAAATGTGTTTACTTAGATTTCCTTACTCCCTAACTATCTTTTACCGGTTGATTAGTGTGTATTAATTGCGTGGATGACGGGTGTATTCCTTAATACCAATCGTGGGGTGGCGTACGTACTTCCCCAACTCTACAAGCTCCTACTTCACTCCTATGTCGAGCCGGCTAGGAAGCTCCTAACATGGGATCACTAGAATTCGCTCATGCATTAAATACAACCATAAAAACCTTAGTACGCATTGGTTCATGTTTCTTAAGACGTTCAACCAAGTTACCGAATAGGAAGTTAGCCAGTTTTCTTAAGCCTAACATAGATAAACAATCATCCAATACAACTAATAACACACTAATAACCAATAATCAATAGCTAGGTTTCATTAGATCTAAGCAAACACAAGATAAATCTAGCCTAGCATGTTAATCAAAAGACAAGAACAATATATAATCAAACAACACATAGACATATTGATTGATTAAACAATAACTTATCTTCAATTAAACATGGGAGATCCAAGGGTATGAAAACCCTTAAAAATGGCAGAAATTCGTCTTTAGGGTTTCTCCTCACAAAGTTGCACACAATAAGTTCCACACTAATGACAAAAAATTGCAAAACTATATATAGAGTTTAAGGGCTGACGGCGTCACGTTGTAGATCCTTACGCCGTCACCTCGCCGCTTTTAGGGTTCCCGGATGGCCTTCCTGACGCCGTCCCTCTTTAGACCTCCAAAATCCGCTCTGGCTTATCAAAGCTTGACGCCGTCAGAATATGGCTTGACGTCGTCCCTCTTTAATTTAAACCGTGACGACCTTGATCACTACAAAGGGTGACGCCGTCAGATTTTTCATGCAAAATTCTCTGGCTTATCATGAGTAATTTTCATATCCACCACTTTTGCCAAGCCGTGACGCCGTCTGGACCAATCCCTGACACCGTCAAAGGTACTTTCCAGCATAATTTTGAGACTTTGTCGTTTTCTTCACTTTTATGCTCCAAAAACGTCCAAAATGCTTCCTTTTCCAGATTTCTTCTCCAAAGTACCTAAAATGACAAAAGGAACGATTTAGGGCAATATTTGATCAAATAAATACGATTTAGGGCTTAAATGACCCCCTAAAAGCGGTTCACTTTTCGCTTCATCAGTTGGATTTATCTTCAAGTCTTAAAGAACCTTCAAACACAACAAATGAAGGTACTGAAGATGATCATGGAGCTCAGGGTCAAGAGAATCAAGAAAGTAGTGCAAATGACAATGGTACTGCTAGTTCACCAGATGGTACTGCCAGTTCACAAATTGGTACTGCTGAGCCATTAAATGTTCAAATAGATGATTCTTTACCAGAAGAAGTGGGGATTGGCAATCTTCCATTTACCTATGAAGTTCCTACAACACACAACACAAGAATTCTCAAAGATCACTCAACTGATGATGTGATTGGTAGCATTGATTCTGGTGTTAGAACAAGATCTCAAGTCTTGACTTCAGACCAAGAAGGATTTATCTCCTCTATTTATGAAGAGAAGCATCATGAAGTTGCCAACATATGCCTGTTTTCATGTTTTCTCTCTCAAGCTGAACCCAAAAACATTAACAAAGCCTTAGATGATGCAAGTTGGGTTGAAGCAATGCAAGAAGAACTTCTTCAATTCAAGCTTCAGAAGGTTTGGAAATTGGTTGATTTGCCAAAAGGTCAATGGGCAATTGGAACCAAATGGGTGTTCAGAAACAAGAAAGATGAAAGGGGAATAGTGATCAGAAACAAAGCAAGATTGGTGGCCCAAGGGTATACTCAAGAAGAAGGGGTAGATTATGAAGAGGTTTTTGCTCCAGTTGCAAGACTTGAAGCAATCAGGCTATTCTTGGCCTATGCATCTTTCATAGGCTTCACCGTTTACCAAATGGATGTTAAAAGTGCCTTCTTATATGGTACTATTGAAGAAGAGGTATATGTTTCTCAACCTCCAGGCTTCATTGATGCAGAATATCCAGACAAGGTGTATAGGGTTACCAAGGCTCTTTATGGTCTACACCAAGCTCCTAGGGCATGGTATGAAACATTGGCTTGCTTTCTATTAGAAAATGGATTCCAAAGAGGCAAGATTGATCCTACTTTGTTCATCAAAAGAACAAAGAAAGACATCTTGCTGGTGCAAATTTATGTTGATGACATTATCTTTGGATCCACAGACCAAGTCTTGTGTGTAGAATTTGAAAAACTTATGCATAGTAAGTTTGAAATGAGTTCCATGGGGGAACTTACTTTCTTTTTGGGTCTCCAAGTAAAACAATCAAAAGAAGGCATATTTATCAGCCAAGATAAGTATGTAGCAGAGATCCTAAGGAAATTTCAGTTTGCTGATTCAAAAGTTGCAAGTACACCAATGGATGCAGAAAAAGGTTTACTAAAAGATGCTGAGGGTGAAGATGTGGATTTGCATAATTATAGATCAATGATTGGGTCTTTGATGTACCTTACATCATCAAGACCAGATATCATGTTCTCAGTATGTGTATGTGCAAGGTTTCAAGTACATCCCAAAGTTTCTCATCTCACAGCAGTCAAAAGAATCTTTAGATATCTCAAGGGTCAACCTAGGTTGGGTCTATGGTATCCAAGGGAATCATCTTTTGATTTGGTGGCTTATTCTGATAGTGACTATGCTGGTGCAACTCTAGACAGAAAATCCACAACTGGTGGATGTCAATTTCTTGGTTGCAGACTCATATCTTGGCAATGCAAGAAACAAACAATGGTGGCCAACTCTACAACTGAAGCAGAATATGTTGCTGGTGTAAGTTGTTGTGGGCAAGTTCTTTGGATCCAAAATCAAATGCTTGACTATGGGTACAATTTTCTTAACACTATTATTTACATTGACAATAGCAGTACTATATGTATCATTAAAAATCCAGTTCAACATTCAAAAACAAAACACATTGAAATTAGACACCATTTCATAAGGGATTGCAATGAGAAAAGGTTAATTCAAGTTGTAAAAATTGATTCTGAAAAGAATTATGCAGACCTTCTCACCAAAGCTTTTGATTTAGGTAGATTCAAATACCTTGTAGGAGGTATTGGAATGATTAATCTTTGAAAAACATGTGTTTTTGTACATAAAATAACTGGTTATTGGCTTTTAAACATGGTACTGCTAGTTAGTCAAAAGGTACTGTCCGTTCATAATTGGTCCTGCTAGTATAAAATTTGCTCTGTTTTGTTCATATTAATGCTTAAATGTTTACAATGCTATAGATCAAGTGCTTTGCACTTTGTTCTTTTGGTTTGCAACTAACAAATTTCAGGTTGATAACAAAACAAGAGATCTTCCAAACAAAAAGGGGAAACAAGAGTTATTTACATCTCAAGGGAGATAACAATCTCAGGGGAGGAAATTCTAGCAAAAAATAGAAGCAACACCAATTTATGAAAGAAAAAGACAAGAGCATACAAGATAATGCAGAGGTTGAAAAAGATAGGATTAGATCACATATTCAGAAGGGATGAAGCATTCCTAAAGGAGAAAGTTCTATCTAGATAAAAATAAGGAAACTTTCAAAGAAAAAGCATGCTGATAGATGATTTCACTTGTTGAACCAAGCATCCAAGATACACAGCATCATTGTCTCTTAAATTTCCTCCATCCAAGGAAATTGCACCATCTTTAGGTCATTATGGCTTTTGGTATTCAGTTCACCAAGTTTTTACAAACTTAAGAGCTGGCTAGTCCATAAGCAAATGGCTTTTGGTAAAGACAAATCAAATCCGTTGATGGTTGATAGTTTACCAAAAACTATATGGTATTTAACTAACCATACTTAACAGTAAATAGTTAACTAGTCCATAAGCAAACGGCTTTTGGTAAAGACACATCAAATCCGTTGATAGCTGATAGTTTGCTAAAAACTATAAGGAATTTTTGCTAAAATTTCAAAGAGACTGCTAAGTACAATTTTCTTTCAAAGGTACTGGTAGTTCAAATTTTGGTACTGGTAGAGTAAAATGGTACTGCTAGATAACCGTTGAGCCTGTCAGAAAAAGTTATAGCCGTTGGGCCTGGTAGTTACAATTAGCCGTTGGGGTAGTTATGTAAATTACTGATGTTATATTATATTATATTTCACATATAAAAGATCTTTTTAACCGCCTTTTCATTTACTTATTATAATCTTTCTTATTGTCGGTTAAAAGTAATTCTCTCATAACATCTTTCCTCAGTCCTTATCACAATTAACATACACATTTCATCTTCTACAAGTACCACCAACAAATCCCACCAACATAATCAAATTTTTCATTAACTTTCACTATGGCTGTTCTAACCCTTGTTAAACGTCACAATCAATTAGCATTTTTGGAAAAGTCTAAGGATAATGCCTCTTTTCATCAAATAGTGGACTTTTTAAATGAGTCTTCCATCAGGTTTGCTTTTGCTAGTTAATCCCACTATTTATGAATCTCAAATTTTGCAATTTTGGCAAACAGCTAAAGTTAAAACTTCTGAAAATGGGGAACAAAGAATAAAAGCCAAAGTGGATGGCAAACCCTTGACTCTTACTGAGTCATCCATTCGAAGACATCTTCATTTGAATGATTCAGATGGTATTAGTCAATTGCCTGATACTGAAATTTTTGAACATTTGGAAAGAATGGGGTATAATGCTGATTCTAATAAACTCACCTTTCTTAAAAAGCATTTTACTCCACAATGGAGATTTTTGATCCATACAATCCTTCATTGTTTGAGCCAAAAGAAAACCTCTTGGGAGCAATTTAGTGGAAACATGGCTTCTGCTCTCATCTGCTTGGCAACAAACAGAAAATTCAATTTTTCCAAACATATTTTTGAAGGATTGACTAAAAATGTGGATAGTGAAACAAAGTTTTTGATGTATCCAAGGTTTATTTCATGCATCATTGCAAAATCAAAACATTTGTTACTTCCCCCACACTCACTTTATGAAACACCAAAACATTCTCACAAAGTATTTTCAAACATGAGAATTGGTTTCAAAGGGGAAGAAATACCACTATTTGATGAAATGTTACCACAACATCCTGAAGAACCAACACCATCATCTGAATCACCATCATCAAGTTCTTCAACTGGTTACATCTCACCAACTCATCAAACATCACCAATCCCATCTCCAGTACCATCTGCAACACTACCAACACCATCACATCATGTAACACCACCCCAAACTCCTCAAACAGTGAAAGAACTAAAAGAGAAGGTGAAGCTCTTAGAAGATGCTCTTAAAAGTCAACGCACAAGATTTTCTGAGATCAACATCAAGTTAGTTAAGAGGGTAAAGAAATTGGAGAATGAAGTGAAGAAGCTAAAGGGTAAAAGATCTTCAAAGGTTGTTTTATCTAGTTCTTCAAGATCAGATGCTCAAGGTTTGGGTCACTCTTCCAAAAAGGGGAGGATGGGTAGTTCTGAAGAAGAAGAGGAGGCTCAATTTGATTTTCATGAAGGAACTCAGGTTTATGATGAAGAGCCTGCTGGTGCAGAGCAAGAGCCAGATAGTTCAAAAGAGCCTGCTAGGATTGAGAGGCTATTGGCAATGGACTACAAAGGTACTGCTGATCATGTGTACAAAAGGAAGAGGGAATTAAAGCCTCAATTTGTTTGTTCAAGGGAGGTTATTTATTGCTGACGAGCAATCTACTGCTCCATCTCAAGAACCAACTCCAAAAGATAAGGGCAAGAGCATTATGGTTGAAGATGAACCAAAGCCCAAAAAGTTGAAGAGATCAGAGCAAGTACAGATGGCTATAGATGAAGAAGTCTCCAAAAGGCTTCATGGAGAAGAAGTGCAGAAAGCATTTGAAGCTTCAAGACTACTTGAAGAAATGAAAGAGCAAAAAGATGCTGCTCAGACTCTTCTTGATACTCAAATTGCTCAAGAAACCTTTGATGCACAGATGCAATGGATTATTGCCAATGATCCAATTGTGAAAGGTCAAGCAGCAATAATAGTGAATGACAAGAATCTTAACTCTGATGAGAAAACAGCAGAGCTTGAATCTTTTATCAACAAAAAGTATAAAGAAGCAGCTCTGGCTGATATTTTTGAAAAGATGAAAGAAAGTCAGAAAAGAGGTTTTAAGGTGGGCACATCTCAGAAAGATCAAGTGACTTTTATGAAGAGATTTCTAAAAGGTCAAGCAAATTGGACTGATTACCAACTGAAGAAGAAATCTGCTGATGAAATCTACTTCTTGTATCTAAATGCCTACAAGAGTCTTTACTACAAGATCCCATCTGATGCAAAACCTTCAATGAAAAAGAAAGATGCTCAGAAGAAAGAAGAAGCAAAATTGGATTCAGAGCAAGTAAGTAAAATGTTGATTACTTTACCAACAATCATACATGCTGATCCAATTAGGTCTAGACGCCCTATTATTGATTGGGAAATTCACCATGATAGATTAGGAAAGTCATGGAAAATAACTAGGGTTGGGGGTCAGACTGCTATTTTCAAAAATTTTGAAAATCTGATTAGAGCATGTGATAGAGCTGACTTAGAAGAATTGTGGAATCTAGTTCAAATTAGGCTAGACACAAATTCTAGTACTGATGTTAAGGAACAGGAACTATGGGTAGAATTCAATAGGATGTATGATCCTAATCCAAAAGATGTTCATTGGAAGTTTCCATATCATGATCCTTCAACAACATGGGAATTTCTAAGCCTTAGCAGTATTCATCATCTTTACACACAAAGTGGGATTGAACTCTTTATGTTGGCTGAGAAAGAGTATCCACTTAGTTATGAAGTTCTTACAACTATGATCTCCAAGAGATTAAGATGTGACAAAGATGAAGAAAATTCAGAAGTTGTTCAAAGTTTGCTGAGGAGCATATTTGAGCAATGTGAAAGAAAAAGGAAGAACAGAGAGTAAAGGTTTTTGGAAGAGTTCCCTCAAATCCTCAAGGTATGTATTTTATTCATCAGAAACTTGTGTATTTTAAAGGAAATAACAAGTTTAGGGGAGGATTGTTGGGAATAAAATGTTCAAGTCAAAGAGCCTGCTGGAAGATGTATTGAGCCTGCTAGTTGATTTTGAAGATATTGAAGATTTACTAACAGTACCTTCTGGGTGAGAAGGTACTGCTAGTTGATAAAGGTCCTGCCAAGATTATGATCAAGTTGATAGATATTTGTTTGTAGATATTTGTTGAATTATTAGTCTTTGTACATTGTAACACGCTTAGTAGAAGTAGTTTAGTCTTCTGTGGTATGCAGAAGAATATACAGAGTTGTTACATTGGTAGTTGTATTTAATTGTAGACTAGAATAGTCAAAGTATCTTATTATATTCAACAACTTGACAACTTGTAATAAGGGTACCTTATACTATAAAAGGTTCCCTTAGTCACCACTTTCGTGCATGCATCTCTTCAACAAATAACCAAAACAGAACAACCTCTCTAGTAACTTAGTTACTCATTTCACAAATCCTTTTACAATCAAAGATTCAAGGTTACTTTGTAATCCTGGTGATAGTTAGATCATCCGTATTATTTCATCAATAATATTGAATCGTTTTGTGTTACTAAAGTTGTGTTCATTGCTTATTATTATTCACGTTTACATACTCATCACCTTTGTGTTCTTTTAAAGTGTGTTATAGTAGATTCCAGATACTACATCACATTCATACATAAATATCCTAAACACATTATTAAGATTCACATCCCAAGTGTTTGTATAATCCTTTCACACAATCATATTGATCACATAAACAAAAGATTGACGTGTTGTTTATCTGATACATGAGGTTGTTCCATGCACAAGTTGGAGAAATCTTTATTGTGTGCAAGCAACAACACAAAGGAATATGATTTAAAGGATTCTCTTTACTGCAAGGTAAGATATTAATGCTCTAATGTGTTTTATTCACATCTAATTAATAGAACACTTAGAGTTAATATCTAGCGTAAGTGAGACCTTGACATAGATATTAATGACAAGGTAAATTACATACTTTCATTACTAGCAAATCTACTGATATAATGAAACTGTGTTAATTTGCGAGTTTCTAAATTAGATAATTATTAGAACAAGTGTCAATATGATAATAAGACTACTTCAAACTAAATATTTATGTATTATTGTAATTACGTAAATAAATGAAGTAATCTAATATTACTTCAAATTTGAATGTTTATGTATTCTTGGAATGTCATAAATATATGAAGTAATAAATTAACTTGAAATACTAATTGAAACCAAAATTGTGGTGTTCATGATTACTTTAGTTATACATGTTTATATTTTATTGTAAAGATATAAATATGAAGTCTTTTATTGCTGTAAGACTTATAAATAAAGTAAGACGTTAACTTGTTATGTTTTTTAATTAAGACATATACAAGAAGTTATTGAGTTGATCAATGATTTATAACGTATATTGGGATTATAAGAGTTTATATCTTCTTGTTAAGACATGGACATGAAGTGACTTGGTTAAAAAGTACTTATGTTATATAGCATGAAATTGGTTTGGAAAGTCTATTATACCATTAACATGACTTAGTTGGTGAATAGGCAAGCCAAAATGAAATATATTTATCTTACATATTGTAAGATTGACTTACAATAATCCTAATGAAATACATAATGTTTATGGTATGTTCAGTTAGGAAAATCAAACTCTTGTAATATTGTTTGATTAAAGATAACTATATCTTCTATTCTTCCAAAAGTTATCAAGGTTAGGAAATTGAGTAGTATATACTCAATTAGACTCCAACCTAGAAGATTAATAAGACACCATTTATTATGGAATGTGATGAATCACATTAAGTCTTAAAATTGAAGTTCTGAATTTGTTAAACTGCTTTTGAGTAGGTTATTAACAAACTTGATGTAAGGAACTGTCAATATGTATTTGTAATGTCCTAAAAGAGAACAATTTTGTGTTTCTCTACTTGCTAAGTATTTATAGATAATCTATAAATTGTAAAAGGCAAATGGGAGTTTTATCTTGATAAGATAAAATTACAAGATACATAATCTTCTAAAAATACACTAGCAAAGTCATGATGAGGATTAAACATGTTAATGTTAAATCTCAAGATGATGGGATTCTCATTCATAGATCTGCAAGGATATCTCAAATATTTGGATAATATGTTGAGGATTATGAGTTACAGGATTATGGTAAACCTATTGATGAATTGCTAATATTGAATTTGGCAAATTACTCATATTGTGAATGATGAGATGCAGTCCAGAAAGATAACTAGTTTTGAAAACTTAGTTAATCTTGAACTCTATAGTTACACTATAGAATGATGATAAGTTTCTACAAAGGAAATGAAAATCCTAGAGATTTAAATTTTTGAGTAGAAATCATAATGGACAAAATTTTGTATACATATTTAATGTGTGAAAAGATTATCAATCACACTTAAGCAATTAACTGTGATTGAAATTCTTTCTAGGCACATTAAATGTATAAAGATTATGATTGCCATTCTTAGTTTCATTTATATGAAATTAACAATGGAGTATCAAAACTCTTTCTTGAGTAATTACTTGTGCGAGGACGATAAGTAATTGAAAGGAGTATTTGAATTCAAATAATCTTTAGAAGTATACAAAGTGCAATCATTTATGAATGGATTAATGCATGCATCTAGGAGATATATTTATATTTAGTTATTAAATCCTAGTGTTGATTTATAATTAAAATCAGATATTTCTTAATAATCCTGAAAGCTAGTGGGAGTGTTATATTTATTTCCTTATTTCATATATGTTGTAACATTCCATTAACATTAAAATATTAAATCTTAGTTTGGAATGAAACTTCACGTGAAGATTTAGGAAATAAACATACAACCTTGGAATATATGTTTATTGTTATAAACATAAGCGGTAAAATAATTGATTCTAATAAACATGATATACTATTAGAAAGTCTAGATAGAAACACATCTTTGAAAAGATATGACATGAATCTAAGTTTGACACAAGGATTTATCATGTACATCATGTTGTTTGTTGCATCATGCTTGATGAAAGATGATTTGACAACATTAATATCTAATTGAAAGTTATTAGATAACTAAGTGTAATGGATATGGTTGGATTTAGAATTAACATCCTTAGCCTGGAGTTGCTCCTAAATTCTAAGAATGAACCATATGGCAAATTGTTGCGTAATTGATATAGTTGACAAATCTTGAAAGATTTGAAGGTATCAAACATTACACGATAAATATCAAAGTTTACGGAATTTTTAAAAGAGCATATTGTTGTTTGCATACAGTGATGCTAATAAGATTGAGATGACACTCAATACTAGTCATGGTATGATTTTATCCTAGTTATGGCCATGAGTACTAGTTATGCTTAACTATAAGTATAGTTGCATTATACATTAAAGAATTAGAATACTTTAAACTATAAAAGGTTTGGTAATTTAATTGTCATAAATTCGAGGTTGAGGATGTCACACATTTTATGAAATATTATGTGGCAATATCTAGTTAGATGAATGCACACATACAAGAATTTCACTAATTAAATTCTTGAAATAAGTATTCTCAAAATTCTGATAAATCAAATTAGTTGATTTATGCCTTGTCAACAAGTATGTTTGACATGACTTGAGGCGTAATTCATTAATGAGAATTATCATGCATTGATCTATTTAGTATTTGGATAAGGGATGTTAAACAATTATTATTTACAATGAATTAAAGTACTTGGTACATTTGTTTTCATTAATAATAGATTGTATCCTATATTTGCATGTTTAAATCCATGAATAACTTATGTTATTCTACACGGTCCGTTGTCGATCAATAATATGGGAGTGTTATTGAATTAAGGCAAATCTGAGTTTTGGTATAATATACTTAAGTATATTGATGCGTTGGACATGCCAAATTCACATGATATTCAATAAATGGATAAATTGAATATAGGACAGATCCCAACCACATGATTGTACTTTATGGATCTTTGTCATTAAAGTAAATCATGAATATTTATCCTCGGACTTGAGATACCAGATAACAGCCGTGGATGTAGCTCATTTTCTGTAAGATAGTCTAACGCTATCCGTAACTGGTAGTTATAAGGGCTATTTTCAGAGGTGATGCAAAGTTCAAGGGTTATGCTTGTAGTGAAGAAAGGATTTGTTCGGTAAAACCCTAAAATCCGGAACGTGTTAAATGACCAAAATACCCTCTAATTTTGAATTTTAAGAACTTATAAAATACGCCATAAATTAAAACTTGAGTCATATATCGTGTTATGACTCGAGATCACACAATACGAACCTATAGCCTAAGTTTTAACCATACGTTGTGATACGATACGAAATGAAAACATAAACCATGAGCCGCAAATAACCATCACACGTTAAGGACCCAATTTTCATTTGAGCTGGTACAATTTATATTACACAATAGATGGCACGCCAAAAATAGGAAAATATCATTTGAATATTCAAAAAGAAGGAAAGAGTCACCAAGTTCCAAAATGCTAGACCAATATCACTCCTATAATTACGCCTCATAACAGGCAATTAAATACAATTGAATTCCATATTTCCAGCTTGCCATATTAAGAACCCACGCTCCCTTTTCTTTTTTCTATATCAATTGGTTTTCTTCTTTTCCTTGCCTTCGCATGCGACAAAATCAAAAGAGTGAAAACATAAGCTGCGTGAGGCCTTCTTCTGCCACCACTCTCACACGCATTACCATGGTTTCAGCCAACCCATTCATGGCACGTGGCGACTTGGTCGGGAAGAAAACGAGTATCTCACGACTCTAATATTTGATAAGTATCAAAAATATTCACTGACTCATTTTTATTTAACGCCTTTGTCCTCTCAAACCCTTGATAAAACCTAAAACTAAAAACAGTCGACATCATCAAAGAAGAAGAGAGGAAGAAGGCTTGGTCTTGATCTTGTGTTCTTGTTCTATTCGTATTATCATCAAGGTAATCATATACACTCCATTGATCCATTCGAATTTAAAATAAACCCTAATCGATCTATGTGTTTCTTGGTTCTTTCACTCGGCCACACAAGAAGAAGGAAGGGAAAGGTGTTGTTGATCTGATCGTGTTCCGTTGAATCTTAGTGATTGTGTCCAGTTGGTGTTCATACTCACGACATGTTCGTTTTGATCTATTGGCGTTTCAGTTCGAGGTACCCCTTGAGCCATAATATACTTATAAGTAAATTACTTTAAAGCTAGATACTAAGTTGATATGACTATGAACTGGTTGCTAAACATTCTGATTATTTTAAAGAAATTATAAAGGTATTGACGATATGGATGTATGTCTTTAATCCGGCTTTTCGACACTCGTTTCGATCTCTAAGAGACAATCCGAAGTCCAAAATAAACTCAAGAAATATAAAGGGGATCTAATATACAATCCGAAATTTGAAATAAAGTCAAGAAATGTAGCATGGGCGTTTTTTTTTTATTTTTGTTCACGTGATTGAAGGGCTATTATCATGCATGTGTATTCGAAATTAAAGGTTGACTTTGTGTGAATTTATGATATATTGTGGCTCACTGTACTGTGTAAGTATTTAGCAGAGAAAGCGTGTGTAGACATAAATCTTTTGGGCTGTGTTTGCATGCATGTGGGTGTGAGTTGTTGTGTCTAGTAACGTGTGTCTAAATTGCATAGTGTGGTGTATTATTTGCGTCGACTTCGATTTGGTTGCCATTCGAATCTGTTGTGAGGATACGCTTATAATCTTGTTATTTAAGATGCTAATATGATCCTAAAATGCGACTAAAAGTCTGAATTAAACTCGGGAGATAAAATATGGGAACGCATGGTTATAAGGACATGTTTACGTATGAATTTATGTGAGTGTTATGGTGGATACATCAACATGAAGAATTTTTAAACATGTGAATATTTGTGTCATTTTTTGTGGGAATCAAATCAGGAAAGGGGTTAAATATTAAGGATTTTTGTGACTATTGGAACCATGATACATGCATGTTTTGATTGTTTTATTTAATAAAAATGACAAGCAACCCTAAACTATAATATTTATAATGTCACGTCTTAAAGTTAGTTAATTGTCATTAATAACCCTAAAAGTCATTAAAAATGGAAAGCCGACGACAACGAGTAAATCTAATTTGAGATGAATTATTAATAATTAGCCGATCATGAATTCGTGTAGATTCGCTGAAGATGGAGTTTGCTTCCGACCTTGATATTTTCTGTCGTGTTTTCATTTGCGGTATAAGGTACAGATATTCTGACCTTTCTTTTAAGGTTTCTCATGATCTCTTTCGTATTCTGATCCGTTAATTTTCTGATTTGATTGCTATGATTCCCTTTCGATTGAACCTTCTCTGTTGATCCCATTTGATATGACCTCTGATATGAAGCTATGTTATTAAAACCTTTTATAATTATGCCTTGAAAATGTTTTGAGAAAAACCATTTTAAAAAGATGTTTATCAATGAAGCGAACCCACTTTTATATAAAATGTTACTGACTTTTGTGAATACTATATTTGGAAGACTATTTTTTTTATGAAAAACCGATTTGAAAGATTATTTTTATGAAAACTACTTTAAATGATCGTTTTATGAAAATCATGAATAAATGATTGTTTTAAAAAGGACTTTTGATAGAAACTTTTGAAATGAACTGTTGTTCGGAACCCTGACTTGATTATTTAAAATGAACTTTGATCTGATAAACTCTGAGTTGGACCTTTGATATTACTTCTGAGATATTGATATGCAGCTTCTGATATATGACCTATTGATGTGACACTCTGATTTGATATGATACATGACTCTTAGTTTGATACCCGAGCCATTTCTGTTTCCCTAGCCAGGAAGGTAACCTGGCCATGTCTTTGATGCACCATTGGCATGACTCATGTGTGGGTGAGTGATTTCTCACACCGTCCCCATTCTGATTATGATATGCGCATTACTTTGATTATGGATTATATATGTTTCTGGGGGGCGTATGGATGCATCCTAGATCTGATCTGTTTAGTGGATTTAACATGATTTGATATGATTTATCTGGTGACTGGTGCTTGTGTGCAATACACGCCTTTCACATATATCTGGGAGCTAGCTACTCCATTTGAAGAATGAGGACACCCCTCATATTATCTGATTATCTGAGAGGTCTCCCCTCTATATGATTTGAAGATTTATGGTTACGATATGATATGATCTGTTTCTGGGCTCGTGGTGGATTACTATCCCTTTCTCTTTCCCTTATACTTATCCTTTGACTTATCCCTTGAACCATATTACATCTGTTTGACCTTTGTTTCTGTTATTCTGCACTGTTCTCTATTTCTGTTTATTATCGTTATATCTGTTCACTGGGCTTTTTAAGCTCAGCCGCACGTTTTCTTTTCGTGTGCGGCAGGTTATAAGCAGGATGACGGGTTTGGGTATGAGTGAAGAGACTTTTGGACTTAGAAGACTTTGATAGCTATTATGGATTAGCAATGATTAGAAGACATTATATTTAGACTTAGTAGTTATTGAAATTTCCCTTTGTAACCTTGTGTATTCAGTATTTCATTTGTAACCCTTGTATTACTGTAAATGTATGCTTTGTTTTGATCTGATGTGAAACCATTAGTGTGACATCTTTACCCTTGTCGGGTTGGGGTGTTACAATTATGGTATCAGAGAAACAGGCTGCGATTCGTAATACATTTACCCTTGGCCTGTGTAAGTTAGGACCACTAAGTTTTCCCCTGTATGCGCTCATAAGATAACCTTTAAGAATTGCTTTAGGATTTCCCTATAGGAACTTAAGTTTTGACCAGTGAGGAATGGGTAGACTATAAGGCTTTTGTTTAAGTAGCATTGCTTCCGCATCACTCTGATTTATGCCCTGCTTGTAAAGCTCACGCTTTGCACCACCTAAGATTCCGACTCCGATCTCTGATTCTTTTATTAATCATTTTGATGTCTCTTCGGATATTCTGAGAATCTCCATGACGATGACCTACTTGATACATTCTGTTATTTGCTTTTGATAATATATGAATCTTCTGACCCTATCTGAGTTCGTCTTAAACATCTCTATTCCCATGAGTATAAGAATGCTTTCCTCTCACTTTTGAACGATAAGACTTGCGTTGCCGATATGTTTTCATTGAATAGTTAGCTTTGATTTGTATTCTGATAAAGGATGGGCTGATTGATCATTGACGATTACCCTCCTATGTTTCACTTTCGGTGTTTGAAAACCATTTTGAACTCCCTACCATGATTTACGATTGTTAAACTTTTGCTATCTCTACCTGATTTTGTTCTTCTCCTACGACCTATTTGATAAGCAGTTTGATACTCCTCTGACCATTCCGAAGGTCATTTAACCTTAATGTGTTTGACCCATTCCGTGAATTAAATTACCCATGCTGGAGATAAATGTATCATCGGATATTACTCGGTCCTTGCAAAGTCCGTTACTACTCCTATGAGAACTCTGGTGATTATTAGCCATGGACTGTGACGATAATTTTGTCCCGATATGAAATTGTTAACTGAGCATGATGATGCTGATAACTGATATTCTATATGCCCCACTTTTTACAGTTATACGATGTTCGTATTACCGATGACTCACAACCTACCTGCCACTGATGTTAATTTGCCAAACAAGAATCCAACACCTTGAATTGTTCGCTTATCTAATTCCACACTTTGATGAAACATGTACTTAACCCCGAGATATGAACTATCCTTCTGGCTTGGCGACCGTACTCATCCTACGAATCCGTTTGCTTTGATATATTCGACTTTGTGGACTTTAAGATATGGATTGGCTGGCCCTCATACGCTGCCAGGGACTACTGTATCTGATTTGTGACCTTTAGTAATATGTTTCATCCCACTTTCGTTATGATAACCTTTAACCGCTCAAATCTGTTAAGCCTAACCTACTATGGAAACTTCTATCTCGATTTCATTTGATTGTTGATTGCCTCCTGACACCTATTATCCACTCTTAGAAAACCTTGGCCTTGGAAGTTTTATTATGCAAATTTTCTGGTGTTCTATGATGAAACTCTTGGATTTCCTTTTCGGTTGAGAAGCAGAATGAAAATTTGAACCAATCCCAATTGACGGACCATGATGCCATCGAATTTGAGAAATTGGAGAGGGGGATGAATTGTGATTTTGTTCACCTCAGTGCTTCATTTTGAATACCCTGTTAGCTTGTGAAGAAGAAAGAGAAAACTTGGAGTATTGACTATCGTAAACCTAATCGTATCACTACCATTACCACCCTTCAATTTAGCGTATCAATGATCGATTCTATCTTTGTAAACTCCGTACCAGACGGCCTCTTTTAATGATCGAAGGATTGAAGAAGCAACCCCAAAGGACTTCTAAGAAAAGAGATGACTATTTGAGAGTAACCTCCGAGAAGTATTTCAGTTTTATGCACGAAGAGGAACATGTAGACCATCTTGTAGAATGACCCTTTATTCTGAAAGAAGTAGATTTGATTGGCGTCCAGAGATTGTAGCAGACAACACTACCATGCAGCTGGCAATGATGGCAGTTGAGTGGGCGAATTTCGAACTATGCTGAAGACATGTCTTAAACCGCAGTCTTGCTTCTCTATCCATTTTAGTTGTACTAAGATGAATTGAGAGCAGAAGCAGACTCGCGGATGGAAGAATGCACAAGTGACCATACTGGAGATTCACGTTACTACACCACAGTTCCAAGAGGAGGTGCCGAAGGCTTGAGGGACCAGACTCGAGTTATATTTTCCTTTCCACCCTATCATCATACGATAGACTAAATGGACTTGGAAGAAGTTTTAGATCATGTATTTGAATGGACGATAATTCTGAAGAGAACGTTTGTGTCTGGAAGAGTTGATTTTATGAAGAGTGAAGCTATGGATGACGTTATTCATTTCTCTTGACCTACTCAAATTTCCGTTAACTGATGATAGGACCCCTTTGAATGAGTCATGTTCCCTGTTAGTAATTCCGCTCGGTGTTCATTCTGCGTATGCTGGACGATGGTTTTGTTATAAGAAATTTGACGAATGATGGACGATTTGATGCTTTTACCGATGTACCAAATTTTGATAGACATTCTGGGACTTCCGTTAACTCTTTCGAGTAGTCCGTTTTTCTCTTAGTTATGGTGTCTGACTTTGATGACCTCTGAGACTGTAGGAGTACTAGGTGGATTAAGATAAGTGGTTTTGAATACGACTTGAGATAAAGTATGATCATCATGAAGGCATATTTATGTGGTGCTAGTATTATGACGCCTGATCAACGTGATAATACTTACACCATATAACGTGCACTCATTGTGGCCATAGGATATCTTGGGGAGTACCTAAGAAGTCTAGAATCTGATCTCCGTTAGATCCGTGATTAGTAAGACGTTAGGTTAATTCTGCCTATGCGTATACTCTGTTTCCGTTTATTAAATATCTGGATGAGTTGAACTCTCATTCTGCATTCTGTTGACCTCAGTTATGAATCTTGAAAACTCTTTGAAGAGCTCTATACTGTTGACACAGTCAATTTGATTTGAAATCTTGTTCGTATTCCATGTGAGCTTTCTGAAGATTCACCTACCGTCCATTTTATGTTGCATGGACCTTTTGTTCTGAATCAACCTAATTTGTCTCCTTCTGAGGAATCTGAACCCATCTTGTTTTGATCGAGTCATGAGAAACCATTTGTTTGAAGATCCTTCTGGAAGAACCCCCTCGGGTATGAGAATATTGTGATGATCTTTTGCGACTTGCTGCGATTTCGCTTCACTTCGCGACTTCAAATTTCGAGGACGAAATTTTTTTGTTAGAGGGGAAGAGTTGTAAAACCATAAAATCCGGAACGTGTTAAATGACCAAAATACCCTCTAATTTTGAATTTTAAGAACTTATAAAATACGCCATAAATTAAAACTTGAGTCATATATCGTGTTATGACTCGAGATCACACAATACGAACCTATAGCCTAAGTTTTAACCATACGTTGTGATACGATACGAAATGAAAACATAAACCATGAGCCGCAAATAACCATCACACGTTAAGGACCCAATTTTCATTTGAGCTGGTACAATTTATATTACACAATAGATGGCACGCCAAAAATAGGAAAATATCATTTGAATATTCAAAAAGAAGGAAAGAGTCACCAAGTTCCAAAATGCTAGACCAATACCACTCCTATAATTACGCCTCATAACAGGCAATTAAATACAATTGAATTCCATATTTCCAGCTTGCCATATTAAGAACCCACGCTCCCTTTTCTTTTTTCTATATCAATTGGTTTTCTTCTTTTCCTTGCCTTCGCATGCGACAAAATCAAAAGAGTGAAAACATAAGCTGCGTGAGGCCTTCTTCTGCCACCACTCTCACACGCATTACCATGGTTTCAGCCAACCCATTCATGGCACGTGGCGACTTGGTCGGGAAGAAAACGAGTATCTCACGACTCTAATATTTGATAAGTATCAAAAATATTCACTGACTCATTTTTATTTAACGCCTTTGTCCTCTCAAACCCTTGATAAAACCTAAAACTAAAAACAGTCGACATCATCAAAGAAGAAGAGAGGAAGAAGGCTTGGTCTTGATCTTGTGTTCTTGTTCTATTCGTATTATCATCAAGGTAATCATATACACTCCATTGATCCATTCGAATTTAAAATAAACCCTAATCGATCTATGTGTTTCTTGGTTCTTTCACTCGGCCACACAAGAAGAAGGAAGGGAAAGGTGTTGTTGATCTGATCGTGTTCCGTTGAATCTTAGTGATTGTGTCCAGTTGGTGTTCATACTCACGACATGTTCGTTTTGATCTATTGGCGTTTCAGTTCGAGGTACCCCTTGAGCCATAATATACTTATAAGTAAATTACTTTAAAGCTAGATACTAAGTTGATATGACTATGAACTGGTTGCTAAACATTCTGATTATTTTAAAGAAATTATAAAGGTATTGACGATATGGATGTATGTCTTTAATCCGGCTTTTCGACACTCATTTCGATCTCTAAGAGACAATCCGAAGTCCAAAATAAACTCAAGAAATATAAAGGGGATCTAATATACAATCCGAAATTTGAAATAAAGTCAAGAAATGTAGCATGGGCGTTTTTTTTTTTTTTTTTTTGTTCACGTGATTGAAGGGCTATTATCATGCATGTGTATTCGAAATTAAAGGTTGACTTTGTGTGAATTTATGATATATTGTGGCTCACTGTACTGTGTAAGTATTTAGCAGAGAAAGCGTGTGTAGACATAAATCTTTTGGGATGTGTTTGCATGCATGTGGGTGTGAGTTGTTGTGTCTAGTAACGTGTGTCTAAATTGCATAGTGTGGTGTATTATTTGCGTCGACTTCGATTTGGTTGCCATTCGAATCTGTTGTGAGGATACGCTTATAATCTTGTTATTTAAGATGCTAATATGATCCTAAAATGCGACTAAAAGTCTGAATTAAACTCGGGAGATAAAATATGGGAACGCATGGTTATAAGGACATGTTTACGTATGAATTTATGTGAGTGTTATGGTGGATACATCAACATGAAGAATTTTTAAACATGTGAATATTTGTGTCATTTTTTGTGGGAATCAAATCAGGAAAGGGGTTAAATATTAAGGATTTTTGTGACTATTGGAACCATGATACATGCATGTTTTGATTGTTTTATTTAATAAAAATGACAAGCAACCCTAAACTATAATATTTATAATGTCACGTCTTAAAGTTAGTTAATTGTCATTAATAACCCTAAAAGTCATTAAAAATGGAAAGCTGACGACAACGAGTAAATCTAATTTGAGATGAATTATTAATAATTAGCCGATCATGAATTCGTGTAGATTCGCTGAAGATGGAGTTTGCTTCCGACCTTGATATTTTCTGTCGTGTTTTCATTTGCGGTATAAGGTACAGATATTCTGACCTTTCTTTTAAGGTTTCTCATGATCTCTTTCGTATTCTGATCCGTTAATTTTCTGATTTGATTGCTATGATTCCCTTTCGATTGAACCTTCTCTGTTGATCCCATTTGATATGACCTCTGATATGAAGCTATGTTATTAAAACCTTTTATAATTATGCCTTGAAAATGTTTTGAGAAAAAACCATTTTAAAAAGATGTTTATCAATGAAGCGAACCCACTTTTATATAAAATGTTACTGACTTTTGTGAATACTATATTTGGAAGACTATTTTTTTTTATGAAAAACCGATTTGAATGATTATTTTTATGAAAACTACTTTAAATGATCGTTTTATGAAAATCATGAATAAATGATTGTTTTAAAAAGGACTTTTGATAGAAACTTTTGAAATGAACTGTTGTTCGGAACCCTGACTTGATTATTTAAAATGAACTTTGATCTGATAAACTCTGAGTTGGACCTTTGATATTACTTCTGAGATATTGATATGCAGCTTCTGATATATGACCTATTGATGTGACACTCTGATTTGATATGATACATGACTCTTAGTTTGATACCCGAGCCATTTCTGTTTCCCTAGCCAGGAAGGTAACCTGGCCATGTCTTTGATGCACCATTGGCATGACTCATGTGTGGGTGAGTGATTTCTCACACCGTCCCCATTCTGATTATGATATGCGCATTACTTTGATTATGGATTATATATGTTTCTGGGGGGCGTATGGATGCATCCTAGATCTGATCTGTTTAGTGGATTTAACATGATTTGATATGATTTATCTGGTGACTGGTGCTTGTGTGCAATACACGCCTTTCACATATATCTGGGAGCTAGCTACTCCATTTGAAGAATGAGGACACCCCTCATATTATCTGATTATCTGAGAGGTCTCCCCTCTATATGATTTGAAGATTTATGGTTACGATATAATATGATCTGTTTCTGGGCTCGTGGTGGATTACTATCCCTTTCTCTTTCCCTTATACTTATCCTTTGACTTATCCCTTGAACCATATTACATCTGTTTGACCTTTGTTTCTGTTATTCTGCACTGTTCTCTATTTCTGTTTATTATCGTTATATCTGTTCACTGGGCTTTTTAAGCTCAGCCGCACGTTTTCTTTTCGTGTGCGGCAGGTTATAAGCAGGATGACGGGTTTGGGTATGAGTGAAGAGACTTTTGGACTTAGAAGACTTTGATAGCTATTATGGATTAGCAATGATTAGAAGACATTATATTTAGCCTTAGTAGTTATTGAAATTTCCCTTTGTAACCTTGTGTATTCAGTATTTCATTTGTAACCCTTGTATTACTGTAAATGTATGCTTTGTTTTGATCTGATGTGAAACCATTAGTGTGACATCTTTACCCTTGTCGGGTTGGGGTGTTACAATTTGTTCCTTCAAATTTGTTTTGAAGTATAATACTGTTGGGCCCCTTACAGGGTTGACAAGATGTTTGCATGGCCATGCCCAAGGTCTATCTGGAATACGTTCAGATGATTTGGTAATCTTGATCAATTATAAATAACGAGAAACATAATAGTTAATTATGGAATGACTTAGATCCATATCCATATTAACGTGGTATTAGAAACAACAGGATAAGTATGATGATGAATCATCAAAAGGTTTTTTCCAGGAAACCAAACTCAGGGTCGATCTGAGGGCATTGGGGTGTTATGCTAGACTAACCAATGTCATTACTATATTAATGCATATCCAAGTGGGAGCTGTTAAGTTTATGGATATAAATTAATATACGTATGACCAGTTTCGAACATGAGACTATGGGATTGCACACATTACGTATGAGTTTCAATGTTTTAATAATTAATATAATAAGTTATGTTTAATTATTAATTTCACGAATAAACACTTAACGGACGTTAGTAATTAATGGAATTGACTAACAGTCAGTATATGTCAACGGGATACGAAGAAAATAAAACAAGACGAGAGAAAGTTCTAGAAATCCTCTCTTGGGCTTGTTTATGGCCAAACAATGGAATCCCACATCAGAAACCATTGTAAACTTGATCTCAACCCTAAGGCTATAAATACATCCCTATGTATTCATCCCTTGGTATACTTGATTTCAATAAAAGGCCAAACTTCTTCTTTTCTCCTCTCTTGTTCATAGGTCGACGAGTGAAACCCAAAGAAAGGGATTTGCGAGTAACCTTGAGCATTACAAAGTGTTTGGTTAATCTATTGTGAATCAAGAACCTAGCTTTTCTCATTGAAACGCTTGTAATACGTGTGTACAAGAACGGAGTACAAGCATACTTTTGCTTGTGTCTTTTCCCATTCGACTTAGGTGAAGTCAAATCACACTAAACCCTTATTTAGGGGTTTACTAGTTCTTGGTTGATCGATTTCTTGTTTAGCTAGAAATCAAAGGTACGCATATTCTTTTATTTTGGTTAATTAATTACAAGTATTAGATCCTATATTTCGCTGCATGGTTTGATGTTTATGTTTATGTTTACATATAATTGTTATGATGTTAATATAAAAGGCCAACAGTTTGGGTGTGGGTTGGGGTAAATCGTGACACTTGGCAGTGAGAGAAAAGGAGCGTTGAAGCAAAATTGAGGGTAATTGTTCAATGGGCGTTTTTTGTAAGTGTAATTATTACACAATTATTATTATTTTTAAATATATATATATTTTTTAATTAATTAAAAATAACAAAAACCGAAATACTTGTTAATAAAACAAAAAAATTCATTAATTTAAAATAACATATGGTTTTTAGATCGATTTCCCTACACAATATCAATAGAATAAAGGGAACAAATAAATACAATTCAAACTAAACTAATAAAAAAGAAAGTTCTTTATAGATCCAACTTTTACCATAGAACCCATCAAGCAATTTTAGCCACTCATTTTTTTATCAAAATAAAAAAAATAAACTTTCACCTTTTTTTTTAAAACTTAAATATCTCGCAAACCGTAAATCGTCAAGCTACAAAAAAAATACTATTGCGACGAGAATT
The DNA here is from genome assembly GCA_021014915.2 of Artemisia tridentata subsp. tridentata. Taxonomy (NCBI): domain Eukaryota; kingdom Viridiplantae; phylum Streptophyta; class Magnoliopsida; order Asterales; family Asteraceae; genus Artemisia; species Artemisia tridentata. The sequence continues at coordinate 358,148,702 of CP139505.1, forward strand.
AAATTATCTTTCTATAGACATGCATTGTTATATACTTTCGACGAACTTTTTTTTTTTTAATTTCCGCCCAGAAAGAATCATATATGATTCGTAATCGAATCATATATGATTCTTACGAATCATATATGATTCGTAAAAATCGAATCATATATGATTCTTACGAATCATATATGATTTTTACGAATCATATATGATTCTTTCTGGGCGGAAATTAAAAAAAAAAAAGTTCGTCGAAAGTATATAACAATGCATATCTATAGAAAGATCATTTAATTCTCGTCGCGATGGTATTTTTTTTGTAGCTTGAAGATTTACCGTTTGCAAGATATGTTATTTTTAAAAAAAAGATGGAAAATAAAAATGGGTGGCTATGATTGGTCCATTGGTTCTATGACAAATATGAGATCTATATTGATCTCATCTCTTCAAACTAAACTAATAAAAAAGAAAGTTGCATCTATCTTACCTTCTTTTTTTCTTAACCGAACATCTGTCTTCTTCACCAAAACTCTTTAAACACTCAAATCTTTTCCTAAATCATGTAAAACGATAGATCAAAGACTTTTCAAAACAAGATGATAAGAGAGGTTTTAAGCAGCGATTGCAGCAAACAATGATGATTTTCAAGAGAGTAATGAGTCATTAATCGCCGGAAACTAAGGTGCAAGCTCCTCCTTAATCTAAATTGAAGCTTATAAAGTTAAAGGAAAAGAAAATATTTATTGGTTGGGGTCCCACCTGTCAGGAGCAAACAAAAGAAACGCCTGTTGTGGATTCAACGGGCGTTGGATTTTTTGAGTTTCAACGGTGGTGGGAGGTGATTCAACGACCGTTGAATGGGCAAATGTGGGGCTTCAACGCCCCACTACTCTTGGTCTAAGAAAATCAATAACTAACTATTGCATGACCTACTAGACTTTAAGAACAAAACTAAGAAATAAACATGGGACTAATGCATGAAGTGGTGGTACACTCCTCATTCTAAATGCCTGCTACAACTATGAACGTGATTGGAAACTAAGTAAATGTGACAATGGCTTTGGTCTTCTGTTACACAAGCCGAACATTTTTTGAACTCGACAGTTTTTGTTTGGACTTGGTCGTACGTTAACTTCAAGCACGTATCACATGTGATAAGGGAATATGCTTTTCCAATAGTCAACTCTCAATAACCTTTCAGTTTGTCTATAAATAACCTCAAACTTGCCATGTTTATAAGCACACCGGCTTACATCTTTCTATTTCTTAGCTTATCACATTAATTCTCTTCTTTTCAAGTTTCTTCATTCAACAAATATTTTGGAGATCATCAAATAGCAATGGCTTCTTCAGCCACCATCCCCACCACCATTACCACAACTCCCCGACCGACATTCGCTCTGCCGGTGGATTCAGAAAACAAAGCCACAGAGATGAAAATATTTTCATTAGCTCAACCTCACATGAGAGCATTCCATCTCTCATGGCTCTCTTTTTGCACTTGTGTCATCTCTACCTTTGCCGCGGCCCCTCTGGTTCCAATTATCCGGGACAACCTTAATCTAACCCGCTCCGACATCTCCAACGCTGGGATAGCCTCTGTTTCTGGAAGCATCCTCTCACGCCTCGTTATGGGAGTACTTTGTGATCTCATAGGTCCAAGGTATAGAGTTACAACTATTTTTTTTTTTTTTTTAAAGCCAACATAATTACGTACCAACAACTATGGCAATTATTTTTTTTCTTGGGCAATATTTTGTTAGAAATGGTTAAAATATTAATACGTAAATGTCTAGTATCGAACCCGAGACCTCGGGATTGCACACATTACAAATGAGTATTAAGGAATAATAATAAATGTATTTTATATATTTATTATTAACACGAGAACTTAACGACCGTTAGTGTTTTCAGTTAAATGACTAACGACCGTTAGACGAAGATAAGGAAAGTGTGTTTATATGTAATTAGGAAACAAGGAAAATTCTAGAACCCTTTAGGGTTGTGGATTCGGCCGACCTATGGGTTAGTCGATCCATATGGTTGCTTATTTTCCAAGTTTTCCTAAACACTATATAAACAAACCTAGGGTAATTGTTTTAGGTGAATCCTTTTGTGCACACAATTATCCCTAAACCTTTTCTTCTCTTTGTCTTTGCTAAAACCGATCGGCATACCCTTTAGGGTTTGTGTGGATCGAAATTTTGATTGTCAAAATTGTTCTTGTGTTTTACTTGCATAACCTTGATACGGTTTAATTTGTGTGTACAAGAACGAGGTAATAACTCACTATAGTTATTATCAAGAGATCGATAAACAAAACGGTAAGGGGTTTATCATTGATCTAATAATCTTCAATTGTTCAAGAATTAATTGAAGTGCATCGGGTATGTTTTCTATTTAATGTTTATGTTAATAATTATATGTTATACTAATTGTTACACGCTTCCGCTATATGTGTACTTTGATTATGGAGTTTTATGATTGTCATGCTATGTAAATTCCAACAGTGGCATCAAGAGCCATGTATAACATGTAATTGATTACTTAAACAATAAAAAAACGTATCTTTTAAATTGTTTAGAATATACATGATTGTTGTCTAGGGTTTTAATTATTAAAAAATTGTTTTTTTTTAATTAATGTCGAACCCTAACCCTAATTTAAGGGGGGGGTGTCGATTTGTCCATGAACCCTAATTAGGGTTTGTGGTTTTCATAATTAATTGTAATTAATTAGAAACCCTAGGTCTTTAAACAATTGTTGTGTTATGAATCTTGTGACCTATTTGTTATATGATATGCTTGAATTCGTGACTATTTATGCATAACTAGTCACGGATTAAATTATATGAATTAAATTGTTTAGATGTATGCTACATGTTTAAATAAATCAAGAATTAGGGAAGACCTAATATATATATAAAATTAATGAATCGGTTATGTGCAACGTGGTATATTATCATTAAAACTTACGCGGCCAATTGTTGGTGTCTGTGGTCCATTGGGTACAATGCGCTCGAAAACCAATGGGAGTTTTATTGATCCTATACATAATAATTCACATATAGATTATTAATAGGATTTGTTTAAAAAGATGCATGTGGCTAGATGTTTCAATTACAATTAATTGTTTTAATTGTTTTATTATTAGTTGATTATTTGTTTTCTTTTAATTACTTGTTTATTGTTTTTTTTTTATATGTGATATGTTAAAGTAAGCAATAAAAAGGGTAATTTTCAAAGAAAAATTAAATTGGACTAATAATGGTGAAACATCGGTAATAAAGTAAGGATCTTGCGGTGTCTTATGTGCCGACAGTGGTTCGCTTCGCACGGTAATTGGCTCCCAGGCGAGACTAGCAAGATCTAAACTTTGTTACTTAATTTTAAGACTAAGATCATAAACTTTTGCTTGATTGATGTTTTTGTACAATAGTGTGTGAAAGGCGGACCAAAGTTGACAAACTGTGTGGGGGGTTTAACTGGAGAGGGGTTTTTTAAGAGATTCGCTCCTACCGGCTCTCCGGGCCCGCTTGTGCGTCAACTGCGACTTACCTATATCACTATTTAAGTACACTGTCATCTTAAGGGTGATTTACCTCAATTCCACGCGCCACTTTTGTGGCAAATATCCGAATAACATGTAAGTAGTAGGATATGTGGGCGATAATTGGTGGTACTTCTTTAATTGGTAAAACCAATACCTCAAGTAAATAGTTTTGGTTTACTCTTAACATAATGGTAAAGAAAAATTGTTTTGAAAACTAATGTTACAAAGATGAGTGCATGCATCTTTGTACATGTTTTTGTCACATCAAAAACTAAATACCCTAAAAATTAAGTTACGTGCCATCTAACTATAAGGAACACTTGGAATTAATTTTGGGTATGCGTGAGACCTGGACCAGAATTAATGACAAGGTAAATTTCCGAGTGTGCGTGAGACCACACATGGATGAATTTGCAGTTTCTAAGTTAGACGACTTAATTAAGCTGATGCGTGAGACCTAGAGCTTAAGGCATAAGATGGGATGAAACATGCTTACGTGACATATTGATGAATCAATATGTAGTAAATCCCATAAATTATCTAGGAATTGGAAAACATGTTTGCCAATTATTGTACGACAGATTACCATCTTTTGTACTTTCACTACTAGCAGATCAACTGATGTAGTGGAACTATGTAAAGTTGGATCCTAGATTTTCAAGGAAATTAAGTTGGTTATATGAATATATCCATGGGTATTATATTTTCTTGAGAATAATTATTATCGAAAATACTAATGTTTGAACTTTTCTATTTCTGTAGAATGGCTCAACCTGATAACTCCGTGTATGCTGCTTTCAAGAGTCATCTTGAAAGAGCCAAATTGACTGGGAAAAACTTCAATGATTGGCACAGATCGCTCAGAATTGTCTTGAGGGCGACTGGTAAGCTCAATTACTTAAATACTCCTTGCCCTGAAGAGCCTGCTGCGGACGCCTCTGATGAGGTTAAAGCAGCATGGAAAATTGAGCATGCTAAGTACAATGAAATTGGGGGCTTAATGCTTCAAAGTATGGAACCAATGATGCAAAAGAAGTTTGAGTATCATTTTCCGAATGACATGCTCAATGATCTAAAAAAGGCTTATGAAAAATCTCCTGAAGTTGAATTGTATGAGTCTCTTGACAAGTTACACAGCTGCAAGCATAATGATGGCAAACCAGTTGAAGACTATGTTAATGAGATGAAGGAATTCTTTGATCAACTTCAAAGAGGTGGTTTTGCATACCCCGAGAATGTTCAAGTTCACCTAATCAACAGATCCCTTAACAAGGATTTTGGTGGTTTCGTTCAGAACTTCAACATGCATTGCTCGGGGAAGACAGTTTCTGAGTTACTCGCATTGCTTGTTGACTATGAGAAACATTTACCAAATAAGGGCAAGGCTCCTACTCCCCAAGTGTTGGCAATTCAAGGAGGTAGGATCCAGAAAAAATCGCATGTGAACAAGGGTAAGGGTAAAGTTGATAAAGGCAAGCAAGTTATGGGCTATCAACCAAATCCTAAGGTGAATCAACACCAGCCCAAGAAGAACAAGGTGAGTCCTCCAGGAAAGAAGGATCAGGCTTGTCACCACTGTCATGAAGTAGGGCACTGGAAGAGGAACTGTCCACTCTACATCAATGACTTGCGACTGAAGAAGCAAAAGAGTGAAGCTGGTAAACCCAGCTCTTCAGGTGCGTTCTTTATGATTGAATTATTTACTCTAACTCATAAGTTAAATTCCTGGGTATATGATACGGGATGTGGTATTCATATTTGCAATACTATGCAGGGGTTTAGAGTTGAGAGAAAGCTGGCCTATGGACAACAATTCTTGCACGTGGGTAATGGAGCACATGCAGCAGTTGAAGCTATAGGCGTATTTGATTTAGTGTTGCCTTCGGGCCTAGTACTATCTTTAAATAATTGTCATTATGCACCGTCAATTGTTAGAGGTGTTATTTCATTTTCATGTTTGTTGAACCTTGGTTTTGAACATACTATTAATAGCAATGGAATTTATGTTTCTTTAAATGGTGTATTTATTTTAAAGCTATTGCTGTGAATGGTATTTTTGAACTTGATATGAATGATAATGATAATGCTTGTGTTAAAAATAATTCGATGTATAGCATCAACAATAAGAGAATCAAGAAAAGTCTGGATTCGTCTTATCTTTGGCATTGTCGTCTTGCACACATAAGCAAGGATCGCATGAAAAAAGCTGCAACATGATGGGCTTTTAGAAAAGATCAATGATGAATCATTTGATAAGTGCGAGTCTTGTATTAGTGGGAAGATGACAAAGAAACCCTTTAATAATAGGATTGAAAGGGCTACTGATCTACTTGGTCTTATTCATACAGATGTGTGTGGACCACTTAGACATGTGTCAAGGAGAGGTGCTAGCTACTTCTTAACATTTACGGATGATTTCAGCCGTTATGGTTATGTTTATTTACTTAAACATAAACATGAGGTGTTTGAAACATTCAAAGTGTTTAAAGCTGAAGTAGAGTTGCAACTTGGAAAGAAGATCAAAGCTCTTCGATCCGATAGAGGTGGTGAATACCTGAGTCAAGAGTTTGTGGATTATCTAGCTAAGGAAGGAATTGTCCAGCACCTTACTTCTCCATATACACCACAACAAAATGGTGTGTCTGAGAGAAGAAATCGTACATTGCAAGACATGATACGATCTATGTTTAATCTAACTACTCTTCCCTTCTCATTCTGGGATTATGCCTTGGAGTCTGCTGTTCGCATTCTTAACATGGTTCCCACAAAGAAGGTAGATAAGACACCATATGAGTTATGGAATGGAAATGCTCCTAACCTGTCTTATCTTAAGGTCTGGGGTTGCGAGGCGTACGTTAAACGTGACTCGGGTGACAAGCTCCAACAAAGATCTGTAAAATGTATCTTCGTAGGATACCCAAAGGAAACAATGGGTTACTACTTTTATTATCCTCCTGAGAACAAAGTATTCGTTGCTAGGTATGGAGACTTCTTGGAGAAGGATCTCATATCTCAAGAATTAAGTGGGAGAATATATGATCTTGAAGAAGATCAAGATGATGCATTACCTTCTGAAAACACTAACCAACTTCCTGAAGAACCAGAAAGTCTGGGTCCTCCACCAGAAGTTGAAGTGGTTCCCATTCGCAGATCCGTAAGGACTGTAAAAGCTCCGGAACGTCTATGTCTTAACGTAGAATGTGAGGAATATACACTAGGGGATCTTGATGAACCGCCTAGTTATAAAGCTGCCATTAATAGTCCTGAAAAGGAAAAATGGTTGGTTGCTATGAATGGGGAAATGCAATCCATGAGAGATAATGAAGTCTGGATTGAAGTAGACCTTCCTCCTAATGCCAAGGTAGTTGGGAGTAAGTGGCTCTTCAAGAAGAAAACTGACATGGATGGCAATGTACACACCTATAAAGCCCGTTTGGTAGCTAAAGGCTTTACTCAAACGTATGGTGTTGACTATGAGGAGACCTTTTCTCCTGTAGCTGACATTAGGGCTATTAGGATTCTCATAGCCATAGCTGCATACTATGATTATGAGATTTGGCAAATGGATGTCAAAACCACCTTCTTAAATGGTCGCCTAGATGAGGATATCTATATGGCGCAGCCTGAGGGGTTTGTGAATCCAAAGTTTCCAAATCGTGTATGCAAACTTCAAAGATCCATTTATGGATTGAAGCAAGCATCACGACAATGGAACAAGAGGTTTGATAGTGAAATAAAGAAGTTTGGTTTTACTCAAAATCTTGATGAGCCATGTGTATACCACAAAGTTAGTGGGAGTGAAGTAATTTTCCTTATATTATATGTTGATGACATATTGATCATGGGAAAAGACATTCCAAGTTTGCATGAAGTCAAGGCATATCTTGGAAAGTGTTTTTCTATGAAAGATTTAGGGGAAGCTGCTTTCATTCTGGGAATTAAGATATATAGAGATAGATCTAAGCGATTAATTGGATTAAGCCAAAGTGCTTACATCGATAAAATATTGAAGAGATTCAATATGCAAGATTCCAAGAAGGGATATTTGCCGATGCAAGAACAACATGGCTTGAGCAAGAAAGTTTGTGCTTCAACACCTGAAGAGGTGAAACGCATGGCAAAAGTTCCTTATGCTTCGGCTGTAGGATCTATTATGTATGCGGTTAAAAGCACAAGGCCAGATGTGGCGTTTGCTCAGAACTTAACCAGTCGATATCAACAGGATACCGGTGAAGCTCACTGGACTGCTGTTAAGAATATTCTTAAGTACCTTAGGGCTACTAAAGATTTGTTCTTAGTTTATGGGGGTGATCCACAAGCAGAACTTGATATTACAGGTTACTGCGATGCTTCATGGAAAAGTGATAAGGATGATATGAAGTCTCAGACTGGATACGTCTTTGTCATTAATGGAGGAGCTGTGGATTGGAGGAGCAAGAAGCAGAGTACATTAGCGATGTCTGCAGCAGAAAGTGAGTACATAGCTGCATCAGATGCTGCAATGGAAGCCGTCTGGATTAGGAAGTTTGTATCAAGGCTTGGAGTTATGCCTTCGATTCAACGACCTATAAAAATGTATTGCGACAATTCAGCTGCAATTACATTTGCCAATGAACCTGGAATCATGAAGGGCACCAGACATTATCCGATCAAATATCACTATGTGCGAGAGCAAATAGAGATTGGGGAGATCGAAGTACTTAAAGTTCACACAGATGATAACTTGGCAGATCAATTGACGAAAGCTCTTCCTGGCACTAAGCTTTATAAGTTAGCTGAAGGAATAGGTCTTCGTAAGGCTAAAAGTTTCATGCCCATTTGTGATTAGTATTTGGATAAAGGATGTAATAGACAATTATTGATTTTATGAAATAAAGTATTGTTTATGTTTATTGTCTTGTTGAAATATACATATATCCTGTTTTGCATGTTTATATCCTTGAATAATTTTATTATTCTAAATGTGTCCATTGTCGGTTAAAGATATGGGAATATCATTAAATTAAGACAAATGTGAATGTTGGTTAAAGAGTATACTTGAAAGTATATTGATGCGTAGTCATACCAAATTCACATGATATTCTAAGTGTAGAGTATAGGACTTATCCCAACTAAACATGAGATTACTTAATGGATCTTGTCATCAAGTAATTCATGAAATAGTTATCCTCAGACTTGAGATACAAGATAAGAGTCATGGATGTAGTGCATTTTTGTAAAGCAATCTACCGCTTACCGTAACTGGAAGTTATAAGGATTGTTTTCAGAAGTGTTGCAAAGTTCATGGGTTATTCCTGTAGTCAAGAAAGAATTTGTTCCTTCAAAATTTGTTTGAAGTATAATACTGCTGGGCCCCTCGTAGGGTTGACAAAATGTTTGCGTGGCCACGCCCAAAGTCTATCTGGAATACATTCAGATGTTTTGGTAATTTTGTTCAATCAATAACAACGAGAAACAGAAACATTTAATAAAGAGTGACTTAGATCCATTTCTTTATTAATAGAGTATTAGTAACAAAAGGATAATAATAATGATGAATCATTAAAGATTTTCCAGGAAATCTAGCTCGAGTCGGACTAGGGGCATTGGAGTGTTGCAAGACGCCAACCAATGTCATTTTACTATTAATAGTTAACCAAGTGGGAGTTGTTAGAAATGGTTAAAATATTAATACGTAAATGTCTAGTATCGAACCCGAGACCTCGGGATTGCACACATTACAAATGAGTATTAAGGAATAATAATAAATGTATTTTATATATTTATTATTAACACGAGAACTTAACGACCGTTAGTGTTTTCAGTTAAATGACTAACGACCGTTAGACGAAGATAAGGAAAGTGTGTTTATATGTAATTAGGAAACAAGGAAAATTCTAGAACCCTTTAGGGTTGTGGATTCGGCCGACCTATGGGTTAGTCGATCCATATGGTTGCTTATTTTCCAAGTTTTCCTAAACACTATATAAACAAACCTAGGGTAATTGTTTTAGGTGAATCCTTTTGTGCACACAATTATCCCTAAACCTTTTCTTCTCTTTGTCTTTGCTAAAACCGATCGGCATACCCTTTAGGGTTTGTGTGGATCGAAATTTTGATTGTCAAAATTGTTCTTGTGTTTTACTTGCATAACCTTGATACGGTTTAATTTGTGTGTACAAGAACGAGGTAATAACTCACTATAGTTATTATCAAGAGATCGATAAACAAAACGGTAAGGGGTTTATCATTGATCTAATAATCTTCAATTGTTCAAGAATTAATTGAAGTGCATCGGGTATGTTTTCTATTTAATGTTTATGTTAATAATTATATGTTATACTAATTGTTACACGCTTCCGCTATATGTGTACTTTGATTATGGAGTTTTATGATTGTCATGCTATGTAAATTCCAACATATTTAACATATGTAGATCCGCTTATGCAGGTACGGGTGTGCGGTGATCAACATGCTGACTGCCCCGGTCGTGTTCAGTTTTTCATTTGTTGCAGATGCTGGTGGTTACGTGGCAGTTAGGTTCATGATCGGGTTTTCTTTAGCAACATTTGTGTCATGCCAATATTGGACGAGTGTGATGTTTAACGGAAAGATTATTGGGGTGGTGAACGGGTTATCCGCGGGATGGGGTGATCTTGGAGGTGGTGTTACTCAGCTACTAATGCCGGTGCTCTTCCATGTCATAACCAATATGCTTCACTCGACACCATTTACTGCTTGGAGGATTGCGTTCTTCATTCCCGGCTGGTTTCATTTGATTGTTGGAGTTTCTTGTTTTGGTTTACGGCCAAGACTTGCCTGATGGCAACTTTGCTGAAATTCGTAAGGACGGACATGCTTCAAAGGATAAATTCTCCAAGGTAACTAGTTTACACATGTATAAAACCATACTCGCAGATATTATTTATATAAGGGTTAATTAGATATATATATTTATTGCCTTAATGGTTAACAAGCGAGATCTAATTGAATATATATAATGTCGATCTTCCAAGAAACTTAATTATTAGCTAATACCCTTAATTATAGAATGTTAATTTAACTTGGTACTTGTATAATCTATTGCAGGTTTACCGAAATGCTATAGCAAATTACAGGACATGGGTCTTTGTGTTGATATATGGATACTCAATGGGCGTGCAATTGTGCTTGAACAATGTCATTTCTGAATATTTCTATGATAGGTAGCTAAACAATCTTGGCTTTCCATTAAATTCTGTTACTATTTATTTTTTCCATGTTACTGATTTATTTTACTATTGTGCAATAGGTTTAGTTTAAAGCTTCACACAGCCGGAGTAGTTGCAGCCAGTTTTGGGGTGGCAAATTTTATAACCCGTCCATTCGGTGGCTATGCATCCGATCTAGCTGCTCGCAAATTTGGAATGAGAGGAAGGCTATGGATACTATGGATCGCACAAACCCTAGGAGGAGTTTTTTGTATATGGTTAGGCCTATCCAATTCTCTACCCCTCGCAATATTGTCAATGATGCTAATGGCAGCCGGAGCACAAGCAGCTTGTGGGGCGACTTATGGGATCATTCCCTTCGTTTCTAGACGCTCTCTAGGCATTGTATCCGGTTTAACCGGTGCTGGTGGCAATGTTGGTGGTGGTTTGACACAACTGCTATTTTTCTCTGGTACTAGGTTTTCCACGGCTTCGGGGCTAATGTGGATGGGTGTGATGACAGTGGTTCTAACGATCCCAGTGGCGTTTATCCACTTTCCGCAATGGGGGAGCATGTTGTTTCCGGCATCAAAGAATGAAAAATACAGTGAAGAGTACTATTATAGTATGGAGTATAGCGAGGAGGAGAGAGAGATGGGTTTACACATCGGAAGTATGAAGTTTGCCGAGAACAGCCGGGCGGAGCGTGGGAGGAGATCAGTGGCCGCCGTTAGTGAAACACCACCGAATACTACCCCAGTCCACCAAGTTTAAGGAATGAGAAGTTGATCTATAGACAACAAAAAGCTGATTGGTAGACAAAGATGACTTTTATTTGTATATTTACTCTCAAACTATTTTTGAAATATATAAAAATATATTTGCAGTTTGAGGGTAAAATTACAGAAAAAGAATGATTGTTTTGTGTAATCAGTTTTGATTGTGCAAAGATCGTAATAAAATAACTAAAGAAAAAAGCGGTGTAGTTGTAAAAGCAGTTGTACATATTTTGTTATACTTCTCAGAGATTACGCTTTACTCATTGTATTATGGACCCAGTAGGGTTTTTAATTATAAGTTGTTTTGTAAGATATTTTTGCATTATATATATCGGTTTCTAATGCGAAGTACGCCTTTCACTTTCACTGCTTTATTGCTGGTTAACAGTAAACATACTTAAAACCTTCGAGAAATGATATTCTGAAGAAATCAAAGTTCTTTCGAAATAACTATTTTAATTAGTTTGAAGCTCGATCTATAATTTCACGTCCTAGTCTACTTAATAATTATTTATAAAGTTATTTTCTGATTAGTTCAGATCTTCATTTAGTTATTTTAAAGATAGCACTTACTTTTATCCTACCTCCGTTTCCAAAAATATTGTCACCAGACTAAAAATACATAATTTAAAACATATGAATCTAGCTTAGAAAAAAAAAAAAAAAAAAAAAAAAAAAAAAAAAAAAAAAAAAAGTAGTAGTAGTAGAATTAAGAAGATAAGTAGAAAAACTTTTGGGAGAGAAAGGGTTGGATAGGAAGGAGATAAACATGTGGAAGACAATCAGACGTGTTATTGTTTATTAAGTAATTATTACTAGTAATACTAGATATAATGCCCGCGCACGCGCGGGGTTTTTTCTAATCATTTAAATAAATTATTATTTTTAATTTCGGATTTTAATTATTATAACATGACCTTCAAAACCATTGTACTTTGATTGAGGTATTAAATTAGGATTATTTACGAATGTAGTGGGTTTTAATATTAATTAGATTTGGAGGAGATGTTCTTGTGTCAATGATTGTGCGTGAATGAATTATAAGAGATCGAGTTTGATTGATGGAGGAGGAATTTGGGAATGTTGGGACTTCAAATATTTAGTGGGAATGATACTGAATTTTAAGTTTCAGCCCAAATCTTTCAAAAACTTGCTCCATCGTTTTCAAGTTTTAATTTTTTAGATTTTGACACATATATTTTTGTAAGTTTTTATTGAATGATTACAAATCACATTCGTTTTTTTGTAGAATATGGATAAATTTAGAAGTATTTAGGCTTTTCTTATTTAATATTTAAGAAAATAATAATAATAATAATTTGATTATTACTTAATAAGGTATGATTTGATTTTTTTGAAATGTAAAAGTCCCCACTAAGGGTTTTGTTTTATTATATAAAAGATTAATCTTAAATTTATTTATAAATATTATACAACAGATAAAGGTTAGCAAAGATCAATTTCACCTCTTCTAAGCTACATAGATACTTACCAGTTTACTTCTTCTTCTTTTTTTTTTTTTGGTAAAAGGTTTTTACACCCAGTGAATTCTTGATCGTAAAGTGGGAGGTTTAAGGGTTGGTAGCTGGCTCCAAAAAAAACCTAGGTTAAGTTAGGAAGTGGAAATGTAGCCTCATTACTAAAATAGAAGCTATTTGGAGGAATGTGATCAAAGGTTTTATGCAGGTGATGGCGCTTTTGGAAAATTATCATCGCATATGGGTTCTCACGGTATTTGGTGTTATATTATTAAGGACATTTCCAATATTGAACATGTCGACACATCTTTCAGGATCTCTTTCACTTTGAAGATTGCTAATGGCGGGTTCGTGTGTTTCCTCTTAGAAACATAGGTGGTATTGGGATGGTTCTAATTTAATGGATTGATTCCCGCGGTCATCTGCTCTTGAGTCTCTTCAAGATTGTGTTATTAATGAAAGATGGGTTTGTTTGCCGTGGTGAAAGATGGGTTCATTGATCGGAGTGGTGAAAGATTCGTTCATTTAGCTCACATATATAAATGAAAATGAAGAGGGAGATACATCTGTCTTATGAAACACGCAAATAGTAACTGATCCTACTGGAGTTTGGACAACCCTAAGAGGTAATTAACTTCTTCATGAAGAATATTATTTTCTGAATGATTAACTTCAAGTCCAAACACACAGGATTTCTAAATCTACATATTATACAAGTAGTGATCCATGGGGGTACTAAGCTTAAATGCGTGTTTCGCTCATTGAGATGAGAATTTGCCAAGTCAGATGGGTGATTGGTGAAACTCCACCATGCAGAGACCACGTTCCAAAGAGAATTGGCCAACGAGCAACCAATATAAATTTAGTATACGCATGCAACGTTTTCGTAATATCAGTACAATAGTACATACATAAAACAATAAGAACATTGCTCCATCATTAAATCGAAACCTCGTAAATGATACTTTTCAGATTAACCTAACTTATGATAAATTTTATTGTCTTAAGTATATATCAAATGTAAAAGCTCCACTCTCAGCTATCGTGGTTAACCGAATCAGCATATGGCTATATGGCATGAAAGGTGGTTCTTATGCACGATAATAGTGAGAGCAGATCGATGGAGTTCTTATGCACGGTAGATATACATGGATGTATAGACTATGAGAAGGAAAAACTACAAAGGGTTTCACATCCCTTGCTAGCTAGTGTCCTGGGATAAAATTAAAGGTGTGGCCTGGGATAATTTTAAAAAGTTCTGGCTTTTCTAACAAAATTTTTATTATATTTATAATCTAGCCCGGACATTGAACGTCATTTGTAGCTAATTAATGAATCATTTTACTGCCTAGTTTGAATACTTGTCTTTCGAAAAGAAAAACAATAGTAAATGTAAAACCAAAGAAAACTGGTTAAGCATGTATTGATCAAAGATGACAATATCAGTTGATGAAAATCCGGGATTGGTCAACTTAGACGTTAGCTCAACCACTTACAAATTAAAAGAAAAATAAAATAATTAATAAACGAGTATTTTTTTTTGAACGGTGACTTTCATTTTTGGTTTAGAGTCACACCTGCCGAGTCAGCATGGTGGAGTTTGCTGGACTTTATAATCTGTTATGATGTCACTGGACTTTATAATCTGTTATGCTATAGGCAAAAGATAGATGGAAAGAAATCGAGATAGAAAGTGTAAACAAATGTTATTATCTTTTGCTGCAGAGAATGACGATGAACTAAAAATTGTTAGAGGACTTTAACACACTGCCACGTCAGCTTTAAACATTTCACCTTTAACATAAAAAAAAACACCTACAATAGTAACTCACCCATAACACCACATTTTGGACCCCACTTTAACTAAAAAAAACAGCAAAATACCCGCCAAAACACATTTAAATCGGAAGAAAGCGTTAAGGGGTTAACGCAGGTGCGTTAACGCACCCTTAACGTAGCAGCTTTCATCCTTTAACTTGCTTTAACGCACCTTGGAAATTGCTTTAACACACCAAGTGCGTTAAGCGATGGAAGTGCTCTTATAATGCTATTTCATTGTTGTATTTAAATTTTAAAATAACTGTTCTTAATAAAATGAACACATCAAGAAGGGTATTAAAAGTAAACCATTCTTCGAGTTAACTGTGTAATGATCAAAAGTTTTCAATAACCTGAAATATGAATTGGTACCTTTTTTGGTTCTACTTAACATTCTATTATCACAACTCACGAGGGTTCATTGCTTCATTACCTTTCTCTTTAAGATACATTAAATAAAAAGAGTTAGGAGAGATTATCTTTGCAGCCATTTTATAACAGTAGTGAAGTCTACTAGAAGTAATTTAATTCATAAGAGCAAGCAAATGTTGGGGTAAGTATGTTTGCTTATCATGTTGACAATCTTCATGTGACTTCCAAGTTCCAACAAAGTGGAAATACAAAATTTACCATGGGATTTATCTTTAAACATTATACTTTTTGTCCTATTAAATATCGTGTGTAAACTATGTACGTAATCTATGAAAGGATTTGTTACAGCGATTTAAAGTGTCTTACGTTAATGGATGAATTCTTTTATCGTCGGCTAACTAAAATAGCTATGACAATTTAGAGCACTGTGTGTCATGACATCCCAAATCTACTCATTCGGGGTCCCATGGGATGTCACGTCACCATGACAAACCTCCCTTTACAACCCCCTTTATCATAACATATCACAACTTACTCATTTGGGTCTCACATACACATTTATTCACACTCACAACCATTATAAAAGAAAAAACAAATCACAACAACTGACACAAAGGACGGTAGTTTCCTTCGTCGTGCAGACGACGAGCTGAACTTTTGCAAGCTTTGACGAGATCCACCGGTGTCATGGCGAGGAATGGCGAACGTGCTATGTCACGATGGCGAGGATCGGCGAAGACCACAACCAGTGCTCTTAGTGGGTTATTAATATATTTATACATCTCGTCTATTGTGTCAAGATTCATCATTAATTGTATTGTTAGTCGACAGATGATAACAAAGATACTTAATACAAATCTATTAGAATTCAACGTGGTTATTGAATATACAAATGTACTAGTAATTTATTTTGGCTTTTAATAAACAAAGATAATATTACTTATAAGAAAAGTAATAATAAAGCTCCACTTGTACGCATCGTTGCATGTGGTAGGATAAGCAGTCGTACCTATTTTACCGTACTTTTCGGGTACTCCTCGTTGTACTAGTAGACTTTTGTAGAATTCTTTACTCCCACATGTATTATTATAATTATTATTGATTTTTATTTTTATTTATTTATTTATTTTATTTTACAAAATACACAATTTGGGAGTTTGTTTTTATTATATAAACCATGTGTGAAAAAAATTTGTCATATGATCGGTTTGAATGATAATTGATAGTCATCAAATGCATTAATGGTATTACTCTCTCCGTCCCAAAATAAGTGTCCAGTTTGACTTTTCAGTGTCAAACTGGTTCAACTTTGACCTTAACTATTTTTGTGGGTGTTATATAATATGTAATGTAAAATATATGAATTGATTGAGTTTTAAGTGTATTTTTCAATGGTATAATTTTTCATCAAGTATTATATAACACGAAAAAAATATTTAAGGTCAAAGTTGAACCAGTTTGACTCTGAAAAGTCAAACTGGACACTTATTTTGGGACGGGGGGAGTAAAACACAAAAGTTACTGTTTAGTCATATGTAACGATCGAATTAATTTTGTGTTCATGAGCCATTAGTTTGATTAATTAGTTGACTGTTTTTCTTGACATCTTTTCACTCTAAGTTGAGAGCTCTTTTCTCATTTTCATACACCAAGAACTACTACTATATCATCTCCTTTCATTCATCTTAATTCTTTGTTTATGTATTCGTAATAGAGGGAAGACACGTGTTGGTTCGCTTTGATAACTCGTTAGTACTAACGGGGTTATCAATTGTTGTTGTATATTGGGATATAGACATTCATGATTCCTCAAGCACCGTAGAGAGGACTGTTGATGCAAATAATGTTCTAAAAACGTTATTTCTATCTTTCGATAACTTCACGTTTTGAGGATAACAAAATGTGAAAACACGTTACGTTAAAATTAACGTAAACAAGTTTTTAATCGGAAGATCCCGTTTCTACACAAATTACTCTAGAACAAATTTACAACTTGACAAATGATCAATGAAGTGAATTTGTGTTTTTGACATCACATTTTTATGTGACAAAACATTTCTTTCAAAAATATATTTTACAAATTATTTTTGAATAATTAAGAAATGTTTTAATGAAAAAATATGTTTAAAATACATAACAACTATTTTCCCCTCCAAAATCAGCTCCAAACTTCCCCAAATAAGTTTTCATCAGAAAAGACAAAAAGAGGAGCGTTTTTGTCTGACACGGCTCCACGGTTCCACTAAATTTAGTGGAGCCGTGTGTGATTTAGTGGAGTCGTCCCTTAATAATGGCCAGATTTTTTCTGCCTATAAATACCAGCCCACTTCACAGATTTTGGGCATCCTTTTTCACACAAAACTTTCTGAGTTTGATACTCTCTTCACATCTTTTCTTCTTGATCATTTAGTTAGGTTTTCTTTTGTTTAAGAGTGATCCAATCATCCATTCAAGTGATCCTCTTTATTCCTCTTCAATTGCAAGAGAAGAACACAAAGTATTCAAGTAGATACAAAGTGTTGTCATTCCTCTTCAATTGCAAGAGAAGAACTCAAGGTATCCAAGAATATACAAGAGTTGTAGTTGTAGTTAGGATACTTGTAACATTTGTTACACACTTGTTGTATCATAGCATACATCAAGATCATTTTTCTTTTGTGAGAGTGTGAGTGAAGATCATTGAGATCTTATAGAGATATTGAATATCTCTTGAAGCCATTGGGCTTGTGTGATAGATCAAGAAGATCAAGGTTAGATAGGTTAGAGTGAGTTGAGAGAGTTGATCATTGTGATCTTGTGAGATCTTGGAGATCTCTTGAGTCTTGTGTGTTAAGTGTGTGAAGTAGAAAGGATCAAGTGGATCGTGGTAGATTGGTGCTAGCTAAGATTAGCACTCGACATCTAGCTTAGTGTCGGAAATAGGATAAGCGACGTGTACGGTTTTCTCCGCCTAAAGGGAGGTTGTTGACATAGTGCTTGAAACTCTCGAGTGTGGTACTCGGGGAGTGGAGTAGGGCGAAGAAGAGCTTCGTAGCCGAACCACTATAAATCCTTTTGTCCCGGTTTGATCTTTTCATCTCTTCTCTTTACTTTCATCACTTATAATTAGTTAGTTTAGTGTGTAGTTCATATTGGTGTTGATTGGTTACACATAAAAATCGAATCAAAGGTTTCCAATAGTAAAGTTTTTAAGAGGTTTTAAAAGAACTGAAAGAACTTAAAAACCGGTAAAACTATTCAACCCCCCTTCTAGTTTTCCACAATTGGTATCAGCAGCCACGTCAGTCAAGATTTTAAAGTAAATTATATTTTTAAACTTGAATCGATCAATGGATTCCGACAAATATCTAGAAGGGCAATCTATGCAAAGACCACCACTTTTTGAAACCGATTATTTTATCTATTGGAAAACAAGATTCGAAACGTATGTGAAATCAAAAGACATTGATCTTTGGCATGTTAATACCGAGGGTGACTTTCAACCGATTCAAAAGAATCTGGAAACTAGAAAGGATGAAATAGTTCCTTATGATAAACAAAGTGATGAACTTAAAAAAAAACTAGCCAAAAATAATGAGGCTAAAATGATGATTTACAATGCTTTGCCTAAAAAGGAGTTTGAAAGAATTTTCATATGTAATACGGCAAAAGATATTTGGAAAACTTTGTTAGTCACTCACCAAGGTAATAACCAAGTCAAAGAGAACAAGATAGATCTTTTTGTTCAACAATATGAACAATTTTCCATTTCGGAAGATGAGTCAATAGATAATGCTTTTGCTAGATTTAATACCATTATTATTAGTCTTAAAGCTCTTGATGAAGGTTATTCTAGCAAGAATTATGTTAGAAAGTTTCTTAGGGCTCTACATCCTAAATGGAGAGCAAAGGTCACCGCCATTGAAGAGTCAAAGGACTTGGCAACATTATCACTCGATGAACTAATAGGAAACTTGAAGGTTCACGAGATGATAATCAAGAAAGACTCCGATATAGTTAAAGGCAAAAGCGAGAGAGTTAGATCTCTAGCATTGAAAGCCAAGATGGAGTCTAGTGATGAGGAATGTTCGAGTTCCGATAGTGAAGATGAAGAATATGTGTTAGCGGTTAGGGACTTTAAAAAGTTCTTTAGGAGAAGAGGTAGGTTCGTTAGGCAACCTCGTGATGAAAAGAAGACATCACAAAAGAACTGAGTTGAAAAGAAAGGGACAAGTGATAGGAAATGCTTTAGATGCGGAGATCCTAATCACCTCATAGGAGAGTGTCCCAAACCACCGAAATCCAACAACCAACGAGCTTTCATAGGAGGCTCTTGGAGTGATAGTGGTGAAGAAGAAGAGAAGAAGCCCAAGGACGAAACATGCCTAATGGCTCAAGCTTCTAATGAGATATGCTTGGGAATCGACTTGGAGCCTGACGAATGGGTCAAGGATAGTGGATGCACTAACCATATGACGGGTAACCGGAGTCTATTCTCATCATACAAGGCATACAACGGAGGTAATGTCACTTTCGGTAGTAAACTTAAGGGCAACATCATAGGCAAAGGTACGATTACTCAAAACTCCCTCACTATTAGAAATGTTGAGCACGTAGATAACTTAGGATTTAACTTGCTTAGCATTAGTCAAATGGTAGACAATAAGTGTAGAGTTATATTCTCTGAAGAGGGTAGTGAGATCATTAAGAATGGTAAAACCATAGGCAAAGGAGTTAGAAGGAATGTCTTATTTGTTATAAAAATAGGAAATAAGCCTCAGGATAAGATATGCTTAGCAACCATAGATGATAATTCCACTCTATGGCATAGGAGATTAGGTCACGCCAATATGCGCTTGATACAATCATTGGCGTCTAAGGAACTAGTTAGAAACTTACCTAAGATTAAGTTTGATAAACACTTTTGTGACGCTTGTAAAGTTGGAAAACAAGCTCATTCTAGTCACAAAGCTAAGAATATGGTCTCAACCTCTAGATGCCTAGAACTCCTTCACATGGACTTATTCGGTCCATCCGCCGTACGGAGCTACGGAGGAAATTACTACACCATAGTAACAGTTGATGACTACTCTAGGTACACTTGGACTAGATTTCTTAAGAATAAGACACAAGCTTTCGAGGAATTCAAAATCTTTAGTAGGAAAGTCCAAAATCAATTAGGGTGTACAATAGTTTCTATTAGGACGGATCATGGTCGGGAATTTGATAATGATGTGCAATTTGGAGTATATTGTGATGCTAATGGTATTACTCACAATTTCTCGGCTCCACGCACTCCACAATCAAATGGGGTAGTTGAGCGGAAAAATCGTACTCTACAAGAGATAAGTAGAACGATGTTGAATGAACAATCAATTCCGCAAAAGTTTTGGTGTAATGCGGTGGACACCTCAACTTACATTCTAAATAGGATTCTAATTAGACCTATCTTAGGAAAAACTCCATATGAAATCATGAAAGGTAGAAAACCTACTCTTGATTACTTTAGAGTGTTTGGAAGCAAGTGCTTCATACTAAACACTAAAGTACCACACCAAGTTTGACCCAAAGTCTTACGAAGGTGTTTTCCTAGGATACTCCCAAAATAGTAAAGCCTATGTAGTCTTAAACAAATAAACAATGAAAGTCGAAGAGTCACTCAACGTGACATTCGATGAAAGTCCTCCACCAACTAAGACATCACCCTTGGTGGATGATGACTTAGATGAGGATGAAGCCATTAAGGTTAATGGCAAGAAACCCCTAGAAGATGACATTGAGGATGAAATAGTTGAAGTTGACGAAGTTGTCAACATTAAGGAATCCAAGAACCATCCTATTGAAAATGTCATAGGAAACCTTAACCAAAGAACCCTTAGGTCACAAGCTCAAAACAAAAGTAATTTCTTTTGTTTTATATCAACCGTAGAACCTAAGAATGTCGGTGATGTGATTAAGGATGAAAGTTGGGTAGTTGCCATGCAAGAGGAACTTAATCAATTCACCGCAAACCAAGTTTGGGATTTAGTACCTCTACCTAAGAATCAAACCATCATAGGAACTAAATGAGTGTTTAGAAATAAACTCGACGAAAATGGCGTCGTAACTAGGAATAAGGCAAGGTTGGTAGCACAAGGCTATAACCAACATAAAGGAATGACTATGATGAAACCTATGCACCCATAGCTAGATTAGAGTCTATTAGAATACTCCTTGCCTATGCTTGTGCCTTAGACTTTAAGTTATACCAAATGGATGTGAAAAGTGCATTCCTAAATGGTTATATCAATGAGGAGGTATATGTTGCACAACCTCCGGGATTCGTTGATTTCAAGAAACCGAATCATGTTTATAAAATCATGAAAGCACTTTATGGTCTCAAACAAGCTCCTAAAGCTTGGTATGATAGACTAAAGGCATTCTTGATCGAACATGAATATACCATGGGAGTGGTAGATAACACATTTTTCACAAAGAAACGTAATTCACATCTCATCATTGTTCAAATATATGTCGACGACATCATATTTGGCTCAACTTGTCCAGAACTGTGCGATGATTTCTCTAAGATCATGCGTGACGAGTTTGAGATAAGCATGATGGGCGAATTAAATTTCTTCCTTGGTTTACAAATTAAACAAATGGAAGATGGTATCTTCTTTAACCAATCTAAGTATAGTAAGGAGATGCTTGAGAAGTTTAGTTTAGAAGAGTCTAAGCCCATGAAAACTCCCATGTCCACGAAAATAAAACTCACGAAAGATGAAGAAGGTGAGTCCGTGGATAGCACTAAGTATAGAGGTATGATATGAAGTTTACTATACCTCACGGCGAGTAGGCCCGACATCATGTTTAGTGTCTGCCATTGTGCTCGCTTCCAAGAGGATCCCAAAACCTCTCACCTTGAAGTGGTTAAGCGTATCTTCCGATACATTAAAGGCACTATACACTTAGGATTATTCTATCCTAAGGGGACCGGTGTAGAAACTGTTGTCTACGCTGACTCTGATCATGCGGGAGATTATGTGGATCGAAAAAGCACGAATGGCGTTTGTACCTTCATGGGTTGTTGTCTAACTTCTTGGTTCTCCAAGAAACAAACGACTCTTGCTATCTCCACGACCGAAGCCAAGTACGTAAGCGCTGGAAAGGCATGTCAACAAGCACTATGGATGAAACAAGCCCTTAATGACTATGACATCCATTTAGATGATGTCCCCATTATATGTGATAATAAAGGTGCTATTGACTTGAGCAAAAACCCCGTTCAACACTCCCGTACTAAACACATCGAAATCCGTCATCACTTCCTTCGCGATAACGTTCAGAAAGGAAACATTTCTATTGAAAAAGTTTCCTCTCAAGACAATATCGCTGACATCCTAACCAAACCTCTCAAACGAGAGTCTTTCAACTACCTTCGTCTAGGTCTAGGAATGATGGAACATATTCCATAAATCTCATGACTATTTATATATTTCACTAGAAATATTGAAGTCATCTCGTACATCTCGTCTCATGACTCTTTGAAGTCATCTTCTTTCATCTAGAATAGGTTCCCCTCGTAAAAAGAATTTATTAGGTATAAATTCTTTCCTCGTGTCAAAAAGTCTCACTAAAACAGCGAGACTTATTCGTCAAAAATCAAAATGGGACGAAATTTCATCCCATCAGATCACGGCTCCACTAAAGTGGCACGACACCGTTAAATTTAACGGTACCGTGGAACCGTGTATCTGATACATCCCGTATTTCAGTCCTCCTTTCCCACATTATACATCCCAAACCTTCCCAACTTCTGCAATTGCTGTCAAAACCAAACCTCACAACCCAAAACTCAATTACACCCAAGAGATTGATTTTCAAGATTATCAACCACCTTCACTTTTTCAACATAAATTGTAAGTCATTTAACTCTACTTTTCTTTAATTTTGAGTCTAGGGTTTGTTCATGCATAAAAATTGAATTGGGGTTTTTCAATTGCAAATTGATTCTTTATGAAATTAGAACTAGGGTTAGCCAATGCATAATATTCAACTTAGGATTTGCATAAACTTGTACATTTTAGTCCAAAATTTTTCATTTGAGAAAATAGTTTTGAGAAAAATCATTGCATTTTGGCATTAACATCTTAAAGTGGCCAAACACCCCGATTCCATTGCTTTTGAAAAATTTCACAAAATTAGGATCATGAAAAATGTTTTCGTACATTGTTGATACAAACTAAAAACATTTTTTTCTCTCATGCATACATGATCTCACGAATATTAATCGAATTACATAACTAATATGTATTTTTCGACATATTCGTTTGAGCAAAAGTAAATTCAGGAGTGTTTGGGTAATTTCATTATTTTCTAGAGTCGAGATTACCGCACCTCCACATAGTTTGCATATAGGCACACACTAGGCATGTGTCCTCAAAGAAACTGTTCTCAATGTTGATTTCTCCTTATATTATCTTATAGGTGCCAAAAATGTCTCATGAGTATGATTTTGATCATCTTCTAACCGATACCTATACACCCGAAATCTCTCATGAACCCACAACACCCGGTAATCACATTCGTGCCTGTCAATCTTGAAACCCGTCGGTTTCATGAAGGTCGAGTCGTTGATCCATCCTTAGTTTATCAGAGGGATATCAACACTTCATTTAGAACTATAGGATTTGATTGTTTACTCCACATCAACGAGCACATTTGTCCTCGCTTTGTGTTGGAATTCTTTCGACAAGTTGAACTCGTACGTAACGAGGATCAATCTTTGTCACTTTGGTTTTGGGTCCGAAATTTCAAATTCGTTCTGACTCTTGAGCAATTTGCTCAAATTTTCCAAATTCCCAATCATGGGCAATGTGCCTATACTGAAGATTGGTGTCTTGAGTCCCTCTTTAACTATCGTGAAGAGGATAGTCCGTATTGTTCGTTTATACCCTCACCAACCAAACTTACCAAACTCATTCGTACTCATAAGTACTCCTCTTACCCAAATCCAACGAAAATTCGTCTGGATGAGGTTCGTCATGAACTACTTTCTTGGGCAGTCATCCTGCGAGAAAATGTTCTAAGTCTAACAGGAAATCGTGAGCAACTTCCGGCGTGTTGTGCTCATATGATTTACTGTCTCCTAACCCAACAACCATACAACCTAGCCTACTTCTTTGCTAAGCGAATTGTACATCTCAAGGGTAACAAAAATAAATTGATACCTTATGGGATGTTCCTAACTCGTCTTTATCACCACCTCATAAACCATCACCCTTACCTTCGTGGTCCTCAATACTCACTTTTCAATCCCGTCATGAAACCTCTAAATGAGTCATTTGTCTCATCCATTCTCATTTCCGAATCCTCCACCCACTATGCACCCTTTGATGATCCAAATCATGAAAATGAGATGCATGCTCAAGACGAGAGTGTGATGAAAACGGGAGAAAGCTCAAGTCATAAGTAGTTAGGAGGAGATTAGTATTACTATTAGGATTTATCTATAGTAGATTAATACTATTGCATGCTTAATACTTAATCTATCACCTTGCATGAACATCTTATGTGACATTTGGATGATAGCTTATTTTATCCATTATGCTTGCATGCTTATGATTATCTTAGCAAATTACATGATGATCTTTATATGCTAGAAGTAGCTTAATATAGGACATATTAGGCAAATAAATCTTTAGTGATTTGAGGCACTATCATTTCCAGGAACTAGTTCCCCTAGAAAACATCCCTCTAGCTGCCCAGAACTAGCCTGCACAGGAAAATTCGTGACTACAGTGTCACGGTACTGTTAAATAGGCCACGGCACCGTTAAATTTAACGGTACCGTGTGGTATTTAGAGGAACCGTACCCCTGTTTGACGAATTTTCACTGTTCCTCCTAAATCCCTACAACCCTAACCTCAAAACCTGCAAATTTTGCAACCTCACATACATCCTAAGATTCCCTTGCTACACCATAGGACACTTCTATCCACTTTAATTCAAATTTCACCCATCTTGCCTATATAAGGCCTCATCCTTGCAAGCTTATCTTGCATTTCATCTTCAACCTCACATCACCCAAACACCATGTCATCCACACAAGGATCTACCACTCACATCTCAAAGAAACCTAGAATAACCGTAAGACCACCCACCAAACCGCTCTTTATGGATCTTACAAAAGATGATGAAGTCATGACACCACCTTCCCAAGCCACTCCTAACTCGCCATCACCACCTAATGCACCCTTCAAAACATCCTCTACTTACACAACATCTTTATCATCTCCCTCTCTCAACACCATGCCATCATCCATGGACTACACCCTATCACCCATCACTCCATTAGATTATGCCATGCCAACCCCATCACCAACAAACTCACCACCATCTCCTTCCCTAATCATGGGTCAACCTATCCAACCTCATCCCTATGATTTACATAGTGCTAATTGCCTATGTTGCCTTCACAACCGCAACCTCATCTTCTCCTTGAGAGATGAGATTCACTTCATGTTCTCCTATATGAAGCATCTCTTGACACCACCACCACCCCTAATCATGTCACCATCACCACCACCTCCTAGCCCACAAAACTAAACATGTTCATGTTTAGTTTTTCAACAATAAACCTTTAGGACCCCTCTTGGAATGAAGCTTGCCTCTAGTCATTAGGGATTTATGCTTCTTGTTGTCCAATTTTATGCTTATTATGTAGTCATACATATGTATGACACTTGTTTTTTTTTATGAATGGATGTTTTCTTTTATGTGGTTGTTTTCTTTTTGAGGGCTTGGTTACTTAGTCATTTTTTTGGTTGGATATTTGTCATGAGTGCTACATGTTAGATTTTGTATACTTGTTATCTAACCTTGTTTTGTAGCACAAATCATTGCTCGATTCCTTGGTGTCCTCCAAACGAGGGGGAGTATACATCAAGGGGGAGCCTTAGCAACCTTTTTGCTTCGACAAAAAGGGGGAGAAATGGGAGTAAACTCATTAAAAACTTGTTAAAACTAATTCTAACTTAAAATGAGTTTATGTTTTGTCATCATCAAAAAGGGGGAGATTGTTGATGCAAATAATGTTCTAAAAATGTTATTTCTATCTTTCGATAACTTCACGTTTTGAGGATGACAAAATGTGAAAACATGTTACGTTAAAATTAACGTAAACAAGTTTTTAATCGGAAGATCCCGTTTCTACACAAATCACTCTAGAACAAATTTACAACTTGACAAATGATCAAAGAAGTGAATTTGTGTTTTTGACATCACATTTTTATGTGACAAAACATTTCTTTCAAAAATATACTTTACAAATTATTTTTGAATAATTAAGAAATGTTTTAATGGAAAAATATGTTTAAAATACATAACAGCTACTTTTCCCCCCAAAATCATCTCCAAACTTCCCCAAATAAGTTTTCACCAGAAAAAACAAAAAGATGAGCATTTTTGTCTGACATGGCTCCACAGTTCCACTAAATTTAGTGGAGCCGTGTGTGATTTAGTGGAGCCGTCCCTTTATAACGGACAAATTTTTTCTGCTTATAAATACCAGCCCACTTCACAGATTTTGGGCATCCTTTTTCACACAAAACTTTCTGAGTTTGATACTCTCTTCACATCTTTTCTTCTTGATCATTTAGTTAGGTTTTCTTTTGTTTAAGAGTGATCCAATCATCCATTCAAGTGATCCTCTTTATTCCTCTTCAGTTGCAAGAGAAGAACACAAAGTATTCAAGTAGATACAAAGTGTTGTCATTCTTCTTCAATTGCAAGAGAAGAACTCAAGGTATCCAAGAAGATACAAGAGTTGTAGTTGTAGTTAGGATACTTGTAACATTTGTTACACACTTGTTGTATCATAGCATACATCAAGATCATTTTTCTTTTGTGATAGTGTGAGTGAAGATCATTGAGATCTTATAGAGATATTGAATATCTCTTGAAGCCATTGGGCTTGTGTGATTGATCAAGAAGATCAAGGTTAGATAGGTTAGAGTGAGTTGAGAGAGTTGATCATTGTGATCTTGTGAGATCTTGGAGATCTCTTGAGTCTTGTGTGTTAAGTGTGTGAAGTAGAAAGGATCAAGTGGATCGTGGTAGATTGGTGCTAGCTAAGATTAGCACTCGGCATCTAGCTTAGTGATGGAAATAGGATAAGCGACGTGTAAGATTTTCTCCGCCTAAAGGGAGGTTGTTGACATAGTGCTTGAAACTCTCGAGTGTGGTACTCGGGGAGTGGAATAGGGCGAAGAAGAGCTTCGTAGCCGAACCACTATAAATCCTTTTGTCCCGGTTTGATCTTTCCATCTCTTCTCTTTACTTTCATTACTTATAATTAGTTAGTTTAGTATGTAGTTCATATTGGTGTTGATTGGTTACACATAAAAATCGAATCAAATGTTTCCAATAGTAAAGTTTTTAAGAGGTTTTAAAAGAACAGAAAGAACTTAAAAACCGGTAAAACTATTCAAACCCCCCCCTTCTAGTTTTCCACAAGGACGAATATGTCTTAAGGAAACTGTGAGCTTCACAGGCCTCAACATTTTCTTTATTTGTGTTCTTGAGTCTAAACAATTAAAAGGTTCACGTTATTATTTTTCTACACTTTATATTTTCTTATTATTATCAATACATTGTTTTTTTGTTTGTGTGTCTCTGGTAGCAATACACTCAATATATAACAATCTTAAGACAAGTTTTTTTTGTGATGTTATTAAAGACAGTTTTGCATGCTAGAAACAACAAAACGAACCTTGACACTTGAAGCTATTATATTAATAAGTAGTGTTTTTGTCAAAGAAAAAAACTAAAATCGTTTGTTTTTGTAGGATCCCATTTGTATCAACTTAAACACTAAAAGGTGGTGACTTGATGGTGGTGGTGGTGTTGCCGTGAGATAGAGAGGAGTGGAGAGGAGAGGAAGAGAGAATTTTCTATTTCATACACTAAACACCTACAACACACACACACATAAGTGGGACTTGTGTGCATACATATACAATCCCAACGCCTCACATATGGGCTTGGGTTTGGGCTTAGTTCTAGTGGGCTTTACCTAAGGATACATACACTATTAGACTAAAACGTATAGCCTATTAGCTTAGTTCTTATAGCCTGGTACTAGACTCATACATATTCTTTATCATCATTACATAGTTCCTAAATGTAGAATGACCATCACTTTTATCACTTCGATTACTAAAAGTAACGCTAACAATCTCCCCCTAAGTGATTTCATTCCTTAGTTATCTTGGATGCATTGTCGTGAATTGGTCTTCTTTTATCTTGTTCTTTGAACTTTGAATATTGAGATAGATGAGTCTTGATTCTTTGTTCTTTCATGCTATGTGATCTTGTGATATGAATTTGTTGTCTTTTCTTGCCTTTGGTCTATATCTTCATCTTGTTTTTGTCACGTTCTTTCCATCATACTCATACGTCATGTATAACTTTAATCTTTATACATAAGCTTTCCTCACTTGATATTTGAACTTATTCCTGACTTCCTTTGATTAGATCTTGACTTTGATGAAACACTTTGTCTTTATCTTGATTTCTTTGTCTTGAACGTCCTTGATTTAAGCTTTGTTGAGGATTATATGCGTAGGTATGAGTACATGGAAGTGAACATATCGTTGTAGATGGTGGTGCATCTCAAGTGGTCAACATCTTTTGTATAAATCCAAGTAAATACTTACGTCTTCAGGAATCGATTCGTAATGAATCTCCTTAGCAGGATTTCTAGCGCTTATAAGCTCAAATATCGAGAATATTTGCAACATTGTGTTTAAAAACTTTTCGAATCCGTACAAGGGTATTCCAGAATTATATGCTACAGGAGTCCTTACAATAATTCTGGTAAGTCGATAAAGTATACTGAGGTATCACTCCACGACTGTAGACCGTTTGATGCATACATTATGTTGATCCCAATACACGATCTCCTTGAGCTTTGTTAGAAACTTTGAGAGTACCAAAGAATATGCGGAATCTACTCTTTGACACTTAGAAGAATATTAACAATGTATTAAACAATGAAACAGTAAACTTATGGAATAGTATAACCAAAATGATTCAATATTATTAGCTCAATAATACGAGTACTCTTTATGTAGTACTAGGGTTTACAAAATTAAATCTTAACAAAACGTATGAAAAAGATGTGTCTAACACCTTAACCTAGGACCTCTTTTTATAGGTACAAGGAGTCCTTTACAAGATAACTATCAATATACAATATTCGTATCTTTCTAAACTTATAAGATATGTACAGAAAATTTTCTATACTAATCACTTCACGTGTCTTCATAACCTTGGCATTACTATCTTCCAACAGCAGTCTTCAAATAAACCTGGCAGTACTAACATTTACACTAGCAGTATTAACTCAGTTAGTACTGTTAGTGTTAATCTTTAACAGTCTCAACTTTAAAGCTTGGCAGTACTAATATTTTCCAACAATCCTCCCCTAAACTTGTGATTTATCTCCAAATCAGCAAGTTTCTTTGAATTATACCTTTAAACTTGAGAGGATTCTTCCAAATACTTTATCTTCTTCCATCCATCATTTATCTATCACACTGCATGAAGATCTTCTTTAAGAGTTCCTTTGCCATCTCAGTCTCTTCTTCCAAAATTAGCTTTTCAGACAACATCAAAACAAGAGTACCTGATGACAATGGGTAGTCCTTCTCAACTGGTTCAAACATCCTTTTCAAATCCACCTATAGAGCTCTCTCTCTTTGTTGTCTGTTGATGATCTGAATCTGTCTTTAACAAAACTCCATAGTTTCACCAAGTCACCCCTGCCAAATGCCCTTAACATATCATCCATGAATTGGTATACTGCAGTATGATCACCAATTTTGATGATCTTCTAATATTTCCTTCTGTCTTCAACATAGATCTCCTAGTCTATGATTGGATACTTGGTCTGCAGAGCTTCAACTATAACAACCTGAAAATCTGAAAGTAACATTTAACGACTATTGTGATTATAACCTAAGTCTATATGAATATTTAACTATATGAATATTTAACTAATGTTAAATACTTATGTTATGAATAAAAGTATGAAATATAATTGCTATCCTAAGTGATGTAACAAATGACACACTCTTTGATTTTTGGAAAATATCACATGTTACCTAAGTCATAAAAGGGATCGATTCCATTTAATTTTTTTGTGCACAATATCAGATGTGAATACTTGGTCTAATATTTGAAATATGGAAGGGAATATTTCTTCCCTAATTACCCCACAAATCACGAAAATATCCCCATTTTTTTCCCATTTGGTTCTCTCCTCCACAAACTGTATATCACCTCCTAAATTCTCTCATGAATCGGCATACAAGAAAACCCTAGCAGCACCATTATTTCGTTTAGCTCTCTAGAAATCAAGGAAGAAGAAGGTTGGAAGTTGGTTCTGATCGTGGTGTTCTTGGGTCGTTCGTATTATTGATTCGTGGGGTTGTTTTGGTTGTCTTAGTCTCGTTATTTCTGCCACAAGGTAACTCTTGATTCCTTTTGTTCCTTCATCCATCCGACACCTTATTATCAGAAGTAAAATGTGTTATATGACCTTAATAATCTTGCCTTTATGCTTTGTGAAGGCCTCGTCAAATCTGAATAAGAATAACACCTAATTACACCACATGAAATCACGAACGTATGTTACATATGGGTCGACTTTTAATTCTGTTCTTGGCTTTACGAAATCAATTGTTATATGCTTTGGACCTGGTCTTTTAACCCTAATAAACTCATTAAAACATGACCTAAATCCTGGAAATAAAACCCTACATGAATTAATAAGAGGCGTGTGTTATGGTGTATGAGAGATTAAGGTTTAGGGCTTGTTTGGTTTTGTATAAATGATACGAGTTAGGGTTAGGGTTTGATAAGGTTTATGATGGTGTGATCTTTTTGTGATAATTTGAATATGTTAAGATGATGTTAGATGCATGTTGTTGGGTTTTAAAGGTTTATTGAAGTTACTGCTGCTTACATTATTAAGACTTCTTGGGTATTACAAAGGAGATACAACAAGTTATTACTGCTGCTAGTTATGAAGTTTAATGTTGCTTATGGAAGTTAATGCTGCTAGAAGATTAATACTGCTAGAACAGATAGTTAGTGATGCAAATATATTATTAATGTTGCTAGAGTATTAGAGTCGGTTATTATGTATAGTATGTTTAAATAAGTATAGAAAAAATTCTATAAAGATTTATCTTGTGTAGAAAGTTATTGTAAGCCGACTAGGACTCCTTAGTCTATAAAAGGAGGACCTAGGGCATAGATGAATATAGTTTTTTTTTTTATGATTTTACGATTTACTTCAAGGTTGTAAACCCTAATACTCAAAGAGTATTCGTATTATTAATAATATTGAAGTGTTTAGTTTGATATTCATTGTTCATTGTTTCATTCGTTATAAAGTTCTTCTTAAGATCAAATACAAGATTCCGCATTATATTTGATAAACTACAAGGCAGTTTCTATACCTAGTTGTGTTTGATTTTGTAACACCCCGTGCCCGATTAGACCAAAAACGTGAAAATTTTCGCAAAAACTCACACCCGAAACTGACACCCTGTTACTCTATCGCATGCTGACAAAAATTCTATACATAATTAGACCTTGAGACTAATTTTAAATGAAAGTAGACTCAAATACCTTCAAAACGATAGGTGGTACGACCCGCGACGACTTACGGTTTAAAAGATATGAATTTTAGAAAACTGCCAAATCTGGACAGTTGGATAGATGTGCCGTATCCCAAAAAGGTGATGCGCTGTATCACCTGATACGCCATATCTCAAAAGGAGATGCGCCGTATCACCTGATACGCCATATCTCAAAAGGGAGATGCGCCGTATCTACCCTGCAAAACTAGAAATTCTGGACAGACCTACTGTCCCAAATATGCAATTTCGCTAGGCCCGCTCAGAAACCCGACCTCCCGGACTCGAAACTTGACGAAACTTTCCAGAATTCTTTAGTATGTCCGTAAGATTATTTTCATACAAAAACATCACCCGTTTGACCACCCGAAATAGTACCTCAAAATTGGACGGGTTATGCATAAGACCCGTTATGACCCGTTTGCACTCCAAACCATTAAAAACACATCTTTTACCCATCATACCTGAACCACATACCTATTTTAACATACCAAATTTGTTCCAAAGGTACATATCCCATTTACATTCCAAAATAACGAGGGAGGCTATTTACCAAACACTCCCTTAAAACGTCTAGAACTACAACATGTACCATAGAGACTTCATGACTTACACACATAGTTAAACCATAATTTAGACATCAAGACATGACCGTGAACTAACAAAATGACCGTATAAAATGAAGTGTACCCACGACACAAAAGAACACTTGGGAGCTTCCAACTTAAAAAGCGTTTGGTCCAAAAGAATTCTGATCTTCTAGGCTAGCTTCTAGTTACACTTCTACTTTCTTTCAAGCTACAACTACGCCAAATCCTTACCTTTGCTTCCTCCGCTAGAACCTACAAAACCATTAACATCTAAAACGTAAGCGAAAACGCTTAGTAAGTATACAAGATATAATCCACATCACATTTACATGAGTTTGGTGATTACCACCAATCATAACATTAACAAGGAGCATCAAATGAGATTATTACTCACCTTGACCGGGAAAGTAATTATTTAGCATTAACACATCTAGCATTGGATCCAAGCTATCATACATTCACAAGCTCCATAATAATCACATTAACACAAGCATAACATTAACAACATAACATTAACAAGGATTATACTCATATACTTACCTCTAATCCTACTAGCTTCCTATTTGGCTTGACTTGGCTTCTACAAATGCTCCCTAGTACAACATTAACTAAAATTAGCAACTAACTATCTAAAAGGATCATTAATTTACTACCTCTAACCATAATACTCAAATCCACTCATGAACCCTAATTTCTATAATTTGGGGAAAGATACTTACAAGATGAAAAGATTACAATTAAAGCTTCTCTTATGCCTTTTGAACACTTCTTGATACTAGAAAAGAGCTAGATGATGATATTGGCCTTCCCTCTCTTTTCTCCTAGCTAATGTCGACACCAAGAACACTCCCAAAGTTTCCAGACTTTTCTAATGACTAAGATATTTATTAAAGGTTAGTTGCAAGTTTGGTCTCTTGGAAATCTTAGTCCTTCTATTCCTATTCTTCTTATTTTGGCCACCCATTAGTTATTACTTAACTTACAATAGATAATTTATATTTACCTAGCAATATATTTACATAAAAGGTACCTCCTCGGGGTACGGGTGTAACAATTCTCCCCTCCTTAAAATGAGAGTTCGTCCTCGAACTCTGCTCGTGAAATAAATGGGGATACTTCGTCCTCATCTTTACTTCCGGCTCCCATAATGTCTCCAATACACTTCCACTAGCGGAATTTCTTTGTTTCTAAGTTGTCTTGCTTCTTTCCTAATATTGCTTAAGGTAACCACACTTGTTTCGCCTGCCAATTACTTTCTTAAGTATGACACGTGAAAGGTATTGCGAATACCTCTCATTTCTCCAAGAAATTTCCAACACTTATGCTACTTCACCTACTCGCCCCAAGATTTTGGAATGGTCCTATAAACCGTGGACTTAATTTCTCTTTATTTTTGAACCTGAAACGCCTTTCTACAGGGAAACTTTTAGCATAACTAAGTCACTTACCTCAATTTCGATTGGTCTTCTTCGGCTATCAGCTTAACTTTTTCGTCTATCTTGTACCGCCTAAGTTTTACTAGAATCCTCTCAATGTTTTTCCGTGGTCGCTAATACTACGTCCGTGCTTGCCAGTTCCCTTCTTCTGACTTCTTCCCAAACACGGGTGTTCTACATCTCCTACCATAAGCATTTCCTAGAGTGGCATATTTATACTCGCGTGATAGCTATTTAACTAGAGGCAATGATCGTCCCAAAATTCACTTACAACCGGACATCGTCAATGTTTTTCTTTTCAAGTCTCATATCTATTACGTGAGCCACAAGGTATAACAACCGTGTGATAATATATCCTAGCCTCTATCGTGAAACATAACCCCAATTCACCCTTCCTTTTATCACAATAACAAATCATCCCACTACTGCTAAGATTTACAACCCGAATGATCTTATGGCCACAAGGATGGCCACATTATATTTGTCAAACCAATACATTTCAATGATAATATCAACTATCCTAGTATTATAGGAATAAGTCAACCCTAAAGGCACTGTCATCAATCTCTATCCCTACGCTTCGATATACATTGGATACAATAACGATTTTACTATCGGCTATTTCGACTTCTAGACGTATCGGAAGTTTAGCAAGTGGGGAGGTTAGTTGCTGCTATAATCATAAGACACGAAGGAAACACTAGCACCCGAATCATACAAAACCTGAGCGGGTACGGAATTTACAAGATGAATACCTGAAGTAATATTGGACTCCAACCTAGCTTCTTCAACACTCATTTGATAAACTCGAGCCATTGGTTTCGGAACTTCCACTTTCTCATTCTTGACAGTTCTCAAAGGCTTTGCTTCAATCGCCTTCGATTTCGGGCAATCCCTTAACCTATGCCTTATCTCGTTACACCGATAGCATACTATCATCGGCTTGGTACAATCTTTACTTTTATGGTCAAGATCTCCACACTTGTAGCAACTCGGCGTATTACGCCTACACTCTCCAACATGAAACTTATTACATTCCGGACAAGCCACCTTAGTCTTGGTTTCCCACATCTTCCTTGCCATGATCAAACTTGGCTTTCTTTCCATCACGATCTCCAAACTCTTGCTTCCTTTTTATTTCCTTAGCTTCCTTCTCCTTCCTCCTCAATAAGTCCGTTTCCCTCACACGTGCTCTACTCAAGAGGTCCTCCAAAGTAGTACATTTGAATGGAGAGATCACATCACGAATATCATCCTTAAGCATTCTTTGGAACTTGTCAACCTTAAGCTTGTCATTTCCAAGATACTCGGGACAATAAGGAACCATATCATTAAACTTCCTCCACAACTCATTTACCGTCTCATTAGTTTGAGTGAGAGATTGGAATTTCTCTTGAATTTTGTCAATCTCCTCAACCGGAGCATACTCGACACTAAACAACTCCTTGAATTCCTTCCACGTACAAGTCTCCACCCAAGGTTCACCTTTTTCACACACCTTTCCTTCCCACCTAGTCTTAGCACTATCACGAAGAAAGTTAGTAGCATAGATAACCTTCTTCCTTTCTTCACAACCACTAGTACGAAAAGCAACCTCCACAGCCGTAACCCACCTATTACTAACAATCGGGTCAAGGACACTGGTAAACTGTGGCACATCACAAGCCGTGAAGTCCCGGTAAGTAGCTTTGTCGCTCCTAGGTTCTTTCGCTACTCCACATTCTTTCTTAAACTACTTAAACTCTTCTTTCATTAGCTCCTTAAGATTTTGCGTTGTTTGTTGGACATAGTAGGGCATTGCTTTCTTAATAGCCTTACCCACTCTTTTTGCCATCATAAGGTCTAGGGCTTTCATTTCTTCCCCCGTGAAACCTCTAAAGCTAGGTCCTCCGGAACTGGAGGAAAATGAGTTTTCATTCTCCTTATCATTATCACCCACATCTTTTGCCGAAGACTCGGTATGCTTGGAAGCCGTGGATTTTGCAACTTCTTTTTGGTGAGGAGTTTCCATTTCTTCTTACTGAAAATTAGCAATTCATAATATCAAGCACAACCATATACTTAATCGATGCATGAATGACATTTTATCTTTATACTAACACCTTAGCTTGTCACCCATGTATGATCTAAATGATTTCAACTTCACATATGTTCCATATTTTTATCACTACGGTGGCCAGGCGTAGTCATAAAAATATCCAACATATGAGTCCTTAAAATCACCCAAACGATACACAAATAAAAAACACTAGCTCTAAACGCATCTACACAAGGTCTAAGTCTAGGAAATCCTAAGGTGAAATCCTAAATCTCTTAGACCGAAGCTCTGATACCAAGTTGTAACGCCCCGTGCCCGATTAGACCAAAAACGTGAAAATTTTCGCAAAAACTCACACCTGAAACTGACACCCTGTTACTCTATCGCATGCTGACAAAAATTCTATACATAATTAGACCTTGAGACTAATTTTAAATGAAAATAGACTCAAATACCTTCAAAATGATAGGTGGTACAGCCCGCGACGACTTACGGTTTAAAAAATATGAATTTTAGAAGACTGTCAAACCTGGACAGTTGGATAGATGCGCCGTATCCCAAAAAGGTGATGCGCCGTATCACCTGATACGCCATATCTCAAAAGAAGATGCGCCGTATCACCTGTTACGCCATATCTCAAAAGGGAGATGCGCCGTATCTACCCTGTAAAACTAGAAATTCTGGACAGACCTACTGTCCCAAATATGCAATTTCGCTAGGCCCGCTCAGAAACCCGACCTCCCGGACTCGAAACTTGACGAAACTTTTCAGAATCCTTTAGTATGTCCGTAAGATTATTTTCATACAAAAACATCACCCGTTTGACCACCCGAAATAGTACCTCAAAATTGTACGGGTTATGCATAAGACCCGTTATGACCCGTTTGCACTCCAAACCATTAAAAACACATCTTTTACCCATCATACCTGAACCACATACCTATTTTAACATACCAAATTTGTTCCAAGGGTACATATCCCATTTACATTCCAAAATAACGAGGGAGGCTATTTACCAAACACTCCCTTAAAACGTCTAGAACTACAACATGTACCATAGAGACTTCATGACTTACACACATAGTTAAACCATAATTTAGACATCAAGACATGACTTTGAACTAACAAAATGACCGTATAAAATGAAGTGTACCCACGAAACAAAAGAACACTTGGGGGCTTCCAACTTCAAAAGCGTTTGGTCCAAAAGAATTCCGATCTTCTAGGCTAGCTTCTAGTTACACTTCTACTTACTTCCAAGCTACAACTACGCCAAATCCTTACCTTTGCTTCCTCCGCTAGAACCTACAAAACCATTAACATCTAAAAAGTAAGCGAAAACGCTTAGTAAGTATACAAGATATAATCCACATCACATTTACATGAGTTTGGTGATTACCACCAATCATAACATTAACAAGGAGCATCAAATGAGATTATTACTCACCTTGACCGGGCAAGTAATTATTTAGCATTAACACATCTAGCATTGGATCCAAGCTATCATACATTCACAAGCTCCATAATAATCACATTAACACAAGCATAACATTAACAACATAACATTAACAAGGATTATACTCATATACTTACCTCTAATCCTACTAGCTTCCTATTTGGCTTGACTTGGCTTCTACAAATGCTCCCTAGTACAACATTAACTAAAATTAGCAACTAACTAACTAAAAAGATCATTAATTTACTACCTCTAACCATAACACTCAAATCCACTCATGAACCCTAATTTCTATAATTTGGGGAAAGATACTTACAAGATGAAAAGATTATAATTAAAGCTTCTCTTATGCCTTTTGATCACTTCTTGATACTAGAAAAGAGTTAGATGATGATATTGGCCTTCTCTCTCTTTTCTCCTAGTTAATGTCGACACCAAGAACACTCCCAAAGTTTCCAGACTTTTCTAATGACTAAGATATTTATTAAAGGTTAGTTGCAAGTTTGGTCTCTTGGCAATCTTAGTCCTTCTATTCCTATTCTTCTTATTTTGGCCACCCATTAGTTATTACTTAACTTACAATACATAATTTATATTTACCTAGCAATATATTTACATAAAAGGTACCTCCTCGGGTACGGGTGTAACAGATTTATCTAGCATAGCTAAACCTTTACAAGCTAAGGGATTCGATCAAGTGCTCAACTGGGATCAGCAAGTGGTATCAGAGCTTGTGATCTAGAGACTGTGAATCAAGAGGAACCTGTTGCAACTCATCTCACTGAAGAAGGAAGACATGGACTCAGAATCTACTCACATGATTACTGCATCAAAGGTCCCCATGCTCAAGCCTGGAGAATATGAGCTATGGAGAATGAGGATAGAGCAGTACATCCAGATGGTTGATTACTCTCTGTGGAAGGTCATAGAGAATGGTAATCAACTACCTAAGACTGAAACTTCTGCTGAGGGTGTTACAATTGTAATGCCTATCAAGATTGCTGAATACAAGGCACAAAGAAGGCTTGAAGTAAAAGCCAGAAGTACTCTTATGATGGGGATTCCTAATAATCATCAGCTAACCTTCAATCACATCAAGGATGCTAAACAGTTCCTACAAGCAATTGAGACAAGATTTGGAGGGAATGCTGCAACCAAGAAGACAAGGAAGAACATCTTGAAGCAACAATATGAAAATTTTGCTGCTTCAAGTTCTGAAAATCTTGATCAAACTTTTGACAAGCTTCAGAAACTCATCAGTCAATTGGCACTTGTAGAAGTCTCAATTTCTCAAGAAGATGTCAATCAAAAGTTTTTGAGAAGCTTATCACCAGATTGGAACACACACACTGTGGTATGGAGAAACAAGGATGATCTTGATACTATGAGTTTAGATGATCTGTACAACAATCTTAAAGTTTATGAACCTGAAGTTAAAGGGTCATCTAGCTCATCAACAAGCACACAAAATTTAGCTTTTGTGTCCTCCTCCAACAACAATTCTAGCAGTCCTAATGAAGTAGTTAATACTGCTCATGGCATTAGTACTGCTGGCACACAAGTTAATGCTACTGGGTCTACAACCCTTGATAAATTGAGTGATGTTGTTATCTATGCTTTCTTGGATGGTCAATCTACTAGTTCTCAAATTATGCATGAAGATCTGGAGCAGATCCATCTAGATGATCTTGAAGAGATAGACTTGAAATGGCAGATGGCAATGTTGATTGTGAGGGCAAGAAGATTTTTGAACAGGACTGGAAGAAATCTCAAGGTTATCGGGAAGGATAACTTGGGTTTTGATAAATCCAAGATTGAATGCTACAACTGTCATAGGAAGGGTTACTTTGCAAGAGAATGCAGAGCTCCAAGAAGCCAAGATTACAAGACTGGAGATAGCTCTAGGAAAGCTGGGGAAACAACAAACTCTACAGCTTTGGTGTCTCAATGTGATGGTCTTGGAGGATATGACTGGAGTGATCAAGCAGCTGAAGGACCTAACTTTGCTCTTATGGCCTACTCTTCTGCATCAAGTTCTAATTCTGAGGTATCTAACAGTTCTAGTTGTTCATATAAATCTTGTTTAGATATTATTGAAGAACTTAAGGCTAGGAATGAAAAGCTAATGAAAGAGGTAAAAATGTTAAAATTAGACAATTTAGGCTATAAGGTAGGTCTAAAATCTGTTGAGGAAAGACTTGAATTTTTCAAACAAAATGAGTTAGAATATGTAGAAAAAGTAAATGTTCTTGAAGGTATGCTTTTTGTAAAAGAACATGAAGTTAATGGACTTTCTAAAAGATTAGAAAAGGCTGAAAAGGAAAAAGATGCAGCTTCTAAGGAATTAGAAAAACATCAGGTTAAAGTTAATAAGCTTGAGTTTGCATCTGAGAGTGTAAATAAGGCAATTGAGTGTCAGTTGATGAGGAGAGGTAGTGGCATATGTTATAATGAATTTCCTCCCTCAATAACAGGAAAGTATGTACCTCCTATTCCAGAATTGTCTTGTTTAAGTGAGTCAAATGTTAAGTCTTTAGGAGAGAGTAGTGAGTCTAATAAGGAAAAATCTAAGACTGAAAGAAAGTATTTTGATGCACCTATTATTGAGGATTGGGTGTCTGATGATGATGAGGAACAGGAAAAGGATAAACCTAAAGTTGAGAGTGTTATAGTCAAACCTAGTGTTGAGCAGATTAAATTTGTCAAACCTAGTTTTGGTACCAAAGTGTCTAAGAAATTTGTTAAGAACATTGAGCAACCTAGGCATATCACAAACAGGCCTAGAGGTAACCAGAGGAGTTGGAATGGAATGATATCTCAAAGGCTAGGAAGTGACTTTGAGATGATCAATAAGGCTTGTTATCATTGTGGTAGTTTTGAACACTTACAATAAAATTGTTTTTACTATCAAAAACCAGTGTGGAACTATGCTAAGAGGGTGAATCATAAAAGTTTTTCTAAGAATACTCACCCACATGCTAAAAGAAACATGGTTCCAAAAGCAGTACAAATGAGATCTGGTGTACTATCAGTTACAACTGCTAATCAAAATGTTTATGAACAAGCAGTAGTAACTAATACTGCTAGATCAGTTAGTCTACTAACACCAAAAGAACAGTGAATGGTGCAAATAAATTGTCAAAGTTTTTAAACAAAGCACATTCCACTGTAAAACAGCCCATTCAAAAGCCAACAGCTATTAGTGTTGCTAAGGCAAAAACAGTAGTTTCTACTGCTAAGCCAAAAGCAATAACTGATACTGTTTTGGGAAATCATTTTTATGCTGTGAAGTCCTCAGCTTGTTGGGTCTAGAAACCAAAAGTTAAAGTTTTAGATCATGTTTCCAGAAACAGCAGTGCATCTATAGTTTTAAAGAGATATGATTATGTAGATGCACAAGGCAGATCCAAGTCAGTATTGGCTTGGGTCCCCAAAATGAACTGATTTTCTTACTTTATGTGCAGGGCAATCCACAGGTGGAATTGGAAGATAAAGGAGTATTTGACAGTGGATGCTCAAGGCACATGACTGGAAACATGTCCTATCTTGAAGATTTTGAAGCAATTGATGGAGGATATGTTGCTTTTGGGAGTAATCCCAAAGGAGGGAAAATCACTGGTAATGGTACAATAAAAACTGGTAAATTAGATTTTGATAATGTGTACTTTGTTAAAGAGCTTAAGTTTAATCTCTTCAGTATCTCACAAATGTGTGACAAAAAGAATAGTGTTCTTTTTACTGATACTGAATGTATTGTCTTATCACCTAAGTTTAAGTTGACTGATGAAAGTCATGTTCTACTTAAAGTTCCTAGAACAGACAACATATACAGTGTTGATTTAAAGAATATTGTTCCCAAAAGTGGATTGACTTGTCTCTTTGCAAAGGCCACATCAGATGAATCTAAGCTTTGGCATAGAAGACTTGGTCATTTGAATTTCAAAACAATGAATAAATTGGTCAAGGGAAACCTTGTAAGAGGTTTACCTTCAAAAGTTTTTAAAAATTCTAAAATCTGTGTTGCTTGTCAGAAGGGAAAACAACATAGAGCTTCTTGTAAGGCCAAAGTAGTGAACTCTATTAGTCAGCCATTACATATGTTGCACATGGATTTATTTGGACCAACATTTGTAAAGAGTTTAATGAAAATGATGTATTGCCTAGTTGTCACAGATGATTATAGTAGGTTTACTTGGGTGTTCTTTTTAGCAACTAAGGATGAAACCTGTAGCATTCTTAAGGTTTTCATAACCAAGGTAAAAAACCTAGTTAATCATAAGGTTAAAGTGATAAGGTGTGACAATGGAATTGAGTTCAAGAATAGGGAAATGAACTAGTTTTGCGAGATGAA
Organism: Artemisia tridentata subsp. tridentata; assembly: GCA_021014915.2. Taxonomy (NCBI): domain Eukaryota; kingdom Viridiplantae; phylum Streptophyta; class Magnoliopsida; order Asterales; family Asteraceae; genus Artemisia; species Artemisia tridentata. The sequence continues at coordinate 358,190,390 of CP139505.1, forward strand.
AGGTATTGAGAGACAGTATAGTGTAGCTAGAACTCCTCAACAAAATGGAGTTGCTGAGAGGAGGAATAGGACACTTATTGAGGCTGCTAGAACAATGTTAGCTGATTCTAAATTACCTACTACTTTTTGGGCTGAAGCAGTTAATACTACTTGTTATGTACATAATAGAAGTAAAGTAGTTAAGCCTTATAACAAGACCCCTTATGAACTTTTACATGGTAGAAAACCATTGCTTGATTTCTTAAGACCATTTGGGTGTCCTGTTACTATCTTGAATACCATAGATCACTTAGGCAAGTTTGATGGAAAGGCTGATGAAGGATTCTTTGTTGGATACTCATTAAATAGCAAAGCTTTTAGAGTATTCAATAGTAGGACCAGGAAAGTGGAAGAGAACTTGCATGTTAGGTTTAGTGAGAGTACACCTAACAGGGAGTGGACCAAACTGGCTGTTTGATATTGATTCTCTAACCAAGACTATGAATTATGAGCCAGTTGTTCTAGGAACAGAGTCTAACAAGTGTGCAGGTACAAAAGCAAGTAATGATGCAGGTCAAGCTGGAAAGGAGCCAGGATATGACAAAGATTATATTTTGCTGCCTATTTGGACTGCTGATCCACCCTTCTCAACCCAAGAGTCAAAGAGTTCACAAGCAGATGACTTTGATGAAGCTCCTAATGATGATAAAGAAGATGGTGCAAAATCTTTCAATAGTGATCAAGAGTTGCATGTAGAAAAGGAGTCTGATGATCAAGCAAAGGATGATGTATCAGATGATATTAACACTGGCAGTTCTAACACAGTTAATACTGCTGAGCCAAGTGTTAATGTTGATGGCAATCAAGGCATATCTTTTGATGCTGATGTCTACCCAGATGATCCAGACATGCCTATATTAGAAGATATTTATCCTGATACTGATGAAAATGTACTTGGTGCAGAGGCTGACTCAACCAATTTAAATGTAGAATTACCTGTCAGTCATATTCCAACTACAAGAGTTCACAAGAATCATCCTAAGGAACAGATCATTGGAGAGCCAAAGTCTGCTGTTCAAACAAGGAAAATGGTTAAAGATTTGAAGGAACAAGGTTTCTTTGCAAGATCCCTTCATCAAAGAAACAGTCACAAAGACCTTCAAAATTGTTTGTTTGCATGTTTTCTATCACAAATAGAACCCAAGAATGCTCACAAAGCATTACAAGATCCAAGCTGGGTGGAAGCTATGCAAGAAGAACTTCTACAATTAAAGCTTCAAGAAGTTTGGACACTGGTAGATTTGCCTAATGGGAAGAGGGCAATTGGTACTAAGTGGGTTTTTAGATGCAAAAAGGATGAAAGAGGCATTGTGATTAGAAACAAGGCAAGGTTAGTAGCTCAAGGATATACACAAGAAGAAGGTATTGATTATGATGAAGTATTTGCTCCAGTTGCAAGAATTGAGGCTATCAGATTATTCTTGGCCTATGCTTCATACAAAGACTTTGTAGTGTATCAAATGGATGTTAAAAGTGCTTTTCTGTATGGGACTATTGAAGAAGAAGTTTATGTCTCACAACCACCTGGTTTTGAAGATCCTAATTTTCCTGACAAGGTTTACAAGGTGGAAAAGGCACTATATGGCTTACATCAAGCTCCCAGAGCTTGGTATGATACATTGTCAACATACCTGTTGAACAATGGTTTTTGTAGAGGGAAGATTGATAAAACTTTGTTTATCAAAAGGCACAAAGATGATATCTTGTTGGTTCAAGTTTATGTTGATGATATCATCTTTAGATCAACACATAAGGCTTTATGTGTTGAATTTGAGAAACTTATGCATGAAAGATTTCAGATGAGCTCAATGAGTGAACTTGAATTCTTTTTAGGACTACAAGTTAGACAAAAAGAAGATGGAATATTTATCAGTCAAGATAAATATGTGGCTAAAATTTTGAAGAAGTTTGGATTTACTTATGTGAAGCCTGCAAAGACTACTATGGAAACATCCAAGCCCTTGCTCAAAGATGAAGATGGTGAAGAAGTTGATGTTCATTTGTATATATCAATGATTGGATCATTGATGTATCTTACAGCTTCAAGACCCGACATAATGTTTGCTGTCTGTGCCTGTGCAAGATATCAAGTCACACCAAAAGTTTCACATCTTAATGCAGTGAAAAGGATTTTTAGATATTTGAAAGGTCAACCCAAATTAGGCCTTTGGTATCCAAAAGATTCACCTTTTGACTTGATTGCATACTCTGATAGTGACTATGCTGGATGATGAGGCGAAAAGTGTACCACTTTTAGGGGGTCATTTAAGCCCTAAATCGTATTTATTTGATCAAATATTGCCCTAAATCGTTCCTTTTGTCATTTTAGGTACTTTGGAGAAGAAATCTGGAAAAGGAAGCATTTTGGACGTTTTTGGAGCATAAAAGTGAAGAAAACGACAAAGTCTCAAAATCTGCTGGAAAAGTACCTGTGACAGCGTCAAGCCCCAGTGTGACGCCGTCAACCCTTGACGCGCCAGAGAGGATTTTGGAAGATTAAAGGGGGACGGCGTCAAGAAGGCCATCAAGAAACCCTAACCGCGGCGAGGTGACGGCGTCACGCTCTATAACGTAACGCCGTCAGATCAGTTTTCCTATATATATATTTTCATAATTTTTAGTCATTAGTGTGCAACTTTGTGAGGAGAAACCCTAAGACAATTTTTCTACCATTTTTAAGGGTTTTATACCCTTGGATCTCCCATGTTCAATTGAAGATAAGTAATCAATTAATCATTCAATATGTCTATGTGTTGTTTGATTATATCTTGTTCTTGTCTTTTATTTAACATGCTAGGCTAGATTTATCTTGTGTTTGCTTAGATCTAATGAAACCTAACTATTGATTATTGGTTGTTGGTATGTTATTAATTGTATTGGATGATTGTTTATCGATGCTAGGCTTAAGAAAACTGGCTAACCTCCTATACGGTAACTTGCTTGAACGTCTTAAGAAACATGAACCAATGCGTACTAAGGTTTTTTTGGTTGTATTTAATGCATGAGCGAATTCTAATGATCCCATGTTAGGAGCTTCTTAGCCGGCTCGACATTGGAGTGAAGTAGGAGCTTGTAGAGTTGGGGAAGTACGTACGCCACCCCACGATTGGTATTAAGGAATACACCCGTCATCCACGCAATTAATACACACTAATCAACCGGTAAAAGATAGTTAGGGAGTAAGGAAATCTAAGTAAACACATTTCTCTCCATTTAAGTTCCACAACCTTTTTATTTTCAGTTATTTTATTTTATTTGCATTTGTAGTTATTTGGGTTAGTTGACTAGCAACTAATTCCGCCCACTCCTTCAAACCCGAGATTTTACTTGCTTTCATAAAAAATATAAAAATACAAAAAGAATCTTCCCTCACCCTTAGACCTATTAGAGTAGTTTTTCAATCCTAACGACACTATTCCCCTAGAGAACGATCAATCCTCCGGTACTTGCCACTACACTATACTACATCGGTCAGGTGCACTGCCTGGTGGGGATTGCAAGCTTCTCGAGATCCCTCGAGAGGTAAAACCTGTTGTAAGGTCGCATAACCACGCATCAAGTTTTTGGCGCCGCTGCCGGGGAATAGTTATTGTTTAGGTTGAATTTTTATTTTATTAGGTCTACTCACAAGATTCCTTTCTAGTGAGATTTTTATTTTATTTTTCTAGGTTTTCTTTAGTCTATCTTTTTTCTTCGTTTCTTTGTTCGTAACCATTACCATTCGACATCATGGAAGGTGGTAATATCCTCGATCCCAACAACCCACCACCACAACAACACCCACCACCTAGAGCCCGTACCTTAGGAGACTACTCTCGTCCTAGCCACCATGGCTATCGAAACACCATTGAGCTCACTCAAGGAGCCAATGTCACTCCCTTGCGATCCGACACCATCCGGTTGGTGCAAAGCGGATGCGCATTCCATGGACTTCGTTCCGAAGATCCTAATCAACATCTCAAGGACTTTCTCAAAATCGTTGATTCCATAGACCTTGATGTTGCCACTCGAGAGACGACCCGACTGCGTCTCTTTCAATTCTCTCTGCGGGACCAAGCTAGTCAATGGCTAGAGCGTCTACCCGCAGGATCCATCACCTCTTGGGATGATCTCACCACTCGTTTCCTTGCTCAGTTTTTCCCACCAGGAAGAACTACCAAGCTAAGGAGTGATATCTTGATGTTCCAGCTACATCAAGGCGAAACCCTCCTCGAGGCATGGACTCGATTCAAGGACTTACTCCAAAAAGTCCCTCACCATGGCATGGATCCTTGGCTACAAATCCAACGATTTTATGATGGCGTAAACCATCAAACTAGAAGAACCATAGATTACGCTGCCAATGGAAGGTTGAGCAGGCTCAGTGTCGATAAGTGTTGGGAAGTCATTGAGGACTTAGCACAGTACGATGATGAAGAATGGAAGGACTCTACGTTCTCGGAAGAAGGGATTTTAAATTGCATGAGTGCAACCCAAGAACAGTTGTTTGAAAGCATAAAAAGGCAGATTAAGAAACTTATGAAAGCCGAGATACCTCGAGTTGAGAAAGATACCAATGAGTGTGTAAACACGATTGGTAAACATACGTTTCCTCACCTCTCGCGACAAGATGAGTTCGAGGGGATAATGCTGACTTTCGTGAAAAACCAAGAGAGGCAAATCCAACAATTAGAGACTCACTTGAAAAACACCCATAATATTTTCATGGAACTGGCAGAAAAGTTTATCTCGAGAATAAAGGAGAAAATTAGGGAAGAAGCTTCACACAAAAAGATCGAGAAGATCTTTGAACTCCCGGTCCCTAATGAACCATACAACGAATGGGATAATGAAACCCCTCTCCCCAAGCCTTCACCTTTAAAACTCTCTTATCCCTTTGGATCCCCTCGCGAGAAAAAGAATTCTCAAGATCATAGCATTTTCGTGGGAAGCATGGTTGTCACGCTCCCTAACTTTCATGAAGCTAGGAAACGATCTTTTGGCTTTAAGCCAGGTGTGAGAAGAGCTCAGTTAAAGCACACCCTCATGTCGAAAATCCCTTGGGAAAGTTCCCCTCGCTCACTCAATACCTACCCTGATGGAGATTGGAACTTTAATGGGACATTAACCGACCCTATCCAAAAGAATACCACATTCCGTGACAGTAACAAAACATTTGACCCGGGAGGAACTTATTAAACGAGACTAACTATCGTGTTGATCCTTATAAGCTACTCTCAATAGTACAGGGGCTCAATTGTAAAACTGGCACAAAGTTGTAAAACACCCGGGTCTGACGGCGTCAGACTTTGAACGTGACGCCGTCACCCCGTCGGCACAGCAATAAAAACCTCATTTCCATCACTTTCATCACATACCCCACAAACCATACCCACTCCAACCCCACCTACGAATCTCCAAGGTCCAATTCACCAACTTTCATCACCAATCTCCACGTGGTAAGTAATTTTTATTCATTCTTTTCGCTTCAATTACTCATAGGATTCTTCAATTTCGAAAACCCCCAACTCATGAAACCCTAGGATTGATTCATGCCTAGAACTCATAATGCCCTTTAAATTAGTGTTATTTAGCATTGATTAAAGCATTAAATGATTGGCAATCAAATGGGTCTATTCACTAATTGGGTGGCAACGAATTTGAACCACAACCTAGGGACCAATCATCCATTTTTGCTGTAAAAAAGGGCGTTTGGTTTATGAACCTGAAGTTTGAATATTGATTTTTCCCTCGTAATCTTGAATTCGAATGAGGTCGAACCTGACGGCATCACCTCTAAAGGATGACGGCGTCAGATGTGTCTGATGTTCAACCAACTCTTTGGTTCACATTTTGATCTTCTTCGCCCCTTCTTGTTTTCTTTTCAGGAAATGCATAAGCGTCAACGACCTAGCAGAGGGAGTTCCTCTAGGTCCCAACAAGAAAATTATGGCGATACGGTTCTTAGTTGGGGGATCTTCGATAACGATGCTGCCACATCCAAATATGCCCAATTGCTACTACACAAAGTTGAAAGTGGGGCTGTGGTAGATTGGGACTTTTTGAGAAACGAAGGTCTTGAGCCAACCTTCTCCAAAGCTTTCAAACTGATGAATTCACCGGCCTCAGTGGAAAACTTTTTAGGATTCAAGAACATGTATGACGAATTGGTACGTGAATTCTTTGCTACTCTTCACTTTGACATGGCCGAAGCAAGGACCGATGTGGCCAAAACCACAATCTATTTTAGACTGGGGGGCGAGCTTAGGACATGTTCAGTTACAGAGTTTGGTTGGAGACTAGGGTTGTACAGTCAGCATGAAACCACTCAAGCAGGATTTTTGACTAGGTTGCTGCAGGGTGAGACAATGAGGAATGATTTTAGATGTTTTATGTTCTGGCCGACTATTGGAAATGGTGTGTACACCTCGACTACTGTAGCATCCCAAATCAGGGAACCTAGGGTTAGGTTGACCCACAGATGTCTCACCTACAGCCTATCAGGACGCCACAGCTCTCATCACCGCGTCACTGCCGCAGACCTCTTCTATTTATACACCATCTACTCAGATGAGGTTTACTGCAACATCCCATTTTGGGTACCTAGCTTTCTGAATAGTGGAGTTGGGGAAAAAGAAGGGGATAGAATTTATGGTGGGATGTTTGTCACTCGGCTGGCCCGATCCTATGGGGTCCTTAGGCCCGAGATCATGAGGTACTTGAGCGGTGGTAATGCATGCAGGAAAGTAAAGGTTAGATCCTTGAGGCAGATGGAGGTTGTTATGGAGATGGATGATGGGACCTTTGTTTGGTTTGATCATGATGAAGCTGTGAATGTTGGTGGTGGGGATGATGAGGAAGAAGAGCAGCATGGAGGTTATGAGGCCGGCACAGCAGATTACTACCGGCACATGGACAGGGGGGATTGGCAGGCCTATCAGGGGGCCTGGATGGGTCAGGTTGACACCTGGAGAGCCCGGATTGATGAGAGGTTCGACTGGATGTATGATCACACTATTCGACAGATGCAGCATTTATCTACGCGTGATCAGTTGGACCCACACATGCAGATTGACCCTTTCCCTGGACGTGAGCAGGACTACCCACCGTATGGGTACTATGGGCACCTCCCACCAAACTACGACTACCGCCACGGTCCCCCACCCCAATAATCATTTGATTTGATGTTACGATATTTAAACAATTCAATTTATGGTTGTAAGTTTCAAAACAATTTGGTCTGTGGTAGTTTTGGATTAGGCCTCTATTGGCCTTTGTACACTTGTGACACTTGGTTTTCTTCTGTGCATGTAGGATTTATCTTGTCATGATTTTTTACTTTATAAGTTTTATTTGCTTTGTGTGTTTATTTATTTGTTTGTTTGATTTTATTTGCTTCCGTATGTATGTTTAATTTTTATTTTTATTGATTCATGTTCGAAACTAAATTGTGAAAATGCTTTATCTTGTTTTTAACTTCGTCTTAACTACATATAAAGGTATTTTGCAAAAGATAAGTGTAAGGGAAATCCAAATCGGTTTATTAGAACAGATGAACATGAATCATAACAATAATAAATTAACATGCATATTAGTAATTGTTTGAGTCAAATGCTTGTATCGAGTCATAATGATATTTTGCAGGAATTCCAGGAAGTAAGGTATAGGTTTTTCCAGAAATTTTCCGGAAACTTAACATGAGAATTCTGTCAGATCATTTCTGACAGCGTCAGGTTTTAATTTTCTGAAATTTTTGAAAGTTTTGTTTTTCTTCCGGAATCATAAAATGCTTTATTAAATCTCTAACTTATAAACTCCAGGAATCTGCAAAATAATCATTCCACAAGCATTATATCCTTATACAGATTTATCCCGCCGATGTTATGCAGGTTTTCGTGTTTGTTTTCTCAGGTTTAACAGGTTATTTTGGACAAGGAGATGTATGTGGAATCAAGCTTTTGGCGCTGCTTTAATCTTGAAGCTTCAACATTACCTTGGAAGAAAATCTAACCATGTTACCCCTTTATCCACCGAGCGAATCAGGGGAGTATTTGATTTCATTCTTTTACCTTATTTACTTTTACATCTTGTTATTTGAACATTGGGGACAATGTTCATCTTAAGTGTAAGGGGGGGTAAAGTACGATACTTTAGAGAATGCTATTACGCTTCATTTTTCGTTTGTTTAATGGTAGATGTGTAATAAAACTGAGATAAATACCCGTTAAGGCAATTTTAGTGCCAAATTTAAAATTTTTTACAACATATAGGAGTGAAACTTTGGTCTTAATGAGCGTCTCACGGATAGGAGTTATATGACTAGGACAAAACCGTACCACTAAAAAATTTTCCACCCCCAAATATGTGAGGTTCGCCCCTAGAATTGGTAGGAAAAGCATTTATGCTATGATGTGTGTACCGGTAGCACTTAGATTCTAGAACTTGCGTTAGGACCATTCCGAGGCCACAAGTGACACTACATTCGTGTAGTTAGATTTACTACATGATAAGAGGCATTAGGATTAACCCATTGTTTTACACCTGTGTTTTTGTTATAATTACATTGGCTACATTGGACAAGTAATTCTCCCACACCCTTTGCGTTGTACTCATTTTTAGTACACGATACCCCTAGTACACCCCTCAGAGCCTATCTTTTCGTTTCTAACTTTAAGCATTTTACTTAAAGTAAGAATTTGTTTACACCCCACTTAAATGTACACCCAAATCGCCTTAGCCTACCTTGTATGCACTCATTTTTAGTGCATTATTGTGACAACATTTGTTTAAACCCCAAGTTAATTATCTAATTGATTACATGGTTGCTAAGTCGAGTCATATCCTTGTACATATTGTTTTGGGACGATTGGGACTCATGGGTAAAGTACTAGTGTAATGGAGTAATGGGGAAGAACAACATTATTACCCCCATATGTGCTAAATATTTTAAAAGTACTCCAAGTGTTTCGATTATCTTAATTCGAGTCATTAGAATAGTAATTGTAAAGTTATGTAAAAGTTCAAGTGTAAGGGGGGAACCGAGGCCCCTACGATGTATTATTTTGGATGGTAGGGCAAGAGTGTATGCAAAAAAAAAATAATAATAATAATAAAAAAAAAATGGAAAAAACATACGGACTACCATCCCGTTTCATTTTATGTTTATTTTATCTTTTTTTTATTTTTTTCATTAGCTTAAGTCGAGTCTAGTCTTGGCTTAGCAACGCCATATTTTACATGTAATTAATCAAGATCTTTAACTCGCCACCAGTAAAATATCCTTTATCCAACAAAACCGTGTTTATCATATCCCTACACCTAACGTTATAACCCGTTTAAAAGCTCTATTTGATAGTTTATCTTAGGTGCTTACGCCTAGTGGAGGAGGTTTTTGATCCTTTCCCAAGCCTATGATAATCTATTTGCTATGACAGGTAGTGAGAGATATTATTCATTTTCATTTATGAGATATACTTTTATGACACCTGAGAGATGTGAGTATCTAAACACTACTTGTGAGGTGCTAGTCTGTAATCTCCGTGCTTATTATGATTAAAGTGGAATGACTATTTGTTGTAATTACTTTTATATTAGCGTTAAATGACCCTTAACTTGTATTTTGATTAGAATAAAAGCGCATTTGCTTGAGGACAAGCAAATCTCAAGTGTAAGGGTATTTGATGAGGCAAAAAGTGTACCGCTTTTAGGGGGTCATTTAAGCCCTAAATCGTATTTATTTGATCAAATATTGCCCTAAATCGTTCCTTTTGTCATTTTAGGTACTTTGGAGAAGAAATCTGGAAAAGGAAGCATTTTGGACGTTTTTGGAGCATAAAAGTGAAGAAAAAGACAAAGTCTCAAAATCTGCTGGAAAAGTACCTGTGACGGCATCAGGCCCCAGTGTGACGCCGTCAACCCTTGACGCGCCAGAGAGGATTTTGGAAGATTAAAGGGGGACGATGTCAAGAAGGCCATCAAGAAACCCTAACCACGGCGAGGTGACGGCGTCACGCTCTATAACGTGACGCCGTCAGATCTGTTTTCCTATATATATATTTTCATAATTTTTAGTCATTAGTGTGCAACTTTGTGAGTAGAAACCTTAAGACGATTTTTCTGCCATTTTTAAGGGTTTTATACCCTTGGATCTCCCATGTTCAATTGAAGATAAGTAATCAATTAATCATTCAATATGTCTATGTGTTGTTTGATTATATCTTGTTCTTGTCTTTTATTTAACATGCTAGGCTAGATTTATCTTGTGTTTGCTTAGATCTAATGAAACCTAACTATTGATTATTGGTTGTTGGTGTGTTATTAATTGTATTGGAAGATTGTTTATCGATGTTAGGCTTAAGAAAACTGGCTAACCTCCTATACAGTAACTTGCTTGAACGTCTTAAGAAACATGAACCAATGCGTACTAAGGTTTTTATGGTTGTATTTAATGCATGAGCGAATTCTAATGATCCCATGTTAGGAGCTTCTTAGCCGGCTCGACATAGGAGTGAAGTAGGAGCTTGTAGAGTTGGGGAAGTACGTACGCCACCCCACGATTGGTATTAAGGAATACACCCGTCATCCACGCAATTAATACACACTAATCAACCGGTAAAAGATAGTTAGGGAGTAAGGAAATCTAAGTAAACACATTTCTCTCCATATAAGTTCCACAACCTTTTTATTTTCAGTTATTTTATTTTATTTGCAATTGTAGTTATTTGGGTTAGTTGACTAGCAACTAATTTCGCCCACTCCTTCAAACCCGAGATTTTACTTGCTTTCATAAAAAATATAAAAATACAAAAAGAATCTTCCCTCACCCTTAGACCTATTAGAGTAGTTTTTCAATCCTAACGACACTATTCCCCTAGAGAACGATCAATCCCCCGGTACTTGCCACTACACTATACTACATCGGTCAGGTACACTGCCTGGTGGGGATTGCAAGCTGATGAAGCGAAAAGTGTACCGCTTTTAGGGGGTCATTTAAGCCCTAAATCGTATTTATTTGATCAAATATTGCCCTAAATCGTTTCTTTTGTCATTTTAGGTACTTTGGAGAAGAAATCTGGAAAAGGAGGCATTTTGGACGTTTTTGGAGCATAAAAGTGAAGAAAACGGCAAAGTCTCAAAAATCGGCTAAAAGTTACCTTTGACGGCGTCACATTTAACCCCAGACGGCGTCATGCCTTGGCAAGAAAAGTTGGACGTGAAATTTACTCATGATAAGCCAGTGAAAATAGCATGTAAATTCTGACGGCGTCACGCTTTAACCTGATCAAGGGCGTCACGGCTTAATTCAAAGAGGGACGGTGTCACGTTCAAGGTCTGACGGCGTCAAGCCTTGATAAGCCAGAATGGATTTTGGAGAGCTAAAGAGGGACGGCGTCAAGAAGGTCATCCGGGAACCCTAAAAGCGGCGAGGTGACGGCGTCACACTCCATAAGGTGACGCCATCAGATCCAAAAGTCTATATATAGTTTTCTAATTTTTTGTCATTAATATGGAACTTAGTGTGGAATTTTTGGGAGAAAACCCTAAGACGATTTTAGCATCTTTTTCAAGGCTTTTTGCCTTGAGATCTTCCATGTTACATTGAAAGATAAGTTATCAATTAATCATTCAATATGTCTATGTGTTGTTTGATTTTATCTTGTTCTTGTCTTTTGTTTAACATGTTAGGCTAGATTTATCTTGTGTTTGCTTAGATCTAATGAAACCTAGCTATTGATTATTGGTTATTAGTGTGTTATTAGTTGTATTGGATGATTGTTTATCTATGTTAGGCTTAAGAAAACTGGCTAACTTCCTATTCGGTAACTTGCTTGAACGTCTTAAGAAACATGAACCAAATGCGTACTAAAGGTTTTTATGGTTGTATTTAATGCACAAGCGAATTCTAGTGATCCCATGTTAGGAGCTTCTTAGCTGGCTCGACATAGGAGTGAAGTAGGAGCTTGTAGAGTTGGGGAAGTACGTACGCCACCCCACGATTGGTATTAAGGAATACACCCGTCATTCACGCGACTAATACACACTAATCAACCGGTAAAAGATAGTTAGGGAGTAAGGAAATCTAAGTAAACACATTTCTCTACACATAAGTTCTCACCAACATTTTATTTTCAGTTATTTATTTTATTTGCATTTGTAGTTATTTGGGTTAGTTGACTAGAAACTAATTCCGCCCACTCCTTCAAACCCAAGATTTTACTTGCTTTCATAAAAATATAAAAACATAAAAAGAATCTTCTCTCACCCTTAGACCTATTAGAGTAATTTTTCATACCTAACGAACACTATTCCCTGTGGAGAACGATCAATCCCCCGTACTTACCACTACACTATACTACATCGGTCAGGTACACTGCCTGGTGGGGTTGTAAGCCTCTTGAGATCCCTCGAGAGGTAAAACCTGTTGTAAGGTTGCAAAACCACGCATCAAGTTTTTGGCGCCGCTGCCGGGGAATAGTTATTGTTTAGGTTGAATTTTTATTTTATAGGTCTACTCACTAGATTCCTTTCTAGTGAGATTTTTATTTTATTTTTCTAGGTTTTCTTTAGTCTATCTATTTTCTTCGTGTCTTTGTTCGTAACCATACCATCCGACATCATGGAAGATGGTAATATCCTTAATCCCAACAACCCACCACCACAACAACCACCACCTCCTAGAGCCCGTACTTTAGGAGAGTATTCCCGTCCTAGCCACCATGGCTATCGAAACACCATTGAGCTCACTCAAGGAGCCAATATCACACCCTTGCGATCCGACACCATCCGGTTGGTGCAAAGCGGATGCGCATTCCATGGACTTCGTTCTGAAGATCCTAATCAACACCTCAAGGACTTTCTTAAAATCGTTGATTCTATAGACCTTGATGTTGCCACTCGAGAGACGACCCGATTGCGTCTCTTTCAATTCTCTCTGCGGGATCAAGCTAGTCAGTGGCTAGAACGTCAACCCGCAGGATCCATCACCTCTTGGGATGATCTCACCACTCGTTTCCTTGCTCAGTTTTTCCCACCGGGGAGAACTACCAAGCTAAGGAATGATATCTTGATGTTCCAACAACGTCAAGGCGAAACTCTCTACGAGGCATGGACTCGATTCAAGGACTTACTCCAAAAAGTCCCTCACCATGGCATAGAACTTTGGCTCCAAGTCCAAATCTTCTATGACCATATCAATCTCTACACGAGGCAAACCATTGACCAATCGGCCGGTGGCAAGCTACGTGATCTAAGTGCGGAACAATCATGGGCTCTCCTAGAGGATCTTACTCTTTATGACAACGAAAGTTGGAGTGATCCCCGTGATTTGAATAAAACGGTCAAGGCAATATCTTTGCCTTCGAACAATTCAAGCACTTCCGACCGTAGGATCATAGAACTTGAAGATCAAGTCAAGTTTCTTATGAAATCCTACGAGACTCCTAAACCTTCAAGCCAAGTGAACAAAATCACTTCTTCGTGTGAAGTATGTAGTGGTCCCCACGACACTCGTGATTGCATGGAACTCCCCGAACAAGCTTTTGTGGACTACGCATCCTCGCGTACCGACGGAGCGGGAGACAAGTGGTACACTTTCAAACCCGAGCCAAACCATTACGGTGATACATACAACCCTTCATGGAAAAATCACCCGAACCTTAGGTGGAAACAAAACCAAAACGCACAACAACCCAATTCTTCCAACCCACCTAATCGTTTCCAATCAAGCGGTTCCAACTCGAACCGTACTTTCAACAACAATCCTTCCGGCAATGGTAGTACCAATAACTTTGAAGGATTGATGTCTCAATTTATGGCATCTCAAGAAGCTCGTTTAGCCAAGTTTGAAGCCGATTTCAAACAAAAACAAAGCGAGATGACCAATAAGATTGACACCTTGTTGAAAGCCCTCAATGACCGAGAAATGGGAGCACTCCCTAGTAACACGGTCAAGAACCCGAAACTAAACGTCAACGCCATTTCGTCGGTTTCGTCTCCTAGTTCTTGTCCACAATATTATTCGGTCAACTCTATGAGCACGTGTTTCAAACAAACCCAAGCCGTTCCAAATGACCAAGAAGTTATGACATCCAAATTGGTCAACAACATAGTTGAAACACCTTCCACTCAAAACCTTGACGAAGAATTCAAGGAGCTCCACCTTGAAAGTCCGGTTGTTGATGAGTTGGATGAAAAGAAGCTCAAGTTAGGCGAAAAAGGGACCGCCTTTGTTCAAAACAAGCTACCTAAGAAATTAGATGATCCGGGCCTATTTGTTCTACCTTGCAAGATCGGTAATTCGGAGGCTTATGACACATTAGCCGATCTTGGATCAAGCCTTAACCTACTTCCGTTACCTCTCTACACCTCTCTAAAACTTGGAAAACTTGAAGAAACCGAGGTGATAATAGGTTTAGCGGATGGGAGTGTTGCTTACCCGGTTGGAGTAGTTAAGGACGTTTTAGTACACATTGGAAAACTAACTATTTTAGCCGATTTCCACGTCCTTGATATGGTTAGCGACCCTACATGCCCCTTGTTGATAGGTAGAGGATTTTTGGCGACCGCTAGTGCTATGATTGATTGTAAGGAATCCAAGATAGCGGTAGGAGAAGGAGATACTTGGTCAGTCTATGATGTGAAGAAACATGCTTATGATACTAGTGATGAACCGACACCCCATTGGTTAGAGTTGAATAGGAGACCATCTAGATATGGACCTTGGATAGATAGAGGCTTCATAAGACCCCAATGCCCATTTTACCTAGAAGAGGACTTTGTGAACCGAACACATACGGTAGAACAACTCTTGGCTAGGGACACCGAATTGGATCCATTTGAAGACCCTCTAGTTTTTAGAAGGATGATTGAGTTCCTGGGAGTTTTGCCAATTAACCTAGGAATGAATAAGTGGACTTGTGAGGAAGATGATCATAAGTGGAGTTGGGACAAACCACCCAAAGATGGAGATGGGTCATGGCATATTAAGATGACACTGTATGACCCGGATGGAGAGAAGTTTGAAAAGATATATCGTACTAAGCGGACCAATAGGAAACTTCAATCCAAGCTTAACCCTAAAGACGTCCTCGATGACGAGCTCACTTATATAGGGTAGAGTGACTTTGAGTCTAGCTACAAGACTCATTAATAAAGAAAAGCGCTTCTTGGGAGGCAACCCAAGCTTTATTTTATTTATTTGCTTTGTGTGTTTATTTGTTTGTTTGTTTGTTTTTATTTGTTTCCGTATGTATGTTTAATTTTTATTCTTATTGATTCATGTTCAAAAGTAATTTGTGAAAATGCTTTATTTTGTTTTTAACTTCGTCTTAACTACATATAAAGGTATTTTGCAAAAGTTAAGTGTAAGGGAAATCTAAATCGGTTTATTAGAACACAAATTAACATGAATCGTAATAATAATAAATTAACATACATATTAGTGTGTGTTTGAGTCAAATGCTTGTATCGAGTCATAATGATGTTTTGCAGGATTTCCAGGAAGTAAGGTAAAGGTTTTTCCAGAAATTTTCCGGAAACTTAAAATGAAATTTTTTTGTCAGGTCATTTCAGACGGCGTCAGGGTTTATAACCTGACGGCGTCAGATTTAATTTTCAGAAATTTTTGAAAGTTTTTGTTTTGAAAAAGTTTTTACTAAAATCTCCAACTTATAATCTCCAGGAATCTGCAAAGTTATCATTCCACAAGCATTATATCCTTATATATAGATTTTATCCCGCCGATGTTATGCAGGTTTTCGTGTTTGTTTTCTCAGGTTTAACAGGTTATTTTGGACAAGGAAATGTTTTTGAATCAAGCTTTTGGCGATGCATTAGTCATGGAGCTTCAACATTACTTTGGAAGAAGATTTAACCGTGTTACTTCATTATCCACCGAGCGAATCAGGGGAGTATTTGATTTCATTCTTTTACTTTATGCTTTTACATCTTGTTATTTGAACATTGGGGACAATGTTCATCTTAAGTGTAAGGGGAGGGTAAAAGTACGATTAGAGAATACTATTACGCTTGATTTTTGATTGTTTAATAGTAGATGTGTAATAAAACTAAGAGAAATACTTGTTAAGGTAATTTTAGTGCCAAATTTAAAATTTTTTACAACATATAGGAGTGAAACTTTGATCTTAATGAGCGTCTCACGGATAGGAGTTATATGACTAGCACAAAAACCGTACCACTAAAAAATTTTTCCACCCCCAAATATGTGAGGTTCGCCCCTAGAATTGGTAGGAAAAGCATTTATGCTATGATGTGTGTACCGGTAGCACTTAGATTCTAGAACTTGCGTTAGGACCATTCCAAGGCCACAAGTGAGACTACATTCATGTAGTTAGATTTACTACATGATAAGAGGCATTAGGATTAACCCATTGTTTTACACCTGTGTTTTTGTTATAATTACATTGGCTACATTGGTCAAGTAATTCTCCCACACCCTTTGCGTTGTACTCATTTTTAGTACACGATACCCCTAGTACACCCCTCAGAGCCTATCTTTTCGTTTCGACCTTTAAGCATTTTACTTAAAGGAAGAATTTGTTACACCCCACTAAAATGTACACCCAAATCGCCTTAGCCTACCTTGTATGCACTCATTTTTAGTGCATTATTGTGACAACATTTGTTTAAACCCCAAGTTAATTATCTAGTTGATTACATGGTTGCTAAGTCGAGTCATATCCTTGTACATATTGTTTTGGGACGATTGGGACTCATGGGTAAAGTACTAGTGTAATGGAGTAATGGGGAAGAACATCATTTATTACCCCCATATGTGCTGAATATTTTAAAAAGTACTCCAAGTTTTTCAATTATCTTAATTCGAGTCATTAGAATAGTTATTTGTAAAGTTATGTAAAAGTTCAAGTGTAAGGGGGATGCAATGCCCCTATGATGTATTATTTTGGATGGTAGGGCAAAAGTGTATGCAAAAAAAAAAAAAAAAAAAAAAAAAAAAAAAAAAAAAAAAAAAAAATCGAAAAATCAAAAAAAATACAAAAAAATGAGAAAAAGAAAAGTAGAAAAAACATACGGACTACCATCCCGTTTCATTTTATGTTTATTTTTATGTTTTTGTTATTTTGTTATTTTGTTTCTAGCTTAAGATTGAGTCGAGTCTTGGCTTAGCAACATTGTATAGTATATGTAATTGATTAAGATCTTTAACTCGCCACCAGTAAAACATCCTTTATCCAAAAAAACCGTGTTTTCCTTTTCCCTACACCTAACGTTATAACCCATTTAAAAGCCCTCTTTGATAGTTTATCTTAGGTGCTTACGCCTAGTGGAGGACGTTTTCGATCCATTCCCAAGCCTATGGTAATCTATTTGCTATGACAGGTAGTGAGAGATATTATCCGTTTTCATTTATGAGATTTACTTTGATGACACTTGAGAGATGTGAGTATCTAAACACTACTTGTGAGGTGCTAGTTTATAATCTCCGTGCTTATTATGATTGAAGTGGAACGAATATTTGTTGTAATTACTTTTATGTTAGCATTAAATGACCCCTAACTTGTATTTTGATTAGAATAAAAGCGCATTTGCTTGAGGACAAGCAAATCTCAAGTGTAAGGGTATTTGATGAAGCGAAAAGTGTACCGCTTTTAAGGGGTCATTTAAGCCCTAAATCGTATTTATTTGATCAAATATTGCCCTAAAACGTTCCTTTTGTCATTTTAGGTACTTTTGAGGAGAAATCTGGAAAAGGAGGCATTTTGGACGTTTTTGGAGCATAAAAGTGAAGAAAACGACAAAGTCTCAAAAATCGGCTAAAAGTTATCTTTGACGGCGTCAGATTTTACTCTGGACGGCGTCATGGCTTGGCAAGAAAAGGTGGATGTGAAATTTACTCATGATAAGCCAGTGAAAATTGCATGTAAATTCTGACGGCGTCACGCTTTAACCTGATCAAGGGCGTCACGGCTTAATTCAAAGAGGGACGGCGTCACGTTCAAGGTCTGACGGCGTCAAGCCTTGATAAGCCAGAACGGATTTTGGAGAGCTAAAGAGGGACGGCGTCAAGAAGGTCATCCGGGAACCCTAAAAGCGGCGAGGGTGACGGCGTCACACTCCATAAGGTGACGCCGTCAGATCCAAAAGTCTATATATAGTTTTCTAATTTTTTGTCATTAGTGTGGAACTTAGCGTCGAATTTTTGGGAGAAAACCCTAAGACGATTTTAGCATCTTTTTCAAGGCTTTTTGCCTTGAGATCTTCCGTGTTACATTGAAAGATAAGTTATCAATTAATCATTCAATATGTCTATGTGTTGTTTGATTTTATCTTGTTCTTGTCTTTTGTTTAACATGTTAGGCTAGATTTATCTTGTGTTTGCTTAGATCTAATGAAACCTAGCTATTGATTATTGGTTATTAGTGTGTTATTAGTTGTATTGGATGATTGTTTGTCTATGTTAGGCTTAAGAAAACTGGCTAACTTCCTATTCGGTAACTTGCTTGAACGTCTTAAGAAACATGAACCAAATGCGTACTAAAGGTTTTTATGGTTGTATTTAATGCACAAGCGAATTCTAGTGATCCCATGTTAGGAGCTTCTTAGCCGGCTCGACATAGGAGTGAAGTAGGAGCTTGTAGAGTTGGGGAAGTACGTACGCCACCCCACGATTGGTATTAAGGAATACACCCATCATCCACGCGACTAATACACACTAATCAACCGGTAAAAGATAGTTAGGGAGTAAGGAAATCTAAGTAAACACATTTCTCTACACTTAAGTTCTCACCAACATTTTATTTTCAGTTATTTATTTTAATTGTATTTGTAGTTATTTGGGTTAGTTGACTAGCAACTAATTCCGCCCACTCCTTCAAACCCGAGATTTTACTTGCTTTCATAAAAATATAAAAACATAAAAAGAATCTTCTCTCACCCTTAGACCTATTAGAGTAATTTTTCATACCTAACGAACACTATTCCCTGTAGAGAACGATCAATCCCCCGTACTTACCACTACACTATACTACATCGGTCAGGTACACTGCCTGGTGGGGTTGTAAGCCTCTTGAGATCCCTCGAGAGGTAAAACCTGTTGTAAGGTTGCAAAACCACGCATCATAAGCCTCTTGAGATCCCTCGAGAGGTAAAACCTGTTGTAAGGTTGCAAAACCACGCATCACTGGAGCTCGCTTGGATAGAAAATCAACAACAGGAGGTTGTCAGTTTCTGGGGAGCAGGTTGATTTCATGGCAATGCAAGAAACAAACTGTGGTTGCAAATTCCATAACTGAAGCTGAGTATGTTGCTGCTTCAAGTTGCTGTGGACAAGTGCTCTGGATTCAGAATCAGTTGCTGGATTATGGATCAATATAACATGATTGCGTTTTTGCAAAAGCCCAAAGAAAGTGTAGGTTTTACTGAAATCATTGATTTTATTAATGCTGCTCATGTTTTGTACGCATTAACAGTAAATCCTACTATATATGTTTCCAACATCAAACAGTTTTGGGCTACTGCAAAGGTCAAAACAATTGATGAGGAAGTACAGATACATGCTCTTGTGGATGGGCATAAGATTATTATTACTGAAGCTTCTATTAGAGATGTTCTTCATCTAGAAGATGCTGAAGGTATTAACAATCTTCCAAATTCTACAATTTTTGAAAACCTTGCATTGATGGGGTATGAAAGGCAGAGTACTTCTTTAAAATTTTCAAAAGGTGCTTTCTCTCCACAATGGAAATTCTTAATACACACTATCTTACAGTGTCTTAGTCCAAAGACTACTGGTTGGAATGAGTTTAGTAGTAATATGGCTTCTGCTATTATCTGCTTGGCTCAAAATCAAAGAAATCAAAGATTTAATTTTTCAAAATTAATTTTTGATAGTGTGGTTAAGAGCTTGGATAGTTCATCAACTAAATATTACAGCTTCTTATGGACAAACAATTTGTAAATAAAAAGGTTCATAAAAAGGTTTATTCTGCTCTCTTTCATACTAAAAAGATTTTTGCTAATATGAAGAGAGAGGGCAAGGATTTTTCAGGCAGAGTTACACCATTGTTTCAAACAATGTTGGAACTAGGTCAAACTCAGGGTGAAAGCTCAGCAATCCCAGCTGATGTTTATCCCACACCCACTCTTTTGCCATCCCCATCACCAACACAAAAGACCCATACCCATAGGATCACTAAAAAGGGCACTCAACTACCTCAGGTTAGTGCTAGTATGGCTGCAGATGAGGCTGTGCATAAGGAGAGGGGTCATAGTTTAGAAAGGGTTGTCACTACTGCTACTAGCTTAGAAGCAGAGCAGGATAGTGATAACATAAGTAAGACCCAATCTAAGGCAACTTCTAATGAATCCAGTTCCTCTGGAACTGATTCAGGTGAAGGTCCCAGCCAACCGGATATTATAGGGGGTGTAGATGCTCAGGCTAGGTCTGAGGTTATGCCTAACTCACCCAATGATGCACCACTCGGGAGAGGTAACACACTCCGAAGTGCTGAGGGTAGTATTAAACTTATTCATGAATTGACGGCAACTTGTGCAAAGGGATGTTCTTGATCTCAGAACTGAAGTCACAAGGTTGAAGAGAAGGGTTAGGTATCTTGAAGGTAGACAGAGGTCAAGAACAAAACAAACTAAAAGGTTATACAAGATTGGAACTACTTCCAGGGTTGAATCTTCTGATGAAGCACAGAGTTTGGAGAAGGATGTTTCCAAACAGGGGAGGAATACAAGCAAAGCTTCAGGGGAGGAAACTGGGGTAGATGATGATGTGAATGAGTTTGTTGTTGCAGATCAACAGGGTAATGCAGCAGTTATGGATGATGTTGCTACTACTGCTGATCATGGTATTGAAAAGATGGTTGAAGTAGCTAAAGTGTTACTTGATGCTGCTACACTTAAGACTGCTGATGTTGAAGTTAATATTGCTAGTGAAAAGGTTAGTGCTGCTGAGGCTAGTGAAAAGGTTAGTGCTGCTGAGACTGAAGTTAGTATTGCTGCTACTCAAGGTGATGAAGATATGACTATAGCTCAAGCATTAACAAAGTTAAGGAGTACAAGACCTAAGGCAAAAGGAGTTGTGATTAAAGAGCCAATATCAGTATCAACAACACCATCAACAACTATTTCACCATCATCAAAAGGCAAATGTTTGTTGATTGAAGAACCTAAGAAGAAATTTTTATCACTCAGTAAAAAACAACAACAACTCATTCAAGATGAAGAACTTGCAAGAAAAGTGCAAGCTGATCTTATTGCTGAAGAAGAAGAGGCAAGAAGAAAGCAAGCTCAGAAAGAAGAACAAGCAAGTCTTGAACTTATTAATTCCTGGGATGACATTCAAGCCAAATGTGAAGCAGATCACATGGTAGCCCAAAGAATGTGGGAAAATGAATAGGAAGAGCTATCTATGGAAAAAAATCAAAGCTCTTTATGGAATTCTTGGCTCAAAAGAATAAGTTCTTTGCACAGAAAAGAACTGAAGAAAAAAGGAACAAACCACCTACCATAGCACAGCAGAGGCAAATTATGCAGACCTATCTGAGAAATATGGGTGGATGGAAACAAGCTCAATTCAAGGGGATGAGCTATAACAGAATCAAAGAAGAGTTTGACATAGTTTTCAGAAGGGTTAACACTTTCATTGCTATGAGTGAAGATGAGGTGGTAGGAGGTTCAAAAAGAGCTAGAGAAAAGTTAGAATCTGAATGCAGCAAGAAGCAGAAAATAGATGAGCAAACAGAGCAGGTACAAGAGTAGACAGAGCAGCTTCAAGAGAGTGCTGATCTACAACAAATGATTGAAATTGTAGACAGTGATCATGCATTTGTTGATGTTGTTCCTTTGAATACTAAAGTTCCTATCATTGATTGGAAGACTGGCTATAATGGTAAAACTCCTTGGTGGGAGATAATGTTGGGTCTAAAATGCTGCTGATTCGAGAAACATAACTCTGCTGGATAGTTATGTGACTCTGCTGATTAGTGTATTAACTCTGCTGTTTTGATAACTCTGCTGTTTTGGATAATAGGCATAGTGTAACTCTGCTGCTAGCTCACGAAGACTCTGCTGCTAGAAGAATTACTCTGCTGCTTATTAGTTTATGTATAGTATGTTAAGATAAGTATAGAAAAGATACGTATGAATATTTTACTTGTATAGGAAGTCTTGTAAACCGACTAGGACTCCTTACGCTATAAAAGGAGGTTCTAGGGTTAGAGTTAGAGATCGATTATCTTAGCATACGTATTGTTTTACACTTCAAGGTTTCTTGTAACCCTATTGCTATTCAGAGCAATCGTATTAATATATTGAAGTGTTGTTTGAGAATTCGTTCTTCTTAAGATCAAGTATTAGTTTCCGCATAATATTTGATATACAACCTAAGATCAGTTTCTATACCGATTATCTTAGATTTATCTAAAGTAATCAATAAGATCGTGAAGCTCAACTGGGATCAACAGATAATCAGAGCTGGTGGAAAGTCTTAAAGGTTTGTAACATTTCCTCAGATTCTCAAAAATTTTGATAGAGAAGATTTGGAGACCTTACGGGCATTAATCAAGAAAAAATATGGAGATTCAAGGCCAGAAAATATTTTGGATACAGTTCTTTGGCGAGACTTGAAGATTATGTTTGAAGTTTATCATGAAGATAGAGTTTGGCATGAGCAATACAAAAGTAAAGTTTTGATTTGGAAACTTTTTCAATCATGTGGAGTTCACACTGTAATGATGAGAAGACTTCAAATCTATATGCTAGTAGAAAAGGACTATCCTCTGGCAAAGAGTACACTTGACATGATGCTTAATGGGTCTATTAAACTTCAAACTGAGTATTGGAGTGAAATGGTATATCAACTTCTCAAGAAAATGGAGAAACATTTTTATGGGGCTGATTACAAGAAAATGAGAAAGTAAGTGTTTGGAAACATCCTCCTGGTGAAGATTCAAGCTTAGATTGAAACTTGATGATTTTGGAAGAAAATATCAAGTTTAGGGGAGGATTGTTGTGTTTTAAAGATTTCTTGAAGTTACTGCTGCTTACATTATTAAGACTGCTTGGGTACTACAAAGGAGATACAACAAGTTATTACTGCTGCTAGTTATGAAGTTTAATGTTGCTTATGGAAGTTAATGCTGCTAGAAGATTAATACTGCTAGAACAGATAGTTAGTTCTGCAAATACATTATTAATGTTGCTAGAGTATTAGAGTCGGTTATTATGTATAGTATGTTTAGATAAGTATAGAAAAGATTCTATAAAGATTTATCTTGTGTAGAAAGTTATTGTAAGCCGACTAGGACTCCTTAGTCTATAAAAGGAGGACCTAGGGCATAGATGAATATAGTTTTTTTACGATTTTACGATTTACTTTAAGGTTGTAAACCCTAATACTCAAAGAGTATTCGTATTATTAATAATATTGAAGTGTTTAGTTTGATATTCATTGTTCATTGTTTCATTCGTTATAAAGTTCTTCTTAAGATCAAATACAAGATTCTGCATTATGTTTGATAAACTACAAGGCAGTTTCTATACCTAGTTGTGTTAGATTTATCTAGCGTAGCTAAACCTTTACAAGCTAAGGGATTCGATCAAGTGCTCAACTGGGATCAACACATGTGTCGTAGATTATAAGGTGTCGTATGCGTTTGTATAAGTAAACATGTCATACAATGGTCTAAAACGGATTTCGAAATTGGACAGTTTTGAAAAGCTGAATTTGTGTGCATTATAGCTCGAGTTCCATATAGGTTTAATTTCGTATTTTTTTCATGAAAACTTAGTTTAATGTCTTATTTAAGTATTCCAATTGGTTTGGAGTGAATTAGAGTTGTATTGGTCATGCTTTTGAATTTTATGGGATCATGTGTCAAATCTGAGTTTTGGGAACTTATAATCAGTCGACGTTTTTTATTTTTCATTTTCAAACCACAAGGAGTTAAGAGCTCTTCTTTTATAAGGGTGATTTTTAAGTAATATGTGACTTCATATAATTTTTGTGGATTTTTATGAGTGTCAAAATGGGTAAATTAAATGTAAACTTTCGGGGTGTTTCTGCTGTTCACTTTCTGGACATGTTTGGATAGATGATTTTTGGAATGGTGTTTTCACTTGGTAATAAATTCTGAGAAAATTCATGTGAACTCATAAGATATATAAGTACTTTTTTAAATTATTGTAGCTTCTGGATTGGAGTATAGATATGGTTGAAAATTCGTAAAGTGAAGGCTGAAACATACTAAAATCAAAAATTTGTTAAGAAGCTAAGTTTTGGTGATATTCATACCATTTGATGTGTTTGAGCCCTAAAAGGTATTTAAGTGATAATTATGATGTAATTGGTTATATGTTAACCTAATTTTGACAACGAAAACCTAAGTTGACTAATTGTGAGTCTTACCCTAAGTTACTAAATACGGAAACTTACTATTTATGGAAACTTGCTAAATCTGAAAAGTTACTCAATCTGGAAAGTTACTAAATATGGAAAGTTTCTAAATTTAGGAAGTTGCCGTAAATAGCATGAAAACCTAATATGACAATCTGAACAACAATAAGTATGGAATCAGTAATAACTTATGAAATGGTTCTTAAATATTAAGATGATCATTAATTCATGTAGATTCGATGAAGAAGGAGTAACTCCTGATACTTGTGTTTTCTGATGTGGTTTCATTCGCGGTTTGAGGTACATATATTTTACCCTTTCTCAGTAAGGGTTCTGGTTCTCATGATTTCTCGATCCTTGACTTTGATTCGTTTGATTTGTTATGATTCCGTTGATATGAGCCTTTGCTATGATTCCCTTGATATGATCCTTGGCTTGATATTCGTTTTATTATTCATTGATATGATATTCGGTTGCTATCCATTTGCTATAATATGATTCCTTTCAGTTTTGATATGCTCTGATTAGATATGATATGATGACTTGATATGATATGTTATGTTCTGTTCTGTTGCCCGAGCTATCTGTATTCCTAGCCATGGAGGTACCATGGCCATGTCATTGAGGCACCAATGGCATGACACTTTCTGTGGAGGTGTGATTGATCCACGGCGTCCCCTTCTGTTCTGTTATGATATTTGTGCACATTGGCCAATATGATATGTGTATATACCTGTCATGAGCAGGTGTATATATATGATTTGTTTTGTAGGGGGCGTATGGATGCATCCTATATTCTGTTCTGTTCTATTCTGGATATGATTAGCGATTGGTTTGTGCATGTCATGCACCCCATTTCACTTCTGGGAGCTAGCTACTCCATTTGGTACTTGAGAGGTCTCCCCTCCTTGTACAACTTATGATTTGACAGATATATGGATATGATATGATGTGATTATGTGACTAAGCATGTGGCATGCTTTCTGAGCTCGTTGGCATTTCCGTTCTGTTCTGTTATATGATTATTATTCTCTGTTTGATTCCTTTGACTTCATTATGATCTCCTTATGTTTCGCTATGATTTGCTTCTTGTGGTATATGACATTTTGTTCAGTTGATCCTTGATCTCTTATTCGTTTGGCAGATGATATTCGTTCAACAGGAGCTTATGTTCCTTTTCCCTATACTTATATATGTTTGATTATTCGTTTTGTTTATATCTGTTCACTGGGCTTTTTAAGCTCAGTTGCATTTCTTTTCCTACGGCAGGTTTTAGGTTGGAAGCTGGGATTTGAGGGAAGAGTGCATAGGAGCTCTTAGTGGACCACCCTGACGATAGACACCCATTTGCTTCTGGATTAGACTTGGATATAGCTTCAGTTAAATTTAGTTTGGTTTTGTACTTCATTTTTGGAACTCATCATGTTTAGAGTTAGTATTTTATTATCATCTTAGAATATCTTTGAAATTATTATGTTTATAAGTCTTCCACTTGCGTTCGTATGTTCTGATTGACACCATAATGTGGCATTTTGACCCTTGACGGGTTGGGTTGTTACATCATCATTCATCCCTTCTTCTTGAACAACTATCATCATCTGTTGTAGATGTTCTTCAGACAATGTTTCTTCTTCTTCTTCCTCTGCTGTAGGCACTTCTTCATTAATCTTTTGTCTCTTTGAGAACTCTGACTCTAAAGTTAATCCAGCTCTTTTTGTACTTCTGCTCTCTTCTTCTGTGCCCATAGGAATGAAAGCATGTACTTTCCTGCAAGCTTTGAAGTATAGGTCTTCAATCTCTTCATAAGACTTTCCCTTCGGTTGACTAGCGTCCAACTGTCCTGATACTTCAAGTACTCCTTCATATGCATCATTAAATCCAAACCTCGTAAATTATACTTTTCAGATTAACCTAACTTATGATAAATTTTATTGTCTTAAGTATATATCAAACGTAAAAGCTCCACTCTCAGCTATCGTGGTTAACCGAATCAGCATATGGCTATATTGCATGAAAGGTGGTCCTTATGCACGATAATAGTGAGAGCAGATGGAGTTCTTATGCACGATAGATATACATGGATGTATCGACTATAAGAAGGAAAAACTACAAAGGGTTTCACATCCCTTGCTAGCTAGTGTCCTGGGATAAAATTAAAGGTGTGGCCTGGGATAATTTTAAAAAGTTCTGGCTTTTCTAACAAAATTTTTATTATATTTATAATCAAGCCCGGACATTGAACGTCATTTGTAGCTAATTAATAAATCATTTTACTGCCTAGTTTGAATACTTGTCTTTCAAAAAGAAAAACAATAGTAAATGTAAAACCAAAGAAAACTAGTTAAGCATGTATTGATCAAAGATGACAATATCAGTTGATGAAAATCCAGGATTGGTCAACTTAGACGTTAGCTCAACCACTTACAAATTAAAAGAAAAATAAAATAATTAATAAACGAGTATTGAACGTGAGATATTGACTATTGAGATATATAAAATCATTGGCGGGCGTTCGGCCGTACTTATAGTTGACTTTTAGAATTAATATTTAGGTGGTGTCGCTGTAAAGATACATGCATTTTTATTTAGTTTCACAGTTTTGCTTTAAGTTATTATTGAGTAAATAATATTCTACAATTTTCACTGGACTTTATAATCTGTTATGCTATAAGCAAAAGATAGATGGAAAGAAATCGAGAAAGAAAGTGTAAACAAATGTTATTATCTTTTGCTGCCGAGAATGACGTTGAACTAAAAATTGTTATAATGCTATTTCATTGTTGTATTTAAATTTTAAAATAACTTTGTTATTAATAAAACGAACACATCAAGAAGGGTATTAAAAGTAAACCACTCTTCGAGTTAACTGTGAAATGATCAAAAGTTTTCATTAACCTGAAATATGAATTGGTACCTTTTTTGGTTCTACTTAACATTCTAATATCACAACTCACGAGGGTTCATTACTTTTTTACCTTTCTCTCTAGATACATTAAATAAAAAGAGTTAGGAGAGATTATCTTTGCAGCCATTTTATAACAATAGTGAAGTCTACTAGAAGTAATTTAATTCATAAGAGCAAGCAAATGTTGGGGTAAGTATGTTTGCTTATCATGTTGACAAATCTTCATGTGACTTCCAAGTTCCAACAAAGTGGAAATACAAAATTTACCATGGGATTTATCTTTAAACATTATACTTTTTGTCCTATTAAATATCGTGTGTAAACTATGTACGTAATCTATGAAAGGATTTGTTACAACGATTTAAAGTGTCTTACGTTAATAGATGAATTCTTTTATCGTCGGCTAACTAAAACAGCTATGACAATTTAGTGGGTTATTAATATATTTATACATCTCGTCTATTGTGTCAAGATTCATCATTAATTATATTGTTAGTCGACAGATGATAACAAAGATACTTAATACAAATCTATTAGAATTCAACGTGGTTATTGAATATACAAATGTACTAGTAATTTATTTTGGCTTTTAATAAACAAGATAATATTAATTATCGAGTCGCTTTATTTTGCTTATCAATATTTTGCTACTTACCAAGAGATGGATCCCCATCGTCGGATCAAAAATATAATTTTTAATAATAAAAAACACAAAGAGACCACTTTTGTAAATAATGAATTCTCACCCCACCTCCAGATGGATCACTTTCCCCCATTTCACTATCTCACTTTCTCACTTTCTCTCTTTAGTCAAAATCTCACACACAGAAAAACACACCTAACTCAATTTATCTCTCAAACAAACTTCAATAACTACAAAAAAAATCAATATACAACCATTTTTAACCGTAAAAATCAAATAAAACACACAAAAATGGAACAATCGACGCATGTAGAACCAGATCTGGGGAAAAAAAACGATTCAAAATGAACCAAATCAAACTAAAGATGATCGTACGGTGCTTCCAATTCTTTATTTAGTTGTTATTTAACTATTTTTGTAATTTTGTTCTTATTAATGGATTTTATTTATGTTTTTGTTGTTATTTATAAAGATTTTTGTGTTTTATTGATAGATTAATGTGGTGATGTGATGATTGTGCTGATTTTGTTCTTATTTCTGGATTATATTTGTGTTTTGGAAGACATTTCTGAGAATTTTTATGAGGATTTTTGTGTTTTTGTGATAATATGAGATATTAAAGGTTAGATTTAATTGAAAACAAGAGATATTATGATCTTTATGTTAGATTTATGGTGGATTTGTGTGTTTAATGGATACATTGTGCATGTTTCAATAGGTTTTACAGCAAGAATTGAAAATATCTATGGTTGAATCAGCAAATTGAAGAAGCTATGGTTAAAAAAAGCACAACATCTTCATAAACAAAGTGAAAAAG
Organism: Artemisia tridentata subsp. tridentata; assembly: GCA_021014915.2. Taxonomy (NCBI): domain Eukaryota; kingdom Viridiplantae; phylum Streptophyta; class Magnoliopsida; order Asterales; family Asteraceae; genus Artemisia; species Artemisia tridentata. The sequence continues at coordinate 358,219,158 of CP139505.1, forward strand.
CTCAAACACCTGTTATATCACACGTGATATCACCTGCACGTGATATCACCTGTGATATCACACGTGATTCAACAAATAGAAGAAGCCGACACATCTGTAATGTCACCTGTGATATCAAAGTCTCTTCCAAAAAGTTGAACAACATGAGAATGAGATACACTACAAATTAGCAATAAAAGTGTGGTAGTTAGTAGTTATTGAGGGATTGTTGTGATAATGTGGTGAATGTTGTGATAATATAAGAAATCACAAGAGATATTGAGCTTCTAACATGCTTCTGTTAGATTTGTAATGCATTTATTTTTTTAATTGATAGAGTATGCATATTTCGATAGGTTTAACACCGTACTCGACACCAAATATGTATTTATTCGGTCCCGAGCCACATTGCATGGTGCCCGAGTTTGCACTAATTTTGGGAATGGCTAAGTGATCGACTTGTATGATCATTTGTATGTAAACTTACAGTATCACATGTGATATTACTCTTAGCTAACTAAACATTTTGTTTTACATTAAAATGTTTCATATCACAAGCGATCTAACACTATCAATTACATATACCAAATATGTATAAAAACAAGAAATAAAACTAATAAAATAAAAATGTCGACATATTTTAAAAATCAAAGAAAGTGTTGCGTCAAATTTAACAGAATATCACAAGTGATATAAACATAAAAATCAAACCCAAGTGTTGCATCATTTTTAACAGAATATCACAAGTGTTGTAAACATCAAAATCAAACCCAAGTGTTGCATCATTTTTAATAGAATATCACAAGTGATACCAGATACAAGAACTGTATGAATCACAAAAATCCTCATAAATATTAAATTAAAACTATTGAGCATAAGTGTTTTCTTTTTTTTTTTTTTTTTTTTTTTTTTAAATATTGAAAAGCTATGAATCACAAGTGATACATCAAACAAAAGAAATTAAAAAAAAAAGGTAATATTAGACTTTGACTGCAGCAGATCCACCTTCAACGGAGCCGCCTCCAGTAACACCGTCTCCGAGCCCACCGTCTCCAGGGGTCACCGCCCCCCCCCCCCTCCCGCGGGGGGGGGGGGGGTGGATGCGTAGAGAATACTGGTAACGCACTAGCAGAAAGTCTAGGAACCCAAAAAACTTATCCTCCAGGAGTGTCAATAAACTCATGATGATTAAACGACTTAGGTGTTTTCGTACTATTAGAAGATGTAAACAAAGGTAAACACACAGTAAATAGGGTATCATCACAACTTAAAAAAAGAAGAAGCTTTAACTATGATTATAAAACAATAACAATGAAATATCACAAGTGATACTATACATGACATATAATAAAGTTTAACCAGTAAACATCAAAACCTATAAAAAAACAAAATATCACAAGTGATACTACAAATATTACAAGTGATACTACAAATATCACAAGTGATACTACAAAACTACAGTTCAAAGCAAGCATTTTGTTTATTTGTAACTCTTTTTTATACCCTCCTGATTCCCTCTCAATTTCAGCCTAAAAAATCAAGACTGATGTCAACCATTGTGTAATAATTGCCACATTATGACAAGAGCATTAAAATCTTAGCCAACTGTACACTAAATGTCCTCTTGGGAACTGAACTCACAAACATATGTGCATACTATAAGAATCATGTTTTACCATTCAAGACGAGACCAAAGATGTAAACGTAGATAACACCTAGGCAACGACCTCCACAAGCATAAGAACCAAAAGCATTTTACTAGGCACTAAAGATATAATAAATTGTTTTACCTTGTCCAATAGGGTGAAAGGGGCCTTGAATGGTTCAAAATTTTTTCCAACAGGTTTTGCAGCATCAATCTGAGAGAAAATTTAGTCCAATGTTAAAAAGTATAAATTGCGTAAACGTGCATGATCACGAGCTTCACCATGCATCTCAGAATACATATTTGTTGTGATCTCGACAAAGTTAAAGCATTCATACACCGCAGACATTAATAGAACCTATCTTAACAAGCACTAAGTTTCATAAGAAAAACATTACCGACTGCATCTCCAGTTTCAAGTCAGACAGAAACTTAATGCTCTGAACTCCGGTTAGCTAATTTATTTCCATAATTCAAACTTACATGCCCATCATTATAAGCATTGGCCAAGACATGAGAGCTTCTACTGCATCCAATGGTTGTTCTTGAGAAGCACATAAAACAACAAAATTATAATATCATCAACTTCAGATATCACTGGTGATACTACACGTATGATAGAGAGCAGATTCAAAAACAGCAATCAGACATAAAAATAGCATTCCAATGCCCTTAAAAACAGAAATTCAACTAACAACTTAATTAATAAGCAAAATTATAGGAGCAGATAACAAAATTATCAAATATTTTTAACTCACACATTTCATCAAACAATTGGTGTGCAACTTGATCAAAAGGAATGTTAAATAACTTGATCCACATAATTAACAACCGATCAACATCATTATCAACCGCAACAATATCAATCAAATCCGCTTCTGAAACAAACAGTTCATTCAAATCAAAAGAAGACATAAAAAAAGATGATAATGATCGGGAGGTGATGATGAGATGATGATCGGAACGGTGATGCTGATCGGAATGGTGACGGTGATTGGAATGGTGATGGTGATGGTGATGATCAAATGGTAATAGTTGATTGGAATAACTACTTTTTGGAGGGAAGGGATGAGAGCAGGGGAGGAAAACACACAGTAACTGTGTAAAAAAAATGAAGCGAATGAAAAATAAGAAGAAAAAAGAGGCTTTATATAGTTGGGAGAATTAAGGTTAAACATATTAAATCTTAGGTTTAATCCCCACCATTAGATCAAACTAAATAGATGGTGGAGATTTGTCCCTCAGTAAGTACCAAAATAAGAGTAAACAAACGAACTTTTCTCATTACTTATAACAAAATAATAATAATGCTCCACTTGTACGCATCGTTGCATGTGGTAGGATAAGCAGTCGTACCTATTTTACCGTACTTTTTGGGTACTCCTCATTGTACTAGTAGACTTTTTTAGAATTCTTTACTCCGACATGTATTATTATTAATATTACTATTATTATTATTATTATTATTATTATTATTATTATTATTATTATTATTATTATTATTATTATTTTATTTATTTTATTTTACAAATACACAATTTGGGAGTTTGTTTTTATTATATAAACCATGTGTGAGAAAAATTTGTCATATGGTCGATTTGAATGACAATTGATGGTCATCAAATACATTAATGGTATTAACACAAAAGTTACTGTTTAGTCGTATGTAATGATCGAATTAATTTTGTGTTCATGAGCCATTAGTTTGATTAATTAGTTGACTGTTTTTCTTGACATCTTTTCACTATAAGCTGAGAGCTCTTCTCTCACTTCCATATACCAAGAATTACTACTATATCCTCTCCTTTCATTCATCTTAATTCTTTGTGTATGTATTCGTAATAGAGGGAAAGCACGTGTTGGTTCGCTTTGATAACTCATTAGTACTAATGGGGTTATCCATTGTTGTTGTATCTTGGGAGATATACGTTCATGATTCCTCAAGCACAGTAGAGAGGTCGAATATGTCTTAAGAAAACTGTGAGCTTCACAGGCCTCATCATTTTCTTTATTTTTGTTCTTGAGTCTAAACAATCAAAAAGTTCACGTTATTATTTTTCTACACTTTATATTTTCTTATTATTATCAACACGTTATTTATTTTTTTGTGTGTCTCTGGTAGTAATACACTCAATATATAACAATCTTAAGACAATTTTTTTTGTGATGCTATTAAAGACAGTTTTGCATGCTAGAAACAACAAAAAGAACCTTGACTCTTGAAGCTATTATATTAATAAGTAGTGTTTTTGTCAAAGAAAAAAACTAAAATCGTTTGTTTTTGTAGGATCCCATTTGTATCAACTTAAACACTAAAAGGTGTTGACTCGATGGTGGTGGTGGTGTTGCCGTGAGATAGAGAGGAGTGGAGAGGAGAGGAAGAGAGAATTTTCTATTTCATACACTAAACACCTACAAAACACACACACACCACACACACACACATACACACATAAGTGGGACTTGTGTGCATACATATACCATCCTAACGCCTCACATATGGGCTAGGGTTTAGGCTTAGTTCTAGTGGGCTTAGCCTAAGGATACATACACTATTAGACTAAAACGTATAGCTTATTAGCTTAGTTCTTATAGCCTGTTTCTATACTCGTACATATTCTCTATCATCGTTACATAGTTCCTAAATGTAGAATGACCATCACTTCTATCACTTGTATTACTAAAAGTAACGCTAACAATCTCCCCGTAAGTGATGTCATTCTTTAGTTATCTTGGATCATTGTCGTGAATTGGTCTTCTTTTATCTTGTTATTTGAACTTTGAATATTGAGATAGATGAGTCTTGATTCTTTGTTCTTTCATGCTATGTGATCTTGTGATATGAATTTGTTGTCTTTTCTTGCCTTTGGTCTATATCTTCATCTTGTCTTTGTCACGTTCTTTCCATCATACTCATACGTCATGTATAACTTTGATCTTCAAACACAAGCTTTCCTCACTTGATATTTGAACTTGTTCCTGACTTCCTTTGATTAGATCTTGACTTTGATGAAACACTTTGTCTTTATCTTGATTTCTTTGTCTTGAACGTCCTTGATTTAAGCTTTGTTGAGGATTATATGCGTAGGTATGAAAACATGGAAGTGAACATATCGTTGTAGATGGTGGTGCATCTCGAGTGGTTAACATCTTTTGTACCTGTACTACTAAGGTAGATAATAATCATGTTAGGCCAATTGATTACTGTGAATCTCTTCTAAGAGAGTTGATTCACTTCAATTGTTCTACTGATAAATTTCTTGATCCCATTCATCTTGGTCGGGCGAATCAGCCGTTCTTATCTAGTTAGGGACAATTATCAATACATTGGATAAATCTAAGTAAAGACCTACGTCTCCAGGAATCGATTCGTAATGAATCTCCTTATCAGGATTTCTTGCGCTTATAAGTTCAAATATCAAGAATATTTGCAGCATAGTGTTTAAACACTTTTCGAATCCGTACAAGGGTATTCCAGAATTATATGCCACAGGAGTCCTTACAATAATTCCGGTAAGTCAATAAAGTATAATGAGGTATCACTCCACGATTGTAGACCATTTGATGCATACGTTACCACCGAAACACTAAGCTTAATTCAGGAAGAATTAACAAAGTGACCTGCTATCAGTGTTGTTTGATGTTGACATGGTCGTTTTGATAGGTAGTACGTCAAAAACAGTGTGACGATTCAAAAGTTATAGTCGTTTGAAGTTTTGTCAACACTTGCTCGAAATTATTGTCCTTGCTCGAAACTTTTCCTTGTTCGAAACTTTTTGACCTTGCTCGAAAATTTTGCTTGTTCGAAATTTTCAAGCTAGTTCAAAACTTTTTGCTAGTTCGAAATTTTGAGACTAGTTCGAAATTTTCAAGCTAGTTCGAAACTTTCTAAGACTTGCTAATTCGTACGAATTGAAAGTTTTTCCAATAGTCGAAGTGTTTCTCTAACTTATACAAGAAAGAATAACACTGAGTAATCCACAAATCCTAAAGAAACTGCCTGAAGAGCTAATTCGAAAGTTTAGGGTTTTATGACCTAGTTCGAAAAAAGAGGGTTTATGCTAGTTCGAAATTTTTCCAGAAAATTCAAAACTCTAAAAATTCGACCAAGAAATGTTTCTAACCAAGATTTTCTTGTACACCTGACCTTAAAAACACTAAAACTTAAAGAAAGTTGCAAACTTTAACACTTTTAAAACCAAAGAAGCTAGTTCGAAATTTTGCAAGAACGCAAAAAGTACGATTTTCAAAACTCAAATTTTTCCAAAAAGCTTGAAACTTTCTTGTGACAAAAGGTTTATAACACTAGTTTGTAATAAAAAGTGTTAAAACCCAAAAAAAAAAAAAAAAAAAAAAAAAAAAAAAAAAAAAAAAGTACAGATTTTTATGAAAAATACGAGTAGAAAATGCTTAAAAACGTGACAACCAAAACTAAAACTTCTCCTAAATCATTGTTAGGCTCTGATACCACTTGTAGGACCTTAGATCTAGTAACTTATCACACAATATTAAGCAAAGATGGTGGCAAGAGTATATATGTATGTCGTATGGAATATAGAGAAAGAGAAGAGAAAGAAACTATAATATATTTCATAAAACACACACTTACACACTCAAGCACACCCTTACAAATGAGGCTTTGATGTGCTTTTATACTTGGAAAGAGACACCCTAAAGGGCCTTTCCATGGGCTTCGTTTGGGTCATGGATTGGACTTGGATTACAACTTAGACATAAGGACTAGCCTACAATAACTACTAACCTATTAGATTAGTCTAATCCATGTGCCCATTAACAATTCTATTATATATTCTACGACATATTACAAAGTTATAAATATGAGAATGACCATCACTTGTTTTTACATTTCTTTAATGCTAACAAAACTGAAACCGAACCGAAATATTCGGTTTTTATAAAACCCAAAACCGAAACCGTTCGGTTTTTGGTGGTTCGGTTTTTTTCGGTTTATTATTGGTTTTGGTTCGGTTTCGGTTTTTAACCGTTCATATTTTGGCGGCGTCAATTTATACCAACAAGCTTGTTTTTTTTAGAAAATTTGTTATTTTTCTTTACCTTTTTTTCAATTTATGCCTAATAATGTTTATCTCATATTTTTACAAAATGAATATGAATTTATAAATTTGATTTATTTAGTTATTTATTTATATTATCAGTTATATATTATTATATAATAAAACCAGTTCGATTCGGTGTCTACGGTTCGGTTTTTGGACAAAAACAGAAACCGAACCGAAGTTTTCGGTTTTTGAAAAACTAAAAACGAACCATCGGTTTTTAGTTTTGGTCGGTTATTTCGGTTCGGTTTTTTTCGATTTCGCTTTGGTTTTGGTTTTTTCGTTTTTTTTTGGCTCACCCCTACTGGCAGGCGTCCCATGCATATAGTTGACTTTCATATTATTTAATGCTAACAAGTGGTTGTACGACGATTTTATATATGAGAAATGCTAAACATTCATACAAAATTCTTCTACAAATGTGTCTACTCACAGGATGCTGACACTTGTTAGAACTGACGGTTTGGATGCAGAGAGAGAATGAGTGAGAAAAAACTATATAATATTATTGTGTGTAGGAGGCTTTGTAGGATGAAATGGTAGGAGGGTGTAGCAAAGCTCTTTATATATTATTTCTTTTATGTGATCTTTTAAGAAAAAAAGGTGTGTGTTTGATAGGAGGTTAGATTAGACATTTGGTGTATGTATGTATTGTGTATTTTATAAGAAATGATTAAGATGCTTAAAATGTGATTTATTTTAGGTCTAAATTGACATCATAGTAACTTATTAATTTGTAGAAAAGTGACTTTTGATGTTGTCACCAACATAATGTTACCATATAATTTAAGCATACATTTAGACATTCTAATTGGGCATGCCAATTAATGAACGAAAATATAAATAACAAACATAAGACTTGTAATAATGGTCATCGAAATCATCATCGTCCACTTAGCGCCATATTATCATTTCGCTTCACCACCGAACACCCCAATTAATTAATTTTTGTGTTATGTTATGTCTTTCAAAAGTTGGTGGTGCTGACCACCAACATCTAAGAAATACACACCACGTCTGGTGGTGGTGGTGGTGGTTTATGGTCGACCGGGGGTGGGGGACACGAACTTTATGCCCTTATTGCTCCCTGTCTAAAAAAATCAAAAATATTATTCATTATTAGGGACGAATCGAGGATTCATAAAGCATGCTTGGGTCGTGGCCCTCCGTGGCCCTCCAAACTGTTATTTTACTGTAATATGTTCATTGAGTTAGTGAGATGAAAATATTTAACAGTTTCACCCCTTTAAAATTAACTATTAATACTTTGGCCCTTTAATAAAATGTTTTATCCATTATATAATCCAACTCGTATTTCCTGAATATAATTTACTTTATAACTTAATTTCATTTCATTAATATATATATAAAATATTAGAAATAGTTTTAGTATTTGTATTATTATTAGTATAACTACTCTTTATTAATTTAAAATACAATTAGTGTTGTAAACATCGGCTTAGGCGGCTGAATAATCGATGCCTGTGCGCTAGGCGTGAATTAACTGCCCAATTTTAATTTAGCCGGCCTTATTAATCAGATTGATTAAAAATCGGTCAACGTACCGAGTAATCAAATAAAAATGGGCCAAATCAGGCATATATCGGCCAAATCGGGCATATATCGGCCAAATCGGACAAAAATCGGTTAAACCGATCAGCTCAGGTCAACTTTTTCCAAAACTTAAAACTGCGGTTTTTTTTCTATATACCTTGTGTTTTTCTCAAAATTAGTCGATACAACCATGCAAGCGCACCTCGAGCACTAATTTAACAAAAACTGCGAAGTTTATACTCATTTTTCTTATATCAATTGAATGTTTATGACAATAATTGAATTCGAAAATTGGTTTCTGAATATTAATAGAACCATTTGAACCGTGAACCTTAAAGCATTTAGATACATTTTGTTTATGTTATACATATAATTTTAAAATTTTGTAATTTTATATATGAAAATTCTAATCCGATTAATCCCAGATCAATCCCCACTTAACTGATTAATCGCTAGGTGATACATGTCCTACCGAGTAGCGCATAGCGATTTTCACAACCATGAATAAAATGAAGAAAAATATAACGGGATGTTGCTATTATACATTAGAGATAAAAATTGAGTTTTGGATGTACATTTTGTAAAACCTTTTTAAAATAGGGTTGGTTTGGTAGCTTCTATTTAAATTTCTTGGATTTTAGGGTGCAAGAATTGATTAAAATGATTTAGTTTGTATGTTTGGTGCAAGAATTGATGACACATGACAAAATGATTTCTACTAAATTTGATGTAGGTTTAGTGACAAAATTATAAAAGCCTAAGGGCTCACGGAGTGGTCAGCGGGTAGGCAAAGGGCTGGGCTAACCCGCTGGGGAACACCGCCGCCGACCCAGCGGGCTGGAAATAACGGGCTGGACAAGCAGCTGCGGTTTGGCAAAGGGCTGGAAAAATTCGACCGTTTGAAAGCAATATTAAACGCTCCCTTGTGTTTGTAACGGCTAAAAAAAAAAAAAAAAATTTCCCTCTTTATAAACAACTAAAATCTTCACATATTAAACCACAACTTTCACATATTAAACCACAACTTTCACATATTTAACCCCAAAATCATCACTTTTATCACAAAATGGATTCATCTTCTTCCTCTTCTTCGTATTGTGATCCGCCTTCGCTTTTCGACTCGTCAACGGGGAGCACTTTTAACTTTTTGCAAACGGTCTTAGACGCGTATCAAGACACCGGAAGCTCTACTGACACCCGTAGGTACATTGATCGGGAACGGGTCGAAGCGGGGGAAACACTAATGCTTGACTATTTTGTTGAAGACCCGAAATTCGATGAGTCAGTTTTCTGTCATCGTTTTCGCATGAGCAAAAGGTTGTTTTTGAAGATTGTTGCTGATATTGAAGCCGGGTTCGAGTACTTTCAAGAAGGATACGACGCTCGTGGAAAAAAAAGTTTCACGGCTATACAGAAATGCACATCGACGATCAAACAATTGGCGACGGGTGAACCTCCAGACGCGTACGATGAGTATTTATGCATGGCGGAAAGAACATCTCGCGAGAGCCTCGAGTATTTTTGTGATGCGGTCATTTTTTTATACGAAGCGGAGTTTTTACGTAAGCCAACATCTCACGATGTTGCTCTCATCACACAAGCACACGAAGAAAGACACCACATTCCAGGGATGCTTGGTTCTCTTGATTGTACACACATCGTATGGGCGAGGTGTCCTAGATACTTAAAAGGGCAATACACGAGGGGTGATCATAAGGTGCCGACTATTATGATTGAGTGTGTTGCTTCTCAGGACTTGTGGATTTGGCACTCGTATTTTGGTCCACCTGGATCGAACAACGATGTGAACGTTTTGAATCAGTCGCCATTGTTTCAAAACGTGCGTAATGGATCCGCACCAGACACTTCGTTTACCGTAAATGGACGACATTACAAGCATGGGTACTACCTTACCGATGGAATCTATCCTAGGTGGGCTACGTTTGTTAAGGCATACCGGCATCCGGTCGAAGAGGACGAAAAGAAGTTCAAAAGACTCCAAGAGGCGGCAAGAAAGGATGTTGAGCGGGCCTTTGGTGTTCTCAAGGGGAAATGGAAGATTTTGGAGCGTCCCCTACGGCTCACGACAAAACAGAAGATCGGGAAAGTCGTCGCCACATGTACTATATTGCACAACATGATCATAAAAGACGACGGGAGGGCAATATCACCGGTTCGTATTATGGATCCACCTGCCCCTGTAGCTTATAACCGGAATGTGCTGCGGGAGATACATGACGAAGAAGTCCATCATCGCCTCCGGTATGATCTGACAGCGCATATATCGGGTTTGGACTTAGCATACCTTGATGACCCAGCGGAGCAGCCACCACCGATCGAGACATTGATTTAGGCCTCTTTATGTCGTATTTTATTTTCTAATAATGATGTCGTTTATGTAGTTTTTATTAATTATGTTTAGGTTTATGTAATGTTTATGTCGTTTATGTATTTTTTTTTTTTAGTTTATTTTAATGAAATGTTTAAGTTTTTATTACATAAATGTTTGATTAAATTAAATGAAAAAAAATAAAAATTGGGAGGGTTGAGAATGTGATGAATGCCTAAGAATTAAGTTGGGAGGGTTGGTTGGGAGGGTTGAAAGGATAAAATGAGTTGGAGAGATGTTATTGGTGGAATTTGGGAGGGTTGGAAGGGTAGGATGTTATGACTCCTTGGGCCCTAACAAACTTTGTTTGCTCTTTGTTCAAACTTAAAAATAAAAAGGAATTCATTTGCACAATCAATTATTTGCTACTTTGACTCTTAAGTTTTTGGGATGTGTAAAAAATCTTACACTTAGATTTACTCATTGAGGACAACGACAATGACAAAAACACTTAATTTTGCAGAGATAAGTATGCGAAGGTAAGATTTAGATAATCGCACTTATAACTCAAAACAACTGGACTACTTTCAGAGTTACATTACACACGAGTGCGTGTAGGTATATATATAAGCAAAGTGTATATGTATGTGTTTACATGTTTTTATGTGTGAAATAAATAAAACTAAAAGAATATAACAATAAAAACGTGCATATATGTAAAAATGCATAGACACATAGGTACAAGGTTAGAGGAACAAAATGGAATTACACAGAAAGTGAAGGATTCAAAAGTCATTAAGTTGAGGTGCAAGGGCAAATTGTTGTGTTTTGCGGTTTTTCCCGTACGGTGCGATGGATGAAAGTACAACCTTTGACCATGAAACCGTGATTTACGTAAGATTACTTAGTTTATTCGATCGACTTGTAATAAGCATGACACCAGTGACCAGCCTAATGTTTAAAAGATTTTAAACTTTCAAACAAACAATATAATAAGAGTACGTTTTAGTCCATTTATAGACTAAACGACTATAATACCCAAAAAAATTTGATAGCTTTGTCTCATCTCGTAAGATTTGATTTTGTATAGCACAAGACGCGTGAAGGACAATTAAATAATCATAATATTATGACACCAGAATACCAGATCACAAAAATTAAAAACGTAAATGATTTGTTGAAGCTTATATAACACTCTAAGCTCATATACATGTCGTCTACGTATCATTCAATCCACAGTAATGTTGAAAGTTACAGCTCACAATTTGAGACCTATATCCATGCAGATCTAATGTTAGTGACAAAATCTGTTTTGTCACTAAATTCGCTCTTTAATTCGTATACGTGTCCAAAGTAAATAGATCACGTATATACGAACCAACAGAACGGCGTGTCAAATCCAGGATTCAAACCCATATTTTGCAATGAAGTTCTTGTATTAAAAAAGTGGTGAAATTTAATTTTGGCAATATAACTCTAACCCATGTTTATAGAAACCGATTCGAGATGGTTATTCTCCTTCTAATCTATAACTAAACTAAGAACTAACTCTTAGAACTAATTCATTCTTTTTCTTCTCTGATTTCATCAAAAGCAAAGTACATAATTTATAATGCTAAGAAAATCAATAACGACTAATGCATGACCTCCTAGACTTTAAGAACAAAACTAAGAAATAAACATGGGACTAATGCATGAAGTGGTGGTACACTCCTCATTCTAAATGCCTGCTACAACTATGAACGTGATTGGAAACTAAGTAAATGTGACAATGGCTTTGGTCTTCTGTTACACAAGCCGAACATTGTTTGAACTCGACAGTTTTTGGTTGGACTTGGTCGTTAACTTCAAGCACGTATCACATGTGATAAGGGAATATGCTTTTCCAATAGTCAACTCTCAATAACCTTTCAGTTTGTCTATAAATAACCTCAAACTTGCCAATGTTTATAAGCACACCTAGATCTTTCTATTTCTTAGCTTATCACATTAATTCTCTTCTTTTCAAGTTTCTTCATTCAACAAATATTTTGGAGATCATCAAATAGCAATGGCTTCTTCAGCCACCATCCCCACCACCATTACCACAACTCCCCGACCGACATTCGCTCTGCCGGTGGATTCAGAAAACAAAGCCACAGAGATGAAAATATTTTCATTAGCTCAACCTCACATGAGAGCATTCCATCTCTCATGGCTCTCTTTTTGCACTTGTGTCATCTCTACCTTTGCCGCGGCCCCTCTGGTTCCTATTATCCGGGACAACCTTAATCTAACCCGCTCCGACATCTCCAACGCTGGGATAGCCTCCGTTTCTGGAAGCATCCTCTCACGCCTCGTTATGGGAGTACTTTGTGATCTCATAGGTCCAAGGTATAGAGTTACAACTTTTTTTCTTTTTTTCTTTTTCTTTTTTTTTTTAAAAAAAAAAACCCCAACATAATTACGTACCAACAACTATGGAAATTTATTTTTTTTCTTGGGCAATAATTAACATATGTAGATCCGCTTATGCAGGTACGGGTGTGCGGTGATCAACATGCTGACTGCCCCGGTCGTGTTCAGTTTTTCATTTGTTGCAGATGCTGGTGGTTACGTGGCAGTTAGGTTCATGATCGGGTTTTCTTTAGCAACATTTGTGTCATGCCAATATTGGACGAGTGTGATGTTTAACGGAAAGATTATTGGGGTGGTGAACGGGTTATCCGCGGGATGGGGTGATCTTGGAGGTGGTGTTACTCAGCTACTAATGCCGGTGCTCTTCCATGTCATAACCAATATGCTTCACTCGACACCATTTACTGCTTGGAGGATTGCGTTCTTCATTCCCGGCTGGTTTCATTTGATTGTTGGAGTTCTTGTTTTGGTTTACGGCCAAGACTTGCCTGATGGCAACTTTGCTGAAATTCGTAAGGACGGACATGCTTCAAAGGATAAATTCTCCAAGGTAACTAGTTTACACATGTATAAAACCATACTCGCAGATATTATTTATATAAGGGTTAATTAGATATATATATTTATTGCCTTAATGGTTAACAAGCGAGATCTAATTGAATATATATAATGTCGATCTTCCAAGAAACTTAATTATTAGCTAATACCCTTAATTATAGAATGTTAATTTAACTTGGTACTTGTATAATCTATTGCAGGTTTACCGAAATGCTATAGCAAATTACAGGACATGGGTCTTTGTGTTGATATATGGATACTCAATGGGCGTGCAATTGTGCTTGAACAATGTCATTTCTGAATATTTCTATGATAGGTAGCTAAACAATCTTGGTTTTCCATTAAATTCTGTTACTATTTATTTTTTCCATGTTACTGATTTATTTTTCTATTGTGCAATAGGTTTAGTTTAAAGCTTCACACAGCCGGAGTAGTTGCAGCCAGTTTTGGGGTGGCAAATTTTATAACCCGTCCATTCGGTGGCTATGCATCCGATCTAGCTGCTCGCAAATTTGGAATGAGAGGAAGGCTATGGATACTATGGATCGCACAAACCCTAGGAGGAGTTTTTTGTATATGGTTAGGCCTATCCAATTCTCTACCCCTCGCAATATTGTCAATGATGCTAATGGCAGCCGGAGCACAAGCAGCTTGTGGGGCGACTTATGGGATCATTCCCTTCGTTTCTAGACGCTCTCTAGGCATTGTATCCGGTTTAACCGGTGCTGGTGGCAATGTTGGTGGTGGTTTGACACAACTGCTATTTTTCTCTGGTACTAGGTTTTCCACGGCTTCGGGGCTAATGTGGATGGGTGTGATGACAGTGGTTCTAACGATCCCAGTGGCGTTTATCCACTTTCCGCAATGGGGGAGCATGTTGTTTCCGGCATCAAAGAATGAAAAATACAGTGAAGAGTACTATTATAGTATGGAGTATAGCGAGGAGGAGAGAGAGATGGGTTTACACATCGGAAGTATGAAGTTTGCCGAGAACAGCCGGGCGGAGCGTGGGAGGAGATCAGTGGCCGCCGTTAGTGAAACACCACCGAATACTACCCCAGTCCACCAAGTTTAAGGAATGAGAAGTTGATCTGTAGACAACAAAAAGCTGATTGGTAGACAAAGATGACTTTTATTTGTATATTTACTCTCAAACTATTTTTGAAATATATAAAAATATATTTGCAGTTTGAGGGTAAAAATACAGAAAAAGAATGATTGTTTTGTGTAATCAGTTTTGATTGTGCAAAGATCGTAATAAAATAACTAAAGAAAAAAGCGGTGTAGTTGTAAAAGCAGTTGTACATATTTTGTTATACTTCTCAGAGATTACGCTTTACTCATTGTATTATGGACCCAGTAGGGATTTTAATTATAAGTTGTTTTGTAAGATATTTTTGCATTATATATATCGGTTTCTAATGCGAAGTACGCCTTTCACTTTCACTGCTTTATTGCTGGTTAACAGTAAACATACTTAAAACCTTCGAGAAATGATATTCTGAAGAAATCAAAGTTCTTTCGAAATAACTATTTTAATTAGTTTGAAGCTCGATCTATAATTTCACGTCCTAGTCTACTTAATAATTATTTATAAAGTTATTTTCTGATTAGTTCAGATCTTCATTTAGTTATTTTAAAGATAGCACTTACTTTTATCCTACCTCCGTTTCCAAAAATATTGTCACCAGACTAAAAATACATAATTTAAAACATATGAATCTAGCTTAGAAGATAATAAAAAAAAAAAAAAAAAAAAAAAAAAAAAAAAAAAAAAAAAAAAAAAGTAGTAGTAGAATTAAGAAGATAAGTAGAAAAACTTTTGGGAGAGAAAGGGTTGGATAGGAAGGAGATAAACATGTGGAAGACAATCAGACGTGTTATTGTTTATTAATTATTACTAGTAATATTAATCTTAAATTTATTTATAAATATTATACAACAGATAAAGGTTAGCAACGATCAATTTCACCTCTTCTAAGCTACATAGATACTTACCAGTTTACTTCTTCGTCTTTTTTTTTTTTGTAAAAGGTTTTTACACCCAGTGAATTCTTGATCGTAAAGTGGGAGGTTTAAGGGTTGGTAGCTGGCTCGAAAAAAAACCTAGATTCAGTTAGGAAGTGGAAATGTAGCCTCATTACTAAAATAGAAGCTATTTGGAGGAATGTGATCAAAGGTTTTATGCAGGTGATGGCGCTTTTGGAAAATTATCATCGCATATATGGGTTCTCACGGTATTTGGTGTTATATTATTAAGGACATTTCCAATATTGAACATGTCGACACATCTTTCAGGATCTCTTTCACTTTGAAGATTGCTAATGGTTCGTGTGTTTCCTCTTAGAAAGATAGGTGGTGTAATGGATTGATTCCCGCGGTCCTCTGCTCTTGAGTCTCTTCAAGATTGTGTTATTAATGAAAGATGGGTTTGTTTGCCGTGGTGAAAGATGGGTTCATTGAACGGAGTGGTGAAAGATTCGTTCATTTAGCTCACATATATAAATGAAAATTAAGAGGGAGATACATCTGTCTTATGAAACAAGCAAACAGTAACTGATCCTACTGGAGTTTGGACAACCCTAAGAGGTAATTAACTTCTTCATGAAGAATATTATTTTCTGAATGATTAACTTCAAGTCCAAACACACAGGATTTCTAAATCTACATATTATACAAGTAGTGATCCATGGGGGGTACTAAGCTTAAATGCGTGCAGTGTATCGCTCCTTGAGATGAGAATTTGCCAAGTCAGATGGGTGATTGGTGAAACTCCACCATGCCGAGACCACGTTCCAAAGAGAATTGGCCAACGAGCAACCAATATAAATTTAGTATACGCATGCTACTTTTTCGTAATATCAGTACAATAGTACATACATAAAACAATAAGAACATTGCTCCATCATTAAATCAAAACCTCGTAAATGATACTTTTCAGATTAACCTAACTTATGATAAATTTTATTGTCTTAAGTATATATCAAACGTAAAAGCTCCACTCTCAGCTATCGTGGCTAACCGAATCAGCATATGGCTATATGGCAAGAAATTAAAGGTGGTTCTTATGCACGATAATAGTGAGAGCAGATGGAGTTCTTATGCACGATAGATATACATGGATGTATCGACTATAAGAAGGAAAAACTACAAAGGGTTTCACATCCCTTGCTAGCTAGTATCCTGGGATAAAATTGAAGATGTGGCATGGGATAATTTTAAAAAGTTCTGGCTTTTCTAACAAAATTTTTATTATATTTATAATCAAGCCCGGACATTGAACGTCATTTGTAGCTAATTAATAAGTCATTTTACTGCCTAGTTTGAATACTTGTCTTTCAAAAAGAAAAACAATAGTAAATGTAAAACCGAAGAAAACTAGTTAAGCATGTATTGATCAAAGATGACAATATCAGTTGATGAAAATCCTGGATTGGTCAACTTAGACGTTAGCTCAACCACTTACAAATTTAAAGAAAAATAAAATAATTAATAAACGAGTATTGAGCGTGAGATATTGACTATTGAGATATATAAAATCATTGGCGGGCGTTCGGCCGTACTTATAGTTGACTTTTAGAATTAATATTTAGGTGGTGTCGCTGTAAAGATACATGCATTTTTTTTTTTTTTTTTGAAAGGTGAATTTCATTTTCAAACTTCGTGTCGTGATACAACAGCGGAAGGTCTAGCTTACGTTGTCTTAACTGGGCCCGCGCTAAAGAGCTCCATCGAAGTGGAAAGCTTTTAACCAAATACCCGATGGGAGGAAAACCCCCTACTAATCCGCCCGAAGGCACGACGATTAATAGGAGTAAACCCTGCCCCCTCAGACTTGACCTGAGTATACCCAAGCCAAGCCCTCATAGAGGGACTTCCTAGTATCTCAAAGTTGACACTAGTGGGGTTTGAACTTGGGACCTAAAGGTTACCAAGCCAAGTTCTTACCACTAGACCAACTCATCATTGATACATGCATTTTTATTTAGTTTCACAGTTTTGCTTTAAGTTATTATTGAGTAAATAATATTCTACAATTTTCACTGGACCTAAAGGTTACCAAGCCAAGTTCTTACCACTAGACCAACTCATCATTGATACATGCATTTTTATTTAGTTTCACAGTTTTGCTTTAAGTTATTATTGAGTAAATAATATTCTACAATTTTCACTGGACTTTATAATCTGTTATGCTATAAGCAAAAGATAGATGGAAAGAAATCGAGAAAGAAAGTGTAAACAAATGTTATTATCTTTTGCTGCAGAGAATGACGTTGAACTAAAAATTGTTATAATGCTATTTCATTGTTGTATTTAAATTTTAAAATAACTTTGTTATTAATAAAATGAACAGATCAAGAAGGGTATTAAAAGTAAACCACTCTTCGAGTTAACTGTGAAATGATCAAAAGTTTTCATTAACCTGAAATATGAATTGGTACCTTTTTTGGTTCTACTTAACATTCTAATATCACAACTCACGAGGGTTCATTACTTCATTAACTTTCTCTCTAGATACATTAAATAAAAAGAGTTAGGAGAGATTATCTTTGAAGCCATTTTATAACAATAGTGAAGTCTACTAGAAGTAATTTAATTCATAAGAGCAAGCAAATGTTGGTGTAAGTATGTTTGCTTATCATGTTGATAAAGCTTCATGTGACTTCCAAGTTCCAACAAAGTGGAAATACAAAATTTACCATGGGATTTATCTTTAAACATTATACTTTTTGTCCTATTAAATATCGTGTGTAAACTATGTACGTAATCTATGAAAGGATTTGTTACAACGATTTAAAGTGTCTTACGTTAATAGATGAATTCTTTTATCGTCGGCTAACTAAAATAGCTATGACAATTTAGTGGGTTATTAATATATTTATACATCTCGTCTATTGTGTCAAGATTCATCATTAATTATATTGTTAGTCGACAGATGATAACAAAGATACTTAATACAAATCTATTAGAATTCAACGTGGTTATTGAATATACAAATGTACTAGTAATTTATTTTGGCTTTTAATAAACAAGATAACATTACTAATAACAAAATAATAATAATAAAGCTCCACTTGTACGCATGGTTGCATGTGGTAGGATAAGCAGTCGTACCTATTTTACCGTACTTTTCGGGTACTCCTCGTTGTACTAGTAGACTTTTGTAGAATTCTTTACTCCCACATGTATTATTATTATTATTATGACTGAAGGGAGTGAGGCTACCCAACTAAGAGGCGACTCGCGCCATGTGGCGCTGAGTCAGCAAGTTGGGTAGCCTCAAAAAAAAGGGGGAGTGAGGCTACTTAGGAGGGTGGGGCGACTCACGACACGTGGCAGACAATAAGTGGAGTAATATAAACCTTGTACACGTGGCAAACAATAACTGGGTAAAAAAAAAAAAGGGGGGGCGATCCATATGGAACGCCTGAAGATGAAGAAGGGCCTAATCGCCTAGGGGGGGGGCGGTGTTTGGGGCAACTTTGGGGCGATTAGGGGCTTAATCGGGAGTGAAGTAGCCCTATTCCTCTTAGCCTTATTATTATTATTATTGTTATTATTATTATTATTTTATTTTACAAAATACACAATTTGGGAGTTTATTTTTATTATATAAACCATGTGTGAGAAAATTTTGTCATATGGTCGGTTTGAATAACAATTGATGGTAATCAAATACATTAATGGTATTAACACAAAAGTTACTGTTTAGCCGTATGTAACGATCGAATTAATTTTGTGTTCATGAACCATTAGTTTGATTAACTAGTTGACTGTTTTTCTTGACATCTTTTCACTATAACTTGAGAGCTCTTCTCTCACTTCCATACACCATGAACTACTACTATATCCTCTCCTTTCATTCATCTTAATTCTTTGTGTATGTATTCGTAATAGAGGGAAGACACTTATTGGTTCGCTTTGATAACTCGTTAGTACTAACGGGGTTATCCATTGTTGTTGTATCTTGAGAGATAGACATTCATGATTCCTCAAGCACCGTAGAGAGGACGAATATGTCTTAAGGAAACTGTGAGCTTCACAGGCCTCAACATTTTCTTTATTTGTGTTCTTGAGTCTAAACAATCAAAAGGTTCACGTTATTATTTTTCTACACTTTATATTTTCTTTTTATTATCAATACATTGTTTGTTTGTTTGTGTATCTCTGGTAGCAATACACTCGATATATAACAATCTTAAGACAATTTTTTTTGTGATGCTATTAAAGACAGTTTTGCATGCTAGAAACAACAAAACGAACCTTGACACTAGAAGCTATTATATTAATAAGTAGTGTTTTTGTCAAAGAAAAAAACTAAAATCGATTGTTTTTGTAAGATCCTATTTGTATCAACTTAAACACTAAAAGGTGGTGACTTGATGGTGGTGGTGGTGTTGCCGTGAGATAGAGAGGAGTGGAGAGGAGAGGAAGAGAGAATTTTCTATTTCATAAACTAAACACCTACAACATACACACACACACACACACACACATAAGTGGGACTTGTGTGCATACATATACAATCCCAACGCCTCACATATGGGCTTGGGTTTGGGCTTAGTTCTAGTGGGCTTTACCTAAGGATACATACACTATTAGACTAAAACGTATAGCCTATTAGCTTAGTTCTTAAAGCCTGGTACTAGACTCATACATATTCTCTATCATTATTACATAGTTCCTAAATGTAGAATGACCATCACTTCTATCACTTCGATTACTAAAAGTAACGCTAACAATCTCCCCCTAAGTGATGTCATTCCTTAGTTATCTTGGATGCATTGCCGTGAATTGGTCTTCTTTTATCTTGTTCTTTGAACTTTGAATATTGAGATAGATGAGTCTTAATTCTTTTTTCTTTCATGCTATGTGATCTTGTGATATGAATTTGTTGTCTTTTCTTGCCTTTGGTCTATATCTTCATCTTGTTTTTGTCACGTTCTTTCCATCATACTCATACGTCATGTATAACTTTGATCTTCATACATAAGCTTTCCTCACTTGATATTTGAACTTATTCCTGACTTCCTTTGATTAGATCTTGACTTTGATGAAACACTTTGTCTTTATCTTGATTTCTTTGTCTTGAACGTCCTTGATTTAAGCTTTGTTGAGGATTATATGCGTAGGTATGAGTACATGGAAGTGAACATATCGTTGTAGATGGTGGTGCATCTCGAGTGGTTAACATCTTTTGTACCTGTACTACTAAGGTAGATAATAATCATGTTAGGCCAATAGATTACTGTGAATCTCTTCTAAGAGAGTTGATTCACTTCAATTGTTCTACTGATAAATTTCTTGATCGCATTCATCTTGGTCGGGCAAATCAGCCGTTCTAATCCAGTTAGGGACAATTATCAATACATTAGATAAATCCAAGTAAATACTTACGTCTTCAGGAATCGATTCGTAATGAATATCCTTAGCAGGATTTCTAGCGCTTATAAGCTCAAATATCGAGAATATTTGCAACATTGTGTTTAAAAACTTTTCGAATCTGTACAAGGGTATTCCAGAATTATATGCTACAGGAGTCCTTACAATAATTCTGGTAAGTCGATAAAGTATACTGAGGTATCACTCCACGACTATAGACCGTTTGATACATACATTGAGACCGAAACACTAAGCTTAATTCAGGAAGAATTAACGAAGTGACCTGCTATCAGTGTTGTTTGATGTTGACACTGGCAGGAACTTCCACTCGATCACTGTGGATCACAAATATGATTCCCCTCATGAATGTTCTGGTAGATGAACAATAAATGTATGATTGATATGTGTCTTAAGAGATTTTATTTGTGAAGCTCATTTGGCTCTAGACTCAATTTGTGCGTTTTGGTTTAGTGAGCGGAGGCCAGAGCAGAGTGCCACCTTTTCAATATCAACACATCTCGGAGTGATAGGCTAATAGATTACATGTTTAATCTCCGTTAGAAATGAAACACCAATCTATTGAGAGAAACTTGAATGGTTGGGAATGGGTTATACATTACATCACTAAGTCCATGATATTTGTCTTCAATATCTTAATCATCTTTGTGATTATAGATGACATACGTATTGACCTGGTTTCTGTCTAAGTTTGTGGAGGGTTCATTTCTTTTTACCCTTACATTAACTTTTCTTTTTCATTCTTCAACCCCTTCTTTCCCTTTTACTCAATTACTCCTTTTTTCCATACCTACTCACTGATGCGTGGTTTTGCGACCTTACAACAGGTTTTACCTCTCGAGGGATCTCAAGAGGCTTGCAATCCCCACCAGGCAGTGTACCTGACCGATGTAGTATAGTGAAGTGGCAAGTACCGGGGGATTGATCGTTCTCTAGGGGAATAGTGTCGTTAGGATTGAAAAACTACTCTAATAGGTCTAAGGGTGAGGGAAGATTCTTTTTGTATTTTTATATTTTTTTTATAAAAGCAAGTAAAATCTCGGGTTTGAAAGAGTGGGCGGAATTAGTTGCTAGTCAACTAACCCAAATAACTACAAATGCAAATAAAATAAAATAACTGAAAATGAAAAGGTCGTGGAACTTATATGGGGAGAAATGTGTTTACTTAGATTTCCTTACTCCCTAACTATCTTTTACCGGTTGATTAGTGTGTATTAATTGCGTGGATGACGGGTGTATTCCTTAATACCAATCGTGGGGTGGCGTACGTACTTCCCCAACTCTACAAGCTCCTACTTCACTCCTATGTCGAGCCGGCTAAGAAGCTCCTAACATGGGATCACTAGAATTCGCTCATGCATTAAATACAACCATATAAACCTAGTACGCATTGGTTCATGTTTCTTAAGACGTTCAAGCAAATTACCGTATAGGAGGTTAGCCAGTTTTCTTAAGCCTAACATCGATAAACAATCATCCAATACAATTAATAACACACTAACAACTAATAATCAATAGTTAGGTTTCATTAGATCTAAGCAAACACAAGATAAATCTAGCCTAGCATGTTAATCAAAAGACAAGAACAAGATATAATCAAACAACACATAGACATATTGATTGATTAAGTGATTACTTATCTTCAATTAAACATGGGAGATCCAAGGGTATGAAAACCCTTAAAAATGGCAGAAATTCGTCTTAGGGTTTCTCCTCACAAAGTTGCACACTAATGACAAAAAATTGCAAAACTATATATAGAACTTAGTAGCTGACGGCGTCACGTTATAGATCTTGACGCCGTCACCTCGCCGTGGCTAGGGTTCCCGGATGGTCTTCCTGACGCCGTCCCTCTTTAATCCTCCAAAATCATCCCTGGCTTATCAAGGCTTGACGACCTTCTTGACGCCGTCCCCCTTTAATCTTCCAAAATTTCTCTGGCTTATCAAGGGCTGACGGCGTCACAATAGAGCTTGACGCCGTCAAATGTACTTTCCAGCATATTTTTTAGACTTTGTCGTTTTCTTCACTTTTATGCTCCAAAAACGTCCAAAATGCTTCCTTTTCCAGATTTCTTCTCCAAAGTACCTAAAATGACAAAAGGAACGATTTAGGGCAATATTTGATCAAAAAAATACGATTTAGGGCTTAAATGACCCCCTAAAAGCGGTACACTTTTCGCTTCATCAAATACCCTTACACTTGAGATTTGCTTGTCCTCAAGCAAATGCACTTTTATTCTAATCAAAATACAAGTTAGGGGTCATTTAATGCTAATATAAAAGTAATTACAACAAATAATCGTTCCACTTTAATCATAATAAGCACGGAGATTACAAACTAGCACCTCACAAGTAGTGTTTAGATACTCACATCTCTCAGGTGTCATCAAAATAAATCTCATAAATGAAAATGGATAATATCTCTCACTACCTGTCATAGCAAATAGATTACCATAGGCTTGGGAAAGGATCAAAAACCTCCTCCACTAGGCGTAAGCACCTAAGATAAACTATCAAAGAGGGCTTTTAAACGGGTTATAACGTTAGGTGTAGGGATATGATAAACACGGATTTGTTGGATAAGGGATATTTTACTGGTGGCGAGTTAAAGATCTTGATTAATTACATGTACAATATGGCGTTGCTAAGCCAAGACTAGACTTGACTTAAGCTAAAAACAAAATAACAAAAACATAAAATAAACATAAAATGAAACGGGATGGTAGTCCGTATGTTTTTTCTACTTTTCTTTTTCTCATTTTTTTGTATTTTTCTTGATTGATTTTTTGATTTTTTGATTTTTTTTTTTTCATACACTCTTGCCCTACCATCCAAAATAATACATCATAGGGGCGTTGCATTCCCCTTACACTTGAACTTTTACATAACTTTACAATTACTATTCTAATGACTCAAATTAAGATAATCGAAACACTTGGAGTACTTTTAAAATATTTAGCACATATGGGGGTAATAATGTTGTTCTCCCCCATTACTCCATTACACTAGTACTTTACCCATGAGTCACAATCGTCCCAAAACAATATGTACAAGGATATGACTCGACTTAGCAACCATGTAATCAATTAGATAATTAACTTGGGGTTTAAACAAATGTTGTCACAATAATGCACTAAAAATGAGTGCATACAAGGTAGGCTAAGGCGATTTGGGTGTACATTTAAGTGGGGTGTAACAAATTCTTCCTTTAAGTAAAATGCTTAAAGGTCGAAACGAAAAGATAGGCTCTGAGGGGTGTACTAGGGGTATCGTGTACTAAAAATGAGTACAACGCAAAGGGTGTGGGAGAATTACTTGACCAATGTAGCCAACATAATTATAACAAAAACACAGGTGTAAAACAATGGGTTAATCCTAATGCCTCTTATCATGTAGTAAATCTAACTACACGAATGTAGTCTCACTTGTGGCCTCGGAATGGTCCTAACGCAAGTTCTGGAATCTAAGTGCTACCGGTACACACATCATAGCATAAATGCTTTTCCTACCAATTCTAGGGGCGAACCTCACATATTTGGGGGTGGAAAATTTTTTTAGTGGTACGGTTTTGTGCTAGTCATATAACTCCTATCCGTGAGATGCTCATTAAGATCAAAGTTTCACTCCTATATGTTGTAAAAAATTTTGAATTTGGCACTAAAATTGCCCTAACAGGTATTTATCTCAGTTTTATTACACATCTACCATCAAACAAATAAAAATCAAGTGCAATTGTATTCTCTAAAGTATCGTATTTTACCCCCCCCCCCTTACACTTAAGATGAACATTGTCCCCAATGTTCAAATAACAAGATGTAAAAGTAAATAAGGTAAAAGAATGAAATCAAATACTCCCCTGATTCGTTCGGTGGATAAAGAGGTAACATGGTTAGATCTTCTTCCAAGAGAATGTAGAAGCTTCAAGACTAAAGCATCGCCATAAGCTTGATTCCACATACATCTCCTCGTCCAAAATAACCTGTTAAACCCTGAGAAAACAAACACGAAAACCTGCATAACATCGGCGGGATAAATTCTATATAAGGATATAATGCTTGTGGAATGATAATTTTGCAGATTACTGGAGTTTATAAGTTAGAGATTTAATAAAAACTTTTTATGAAAACAAAACTTTCAAAAATTTCAGAAAAATTAAAACCTGACGCCGTCAGAAATGATCTGACAGAATTCTCATGTTAAGTTTCCGGAAAATTTCTGGAAAAACCTCTACCTTACTTCCTGGAAATCCTGCAAAACATCATTATGACTCGATACAAGCATTTGACTCAAACAAATACTAATATGTATGTTAATTTATTATTGTTATGATTCATGTTCATTTGTTCTAATAAACCGATTTGGATTTCCCTTACACTTATCTTTTGCAAAATACCTTTATATGTAGTTAAGACGAAGTTAAAAACAAGATAAAGCATTTTCACAATTTAGTTTTGAACATGAATCAATAATAATAAAAATTAAACATACATACGGAAGCAAATAAAATCAAACAAACAAATAAATAAACACACAAAGCAAATAAAGCTTGGGTTGCCTCCCAAGAAGCGCTTGTTTTTGTTCGAGTCACGAGCCTGACTCTACCCTTATTTAACGGATAAAGGAGAGGTTTTTCCTACACTTAGGATTAAGTGCGGGTGATAGTAGCGATACACACCATCTCGGTGGAAGTATGCCGCGTGAGGAAAGAGTGGTGGATGAATTATATACTCAAAGGGGTGTGCTCCTTTCATCATAACCTTACCTAGTTCACTTTGGTCAATGGGTGAATTAAAGTTTTCTCCAAAAAAGGGATCATCTTCTATCAACTTCGAGAAATTCCTAGTTGGGAATCCATCTTGACCTAATAAACCCGGTTTAAACCCATAATGTTTCTTGTGATCAATCATGAATGGGTGATGTAAGTATGTAAGGTCATGGTTCACTCCTATATTAGCTTCCACTCCACATGGCCTAGAGTCTACTACCTTCAACATAAAACTACCCGGACTATATGGTTTGATGGGTGGGTCGGGACCTAATTTAATTCCTAAATTTTCATCCAATGATGGAAGATTAGGTAACGGTTTTGGTTGAGGCTCCGGCTCATCAAAACTAGGAACTTCCATAGGACTAAAAGAAAGGTTGTGATCACTAAAATCATTCAAACCTATTTCTTCTAGTTGTGTTTGGTCCAAGGGCTCTACCTTTATTGGGGTTCCTATAGTCTCCTCAACTTCTTCCGGGTAAGTAACGGGCGGTGTGTGTGCCTCAAATGATGGTAGGACTTGTGGGGTACTTGGTGGGCTTATGTTACTTACCTCATCATTCCTTGTGTCAAGATCACCTATATCCTCATCATGTGTTTTAGTAGGATCTAACCCTAACATTTTCCCAAGTATCTCAAGTGCTTCTCTAGGCATCTCAACTTCTATATCCGAATCACAAGGATCATCCTCAATATTCTGACTGCTATATTCAAATTGCCCAAAAGATTCATCATGTGTTTCTTGAGATTCATCGTCATCGATCATAAAACCTAGGTCTTTTTGATCAATGTGATCATGCTCGGCTAGATCCTCCATCATATCAAGATCACCTAAGTGTTCACCCTGTATTATGGTAGTGCCTAACCATGACATGCAGCTAGGTGGCTCAACTCTACCCTCATCCCCAAACAAACTTGTTTCATGATCCTTGAAATTTGTGGTCAATTGAATTGTATTAATGTTTGTTGGGTTGTCTACTATATAATAATATTGGGCACAATTCTCAATAGCTTCCCATGCTTCTTCAGCACTTAATTCCCTAAGATCCCTGCTGGCAAAATGGTAAATGTCCCTTTGGGCATGTCGGTCGACATGATTGTAAAAGATTTGAGTTAGGGACCAAAAATCGAAGTTATGATGAGGGACTTTTTGGAGTAAATATTTAAAAAGAGTCCATGCATCATAGAGAGGTTCATCTTTATGTTGTTTAAACATCAAGATGTCATATGGAGTGGGTGAATTACGTGGTTGGTAGTATGGTGGATTCGCGTTCTCCATAATGGTGAACGGAAGAGTCAATGGAAATTACGAACAAACACACAAAGAAAAATAGATAGACTAAAGAAATCCTAGAAAATTAAAATAAAAATCTCACTAGAAAGGAATCTAGTGAGTAGACCTAATAAAATAAAAATTCAACCTAAACAATAACTATTCCCCGGCAGCGGCGCCAAAAACTTGATGCGTGGTTTTGCGACCTTACAACAGGTTTTACCTCTCGAGGGATCTCAAGAGGCTTGCAATCCCCACCAGGCAGTGTACCTGACCGATGTAGTATAGTGAAGTGGCAAGTACCGGGGGATTGATCGTTCTCTAGGGGAATAGTGTCGTTAGGATTGAAAAACTACTCTAATAGGTCTAAGGGTGAGGGAAGATTCTTTTTGTATTTTTATATTTTTTTATAAAAGCAAGTAAAATCTCGGGTTTGAAAGAGTGGGCGGAATTAGTTGCTAGTCAACTAACCCAAATAACTACAAATGCAAATAAAATAAAATAACTGAAAATGAAAAGGTCGTGGAACTTATATGGGGATAAATGTGTTTACTTAGATTTCCTTACTCCCTAACTATCTTTTACCGGTTGATTAGTGTGTATTAATTGTGTGGATGACGGGTGTATTCCTTAATACCAATCGTGGGGTGGCGTACGTACTTCCCCAACTCTACAAGCTCCTACTTCACTCCTATGTCGAGCCGGCTAAGAAGCTCCTAACATGGGATCACTAGAATTCGCTCATGCATTAAATACAACCATATAAACCTAGTACGCATTGGTTCATGTTTCTTAAGACGTTCATGCAAATTATCGTATAGGAGGTTAGCCAGTTTTCTTAAGCCTAACATCGATAAACAATCATCCAATACAATTAATAACACACTAACAACTAATAATCAATAGTTAGGTTTCATTAGATCTAAGCAAACACAAGATAAATCTAGCCTAGCATGTTAATCAAAAGACAAGAACAAGATATAATCAAACAACACATAGACATATTGATTGATTAAGTGATTACTTATCTTCAATTAAACATGAGAGATCCAAGGGTATGAAAACCCTTAAAAATGGCAGAAATTCGTCTTAGGGTTTCTCCTCACAAAGTTGCACACTAATGACAAAAAATTGCAAAACTATATATAGAACTTAGTAGCTGACGGCGTCACGTTATAGATCTTGACGCCGTCACCTCGCCATGGCTAGGGTTCCCGGATGGTCTTCCTGACGCCGTCCCTCTTTAATCCTCCAAAATCATCCCTGGCTTATCAAGGCTTGACGACCTTCTTGACGCCGTCCCCCTTTAATCTTCCAAAATTTCTCTGGCTTATCAAGGGCTGACGGCGTCACAATCGAGCTTGACGCCGTCAAATGTACTTTCCAGCATATTTTTGAGACTTTTTCGTTTTCTTCACTTTTATGCTCCAAAAACGTCCAAAATGCTTCCTTTTCCAGATTTCTTCTCCAAAGTACCTAAAATGACAAAAGGAACGATTTAGGGCAATATTTGATCAAATAAATACGATTTAGGGCTTAAATGACCCCCTAAAAGCGGTACACTTTTCACTTCATCACATACCTACTCACTTCTACTCTTGTTGGGATTAAAAGCCTTCTTGATGTTGTTTGATCAACTGCTACACATATTGGTGTTACTGTTGCTCAGATGAAGTTAGTGCTTCTAAGGAACTTCAATGAATATATGCTAAGTGAAGTTACAACTACCAGTGCAAAGTTAAGACTGTTGGTACAAACTTAGTGTTGTTCAAAGTTAAGACTATTGGTTACAACTATTAGTGTAAGTTAGTACTGTTAGGCATCTTTTTACTACTAGTTATGAGATATGTATTAGATATTCATAGAAAAGATTTGATATACTTAGGAAAGTATTGTAAGCCGTGTAGGACTATTTGGTGTATAAAAGGAGGTCATAGGGCATAGAGTTAGTAGAACAAAAGTCATATAATTCTTAGCCTCAAGGCTTTGTAACCCTAATACGTAGAGAGTATTCGTATTATTATTAATAATATTGGAGCTTGTTTGTTTGTCGAATTATATGTTAATTGTTTTACTGTTTCATTAACAATTCTTCTTAATATTAAAGATTAGATTTCGCATAATCTTTAATACATTCAAACACAATTTCTACTATAGTTGTGTTAGATTTATCTAATATAACTAAACCTTTTACAAGCTAAGGAATTAGATCTATTTCATCTGGGATCAACAAGTGGTATCAGAGCTTGTTGAGAAGTTGTGATCTAGAAGAATCTATCTTTATACACAAAATCTTGCTAAAAGATATGGATCAAGATTCTGCACACATGGTGGCTGCATCCAAAGTTCCCATGCTCAAACCTGGTGTGCTTGAGATATGGAGGATGAGGATTGAATAATACATCCAGATGATAGACTATTCACTATGGGAAGTCATAGAGAATGGTGCAACCTTGTCAAAACAAAAATTGTGGAAGGTGTCAAGACAGTATTTCCTATTGCAACTACTGAAGATAAGGCTCAGAGAAGACTAGAGGTGAACGCTAGAAGTACTTTAATGATGGGCATTTCCAATGAACATCAGTTAACGTTTAACTCTATAAAAGATGCTAAGTTGTTGCTGGAAGCTATAGAAAAGAGATTTGGTGGGAATGATGCTACAAGAAAGACTAAAAGGAATCTCTTAAAGCAGCAATATGAAAACTTCACTGCTCCAAGCTCAGAGATGCTTGATTAAACCTTTGATAGGCTTCAAAAGCTTGTGAGTCAGTTGGAGCTTTTGGGTGAAAAGCTTTCACAAGAAGATGTTAATCAAAAGTTATTAAGAAGTTTGTCACTTGAGTGGAACATACACGCTGTTGTGTGGAGGAATAAAGCTGATTTGGATACAATGAGCATGGATGATCTCTACAACAATCTCAAGGTGTATGAACCAGAAGTTAAAGGGATGTATAGCTCAAGTTCAAGTTCACAGAACATGGATTTTGTGTCCTCCTGATGAACTCAAATAAGTACATTTTATTATCATCATTTATCCTATTTATTTGACTTGTTTTATTATATTATATATGAGAATCGATACATTAATGTTTACTTTAGTAATTCTCAGGTAAAAACAAGCGTTATGTGAAACTTGGCGATTTTGGACTAATTATGGAGCAAAACAAGCGAGATGTCAAAAGTCTACTGAAATCCAAAAGATGCGCCGTATCTCACTCAACAAATACGACGCAATATCATACTTAGATGAATTCGAAGACCATTGCCTGACTTTGAAGAATGCGCCGCATGCAATTCTGTCATGCGCCGCATATGAAACTTTGGTCAAAGAAGAAGATCAAGCTCGTTCTACTCCAGATACGCCGCAATATACTTCTAACATACGGCGTATCACTATCAAGATTTCACCAGTTACAATCCAAGACAGCTAAAGTACATGCGCCGCATACAAAGATCAAGTTACGCCGCATCTGAAGATGGTGTACGAATATTCCAGAATATATTAATCTTGGACCCCACGCGAAGTTAAGTCAATGCGCCGCATCTATCAACTCAATGCGCCGCATCGATCCCTCAGACAGAAACTATAAATACCCCAAGGTCAGACGAATTTAAGAGACCTTTTGTATAACCCTAGAGCCGAATTCAGACGACCAAGCAGCACAAGACACACCTCAAACAAAGATACAAGAGCTGTAAGAAGGTCCTGCATGTATTCAATTCATTAAGTAGTTTTGTTTTATTGTTTTAGTACGCTTTAATTCATCAGGATTGATGGGCTTGTGTCATGTGACTACGGAAGATCATGCACTCCCCTTAATATTGCTTTCCCATTAATTAAAGTTTATATGTTGATGTCTTTGGTGACTTTTATTAGTGCATTGATAACCTCTGTGTCTAGCTGAGTCTTGCTTGGGTCGCCATGCCCCTTCCTCGCCTATTTATTCTAGCGTCTCTAGAAAAGTAGGATAGACATAAGTAATCATTAAGGGTTTACTCGCCGATAAGATTAGAGCCAACGAGAAAGGTTTAATTATATACACTTCATATAAAACTAGCAATAAAACAAGTGACAAGCTATTTAATTATCAGGGCAGGTCTTCTTATTGTCTCGAGTATCTATCTGTGTACGTGTGTGCTAATTGCTGATTCGTGCTCATTAGTTTAGTTTTCTATTTAATTATTGTAACACCCCCAAAATCGGATCCAGCGGAAGCATACATGTAGCTGGGGTGCAACTCAATTGGTATCATAACACAAGTGCAAAGAACGGTTTTCATCTCATTCATTTAGAATAAAATAGTTTAACAAAAATGTTGATTTACATTGTAAAAAGTAGTGCGGAATTAGGCCCTTGAAAATATCATTTAAAACGGTCCCTTATGAATATCAGAGTCTTCTATGACCATGCCGTGCCCTGCCAAAACCTCCAGTAGCGTGCCTTTGCTTAATACCTGAGAATACATGCTAAAGTGTCAACACGAGGTTGGTGAGTTCATAGAGTTTGTATTAAAATGGTTGAAAAAGCCTTCAAAGAATGTTTCCACAGCAAAGGCATTGTAAATCCACTCAGTTCCAAGCCCCGGCCATACAAGACTCGCAACCTGTGTGTTTACAACCCACTGCTAACATATAGTATGATTAAGTCAAATGTGTATACGATATATGCACGCTTAATGTAAAGTTTAATAGCCTACTGAACCTCACGACAAGAATAAGCAAGAATGCTTCATAGCTGGATTATATTCACCCAAGGCCATGAATCGCGGGCCAAGGGTGGGGGTGTCAACCCGATAGTACTATCAATACCTCTCCGTCGGCTCCATCCAGGAGTTAAACAGTGGTGAAAGAATATAGCGTATAGAATAGTTTTCCACATTAAGTCACATATCGTAATAAAACTACACATCATGAGTAAGTGTATAAAAGCGTAGCATAGCATATGAGTAAAATCGTCTTGAGTAATAGCAAACAGTTTAAGCATGTATCTCCCCCAAAGAGTTTAAAACAAGTATTAAAGAGTAAAAGTGGGGCTATGAACTCACCTGGTATGATGATACAACAATGCGATGAATATGAGATGAACGGAACAACAAGGCGCGAACACTAGCCGCAACCTATCATGAATGAATATGTCCTACTTAGATGATGTAGTGAATGCTCATGCATATGTAACCTATACCACTCGTACTATGAAAATAATAGTTATCGTTGATATGTAATATCTTCCAAAACTTGGTAAAAATGTGTTCCACTTGTTACGTCAAAACTAGTCGTGTAATAATGTGTATAAAACGTTTGTGTTAGTCTCGGCGTTTTGAAAACCTTGGTATGTCTTATAATAGTCGAGTTAATAACCCTTTGATCGTACGTGTTCTAACGGGTAAGAGATACGGCTCTCCATGGTTATTACTTGAAAAATATAGTTTCTAGTACGTAATTATATTTCCATTAAAAGCTGTCAAAAACTAATAGTATTTATCGAAGTTTAAACGCGTGTATCTTGTTCGTTATTAGCTTGTTTTCGACGTTCTTTATATCCGTGGCTTCGTATTAACATATACTAACACATTTTCAGTAGCTCGGTTCATCTAGGTCGCGTTAAACGCCTCAGTTTGCCCGTCGAAAATCGTCCAACAGCACGCTATTTTCAGAAAAATTAGTTTTCGTCGTTAAACTTTGAAAAATCATATCTCCTTCGTTATAAGCTCATTTTTATCCCCGTTTTCGGCTACGGCTTCGTCTCGGAATGTATTTTCTAAATATTTGGCCAAAAATTAACCAACACTTACTGAGTTGGCCACGTTTTTAAAATGGAGACAGTAGGTATTTTAACACTTCAAAAAACCACTTTCCTAGTTAGTAACTTGTCCAAAAACCTCACAAACAACAACCAATCATCCCATAGCCTACCATACACCTTCTTAGGGTGTCATGGGTTCCTAAACATCATCTATTAAGTTAATCTACCAAGGATTTACCTATAACCCATCTCTATGGCTCAAAAGTTTAAATAAATGTAAATGGAGTGGTATAGCTTGCATATGCATGTAGATCTAGTATGGAAAGCATATAATCATGAAGACAACTTGAAGAAATTATGAAAAAGAGTTTGACAACTTACTTTGAAAGATTTGTGAGCTTATGGATGAGTACAACCTAATGACCTTGAGTTTATATTTCAAAACTCTAACAAGGATCACCAAATGAACTAGAAAATAGCTTGATCTTGGAAAATCTATGGTTTCTTGCTTGTTTGATGATGAAGGCCGATCCATATGATGAAGAAAGGATGAGAGTGTTTGGCTAGTTTATTTGTAAAGTGAAAGTGTGAAATGAAAAGTATAAGATGCATAAGTCTTTATGGTCTTTATGGTCTTTATGGTCTTTAATAAATCAAGTAATCACATGGGCTAGGGACTAGGGGGGGGGGGGCGGCACACACATGGGTAAAAAGAAGAGTTTGGGCTAATTAAGAAGCTTGTCTCCCCCATTTAAAAGTATTAGTTGTTTTGTGTATACTTTGGGTGTTATCGGGTACCGAGTTATCTTGAAATAAATGTTAACGATGTGAAATAAAATATGACGAAGTTGTAAAAGTTGTAAAATATTATTCCTTGCAAGAATCGGGTGTTAAAATAATTATCGAGTTGAAAATTCGCAAACCGACGTTGTTATAGGCGTTTACCAGAAAATATAGCAATTGGTTTTAAAACACCGGGTAAATTAATAATATAATTTTTATAGCATTATAATGAGTATGAAATTATGTTAGGATCATAGTCGGGAGTGTCGGGTATGTTATTAGTAGTAAAAACTGAGTGGTAACTTTAATTACAAATTAAGTATACGTAAATCGTCAAATGTACTGAAAATGTTAATTTAAAAATCCTACGAGTGGAATAGCATGTAAATGTTATCATGATGATGTGCAGACTAATCCTAGTCCGTATGAAATGTTTCTGAATAAATGATGCATGAATTCGCAGCTAAACCATATTGGTTACGCGAATTTGAATACCCGTAAACCTAGTTTACGTAATGAAGAACGATAATCGTGAATAGTGAATTCTTCCGGGCATGAATAGTGTCATGTGAATAGTAAAATTTCCGAACGCTTCTCAAATTCTCAAACTGACTCCGAAAATGATGAATAGTGAAATGATGAATAGTGATCGGTGAATAGTAAATGATGAATAGTAACTGGTGAATAGTGAATCATCGAGGTTCGGAAAAATGACCTAAAATTTCGGGTTGTGACAGTCTCCCTCCCTAAAAGGAACTTCGTCCCGAAGTTCAGCTCGTTCGTTCTGCGCACACACGTTCTCCTGGTCGGATTTGATGAGGCAAACTTTCCCATCCTCGAGCGTAGCCCTCAAAAGACCTTTCGGTAACCGATTTTTACTTAATCCCACAACTCATCAAACAAGAACTGTCATGGGATTAGGCTAAATCGGTTTAGGTTGTCGATTCAAATTTAATCTCACAACTCATCAAACAAGAACTGTCATGAGATTAAACTGAGTCGGCTGGGGTAACAACTTGGCTCTTAGCTTGATTTTCGCAACTCATCAAACAAGAACTGTCACTAGATCAAGCTAGGAAACAAGTTGTCAAAAATAATGGATTCAACATCCTGAAATGAGGTCTTTTGAAAGATTAGCTCGATTTTGGAATTACTTACATCAATCAAATCAATCTGGACATAATACTATTATAACTACTCTCAGTATTGCAAAATTCATCTCTGAGTCAGACATAGGTGGTCAGGCTATGTCTCACTATCCCGGGTCGAATATAGATGACCAGTCTATATTCCACCGTGGTTCAATAAATTTTGAAATACTTAGCTTAGTTATACTAATACTATGTCCTTCACATTTAAAGGACGTCTCAAAAGACTAAGGCAAGTGACCAAACTCGAGGTCGAATGATAAAACTACATAAGGAAAAGGTGTAACGCTATGACGTGTATGATATGTGAGCATGCTTATGTTATAGTAATCAATGAAAATAAGAAGGTGTATTTAATCTAATAATATGACACAAATCTCAGCAAATGTATCAGCAAACAAACCACAAGTGGGGCATCAGCTTGGCAGGCAGGCACGTGGCGGTCATAGGGTTAAGTTTTCATGAGAGTAGCTATAGTCTAGGTTTTAAAATCACCCAGTTCTCTATAGCCAAGGCTCTGATACCAATCTGTAACACCCCCAAAATCGGATCCAGCGGAAGCATACATGTAGCTGGGGTGCAACTCAATTGGTATCATAACACAAGTGCAAAGAACGGTTTTCATCTCATTCATTTAGAATAAAATAGTTTAACAAAAATGTTGATTTACATTGTAAAAAGTAGTGCGGAATTAGGCCCTTGAAAATATCATTTAAAACGGTCCCTTATGAATATCAGAGTCTTCTATGACTATGCCGTGCCCTGCCAAAACCTCCAGTAGCGTGCCTTTGCTTAATACCTGAGAATACATGCTAAAGTGTCAACACGAGGTTGGTGAGTTCATAGAGTTTGTATTAAAATGGTTGAAAAAGCCTTCAAAGAATGTTTCCACAGCAAAGGCATTGTAAATCCACTCAGTTCCAAGCCCCGGCCATACAAGACTCGCAACCTGTGTGTTTACAACCCACTGCTAACATATAGTATGATTAAGTCAAATGTGTATACGATATATGCACGCTTAATGTAAAGTTTAATAGCCTACTGAACCTCACGACAAGAATAAGCAAGAATGCTTCATAGCTGGATTATATTCACCCAAGGCCATGAATCGCGGGCCAAGGGTGGGGGTGTCAACCCGATAGTACTATCAATACCTCTCCGTCGGCTCCATCCAGGAGTTAAACAGTGGTGAAAGAATATAGCGTATAGAATAGTTTTCCACATTAAGTCACATATCGTAATAAAACTACACATCATGAGTAAGTGTATAAAAGCGTAGCATAGCATATGAGTAAAATCGTCTTGAGTAATAGCAAACAGTTTAAGCATGTATCTCCCCCAAAGAGTTTAAAACAAGTATTAAAGAGTAAAAGTGGGGCTATGAATTCACCTGGTATGATGATACAACAATGCGATGAATATGAGATGAACGGAACAACAAGGCGCGAACACTAGCCGCAACCTATCATGAATGAATATGTCCTACTTAGATGATGTAGTGAATGCTCATGCATATGTAACCTATACCACTCGTACTATGAAAATAATAGTTATCGTTGATATGTAATATCTTCCAAAACTTGGTAAAAATGTGTTCCACTTGTTACGTCAAAACTAGTCGTGTAATAATGTGTATAAAACGTTTGTGTTAGTCTCGGCGTTTTGAAAACCTTGGTATGTCTTATAATAGTCGAGTTAATAACCCTTTGATCGTACGTGTTCTAACGGGTAAGAGATACGGCTCTCCATGGTTATTACTTGAAAAATATAGTTTCTAGTACGTAATTATATTTCCATTAAAAGCTGTCAAAAACTAATAGTATTTATCGAAGTTTAAACGCGTGTATCTTGTTCGTTATTAGCTTGTTTTCGACGTTCTTTATATCCGTGGCTTCGTATTAACATATACTAACACATTTTCAGTAGCTCGGTTCATCTAGGTCGCGTTAAACGCCTCAGTTTGCCCGTCGAAAATCGTCCAACAGCACGCTATTTTCAGAAAAATTAGTTTTCGTCGTTAAACTTTGAAAAATCATATCTCCTTCGTTATAAGCTCATTTTTATCCCCGTTTTCGGCTACGGCTTCGTCTCGGAATGTATTTTCTAAATATTTGGCCAAAAATTAACCAACACTTACTGAGTTGGCCACGTTTTTAAAATGGAGACAGTAGGTATTTTAACACTTCAAAAAACCACTTTCCTAGTTAGTAACTTGTCCAAAAACCTCACAAACAACAACCAATCATCCCATAGCCTACCATACACCTTCTTAGGGTGTCATGGGTTCCTAAACATCATCCATTAAGTTAATCTACCAAGGATTTACCTATAACCCATCTCTATGGCTCAAAAGTTTAAATAAATGTAAATGGAGTGGTATAGCTTGCATATGCATGTAGATCTAGTATGGAAAGCATATAATCATGAAGACAACTTGAAGAAATTATGAAAAAGAGTTTGACAACTTACTTTGAAAGATTTGTGAGCTTATGGATGAGTACAACCTAATGACCTTGAGTTTATATTTCAAAACTCTAACAAGGATCACCAAATGAACTAGAAAATAGCTTGATCTTGGAAAATCTATGGTTTCTTGCTTGTTTGATGATGAAGGCCGATCCATATGATGAAGAAAGGATGAGAGTGTTTGGCTAGTTTATTTGTAAAGTGAAAGTGTGAAATGAAAAGTATAAGATGCATAAGTCTTTATGGTCTTTATGGTCTTTATGGTCTTTAATAAATCAAGTAATCACATGGGCTAGGGACTAGGGGGGGGGGGGGGGGCGGCACACACATGGGTAAAAAGAAGAGTTTGGGCTAATTAAGAAGCTTGTCTCCCCCATTTAAAAGTATTAGTTGTTTTGTGTATACTTTGGGTGTTATCGGGTACCGAGTTATCTTGAAATAAATGTTAACGATGTGAAATAAAATATGACGAAGTTGTAAAAGTTGTAAAATATTATTCCTTGCAAGAATCGGGTGTTAAAATAATTATCGAGTTGAAAATTCGCAAACCGACGTTGTTATAGGCGTTTACCAGAAAATATAGCAATTGGTTTTAAAACACCGGGTAAATTAATAATATAATTTTTATAGCATTATAATGAGTATGAAATTATGTTAGGATCATAGTCGGGAGTGTCGGGTATGTTATTAGTAGTAAAAACTGAGTGGTAACTTTAATTACAAATTAAGTATACGTAAATCGTCAAATGTACTGAAAATGTTAATTTAAAAATCCTACGAGTGGAATAGCATGTAAATGTTATCATGATGATGTGCAGACTAATCCTAGTCCGTATGAAATGTTTCTGAATAAATGATGCATGAATTCGCAGCTAAACCACATTGGTTACGCGAATTTGAATACCCGTAAACCTAGTTTACGTAATGAAGAACGATAATCGTGAATAGTGAATTCTTCCGGGCATGAATAGTGTCATGTGAATAGTAAAATTTCCGAACGCTTCTCAAATTCTCAAACTGACTCCGAAAATGATGAATAGTGAAATGATGAATAGTGATCGGTGAATAGTAAATGATGAATAGTAACTGATGAATAGTGAATCATCGAGGTTCGGAAAAATGACCTAAAATTTCGGGTTGTGACAGTCTCCCTCCCTAAAAGGAACTTCGTCCCGAAGTTCAGCTCGTTCGTTCTGCGCACACACGTTCTCCTGGTCGGATTTGATGAGGCAAACTTTCCCATCCTCGAGCGTAGCCCTCAAAAGACCTTTCGGTAACCGATTTTTACTTAATCCCACAACTCATCAAACAAGAACTGTCATGGGATTAGGCTAAATCGGTTTAGGTTGTCGATTCAAATTTAATCTCACAACTCATCAAACAAGAACTGTCATGAGATTAAACTGAGTCGGCTGGGGTAACAACTTGGCTCTTAGCTTGATTTTCGCAACTCATCAAACAAGAACTGTCACTAGATCAAGCTAGGAAACAAGTTGCCAAAAATAATGGATTCAACATCCTGAAATGAGGTCTTTTGAAAGATTAGCTCGATTTTGGAATTACTTACATCAATCAAATCAATCTGGACATAATACTATTATAACTACTCTCAGTATTGCAAAATTCATCTCTGAGTCAGACATAGGTGGTCAGGCTATGTCTCACTATCCCGGGTCGAATATAGATGACCAGTCTATATTCCACCGTGGTTCAATAAATTTTGAAATACTCAGCTTAGTTATACTAATACTATGTCCTTCACATTTAAAGGACGTCTCAAAAGACTAAGGCAAGTGACCAAACTCGAGGTCGAATGATGAAACTACATAAGGAAAAGGTGTAACGCTATGACGTGTATGATATGTGAGCATGCTTATGTTATAGTAATCAATGAAAATAAGAAGGTGTATTTAATCTAATAATATGACACAAATCTCAGCAAATGTATCAGCAAACAAACCACAAGTGGGGCATCAGCTTGGCAGGCAGGCACGTGGCGGTCATAGGGTTAAGTTTTCATGAGAGTAGCTATAGTCTAGGTTTTAAAATCACCCAGTTCTCTATAGCCAAGGCTCTGATACCAATCTGTAACACCCCCAAAATCGGATCCAGCGGAAGCATACATGTAGCTGGGGTGCAACTCAATTGGTATCATAACACAAGTGCAAAGAACGGTTTTCATCTCATTCATTTAGAATAAAATAGTTTAACAAAAATGTTGATTTACATTGTAAAAAGTAGTGCAGAATTAGGCCCTTGAAAATATCATTTAAAACGGTCCCTTATGAATATCAGAGTCTTCTATGACCATGCCGTGCCCTGCCAAAACCTCCAGTAGCGTGCCTTTGCTTAATACCTGAGAATACATGCTAAAGTGTCAACACGAGGTTGGTGAGTTCATAGAGTTTGTATTAAAATGGTTGAAAAAGCCTTCAAAGAATGTTTCCACAGCAAAGGCATTGTAAATCCACTCAGTTCCAAGCCCCGGCCATACAAGACTCGCAACCTGTGTGTTTACAACCCACTGCTAACATATAGTATGATTAAGTCAAATGTGTATACGATATATGCACGCTTAATGTAAAGTTTAATAGCCTACTGAACCTCACGACAAGAATAAGCAAGAATGCTTCATAGCTGGATTATATTCACCCAAGGCCATGAATCGCGGGCCAAGGGTGGGGGTGTCAACCCGATAGTACTATCAATACCTCTCCGTCGGCTCCATCCAGGAGTTAAACAGTGGTGAAAGAATATAGCGTATAGAATAGTTTTCCACATTAAGTCACATATCGTAATAAAACTACACATCATGAGTAAGTGTATAAAAGCGTAGCATAACATATGAGTAAAATCGTCTTGAGTAATAGCAAACAGTTTAAGCATGTATCTCCCCCAAAGAGTTTAAAACAAGTATTAAAGAGTAAAAGTGGGGCTATGAATTCACCTGGTATGATGATACAACAATGCGATGAATATGAGATGAACGGAACAACAAGGCGCGAACACTAGCCGCAACCTATCATGAATGAATATGTCCTACTTAGATGATGTAGTGAATGCTCATGCATATGTAACCTATACCACTCGTACTATGAAAATAATAGTTATCGTTGATATGTAATATCTTCCAAAACTTGGTAAAAATGTGTTCCACTTGTTACGTCAAAACTAGTCGTGTAATAATGTGTATAAAACGTTTGTGTTAGTCTCGGCGTTTTGAAAACCTTGGTATGTCTTATAATAGTCGAGTTAATAACCCTTTGATCGTACGTGTTCTAACGGGTAAGAGATACGGCTCTCCATGGTTATTACTTGAAAAATATAGTTTCTAGTACGTAATTATATTTCCATTAAAAGCTGTCATAAACTAATAGTATTTATCGAAGTTTAAACGCGTGAATCTTGTTCGTTATTAGCTTGTTTTCGACGTTCTTTATATCCGTGGCTTCGTATTAACATATACTAACACATTTTCAGTAGCTCGGTTCATCTAGGTCGCGTTAAACGCCTCAGTTTGCCCGTCGAAAATCGTCCAACAGCACGCTATTTTCAGAAAAATTAGTTTTCGTCGTTAAACTTTGAAAAATCATATCTCCTTCGTTATAAGCTCATTTTTATCCCCGTTTTCGGCTACGGCTTCGTCTCGGAATGTATTTTCTAAATATTTGTCCAAAAATTAACCAACACTTACTGAGTTGGCCACGTTTTTAAAATGGAGACAGTAGGTATTTTAACACTTCAAAAAAACCACTTTCCTAGTTAGTAACTTGTCCAAAAACCTCACAAACAACAACCAATCATCCCATAGCCTACCATACACCTTCTTAGGGTGTCATGGGTTCCTAAACATCATCCATTAAGTTAATCTACCAAGGATTTACCTATAACCCATCTCTATGGCTCAAAAGTTTAAATAAATGTAAATGGAGTGGTATAGCTTGCATATGCATGTAGATCTAGTATGGAAAGCATATAATCATGAAGACAACTTGAAGAAATTATGAAAAAGAGTTTGACAACTTACTTTGAAAGATTTGTGAGCTTATGGATGAGTACAACCTAATGACCTTGAGTTTATATTTCAAAACTCTAACAAGGATCACCAAATGAACTAGAAAATAGCTTGATCTTGGAAAATCTATGGTTTCTTGCTTGTTTGATGATGAAGGCCGATCCATATGATGAAGAAAGGATGAGAGTGTTTGGCTAGTTTATTTGTAAAGTGAAAGTGTGAAATGAAAAGTATAAGATGCATAAGTCTTTATGGTCTTTATGGTCTTTATGGTCTTTAATAAATCAAGTAATCACATGGGCTAGGGACTAGGGGGGGGCGGCACACACATGGGTAAAAAGAAGAGTTTGGGCTAATTAAGAAGCTTGTCTCCCCCATTTAAAAGTATTAGTTGTTTTGTGTATACTTTGGGTGTTATCGGGTACCGAGTTATCTTGAAATAAATGTTAACGATGTGAAATAAAATATGACGAAGTTGTAAAAGTTGTAAAATATTATTCCTTGCAAGAATCGGGTGTTAGAATAATTATCGAGTTGAAAATTCGCAAACCGACGTTGTTATAGGCGTTTACCAGAAAATATAGCAATTGGTTTTAAAACACCGGGTAAATTAATAATATAATTTTTATAGCATTATAATGAGTATGAAATTATGTTAGGATCATAGTCGGGAGTGTCGGGTATGTTATTAGTAGTAAAAACTGAGTGGTAACTTTAATTACAAATTAAGTATACGTAAATCGTCAAATGTACTGAAAATGTTAATTTAAAAATCCTACGAGTGGAATAGCATGTAAATGTTATCATGATGATGTGCAGACTAATCCTAGTCCGTATGAAATGTTTCTGAATAAATGATGCATGAATTCGCAGCTAAACCACATTGGTTACGCGAATTTGAATACCCGTAAACCTAGTTTACGTAATGAAGAACGATAATCGTGAATAGTGAATTCTTCCGGGCATGAATAGTGTCATGTGAATAGTAAAATTTCCGAACGCTTCTCAAATTCTCAAACTGACTCCGAAAATGATGAATAGTGAAATGATGAATAGTGATCGGTGAATAGTAAATGATGAATAGTAACTGGTGAATCATCGAGGTTCGGAAAAATGACCTAAAATTTCGGGTTGTGACAATTATAACCAAACTGTGCCAGTCTCTCAGGCTGAACCCCCTTGCGTTAGATTAGGTTGTATAACTAACTTAGGATATTAAAATACTGATTAGAATAACTAGATAATACGTTCCACTCTTAGTGATCGAAACTCTGCTCACCATTATATTCATACTGACCGGGTACACTGCTCGTTAAGTGTGTGTGTTATTGATACGTCGGCTAAATATAAATTT
Source organism: Artemisia tridentata subsp. tridentata (assembly GCA_021014915.2). Lineage (NCBI taxonomy): Eukaryota > Viridiplantae > Streptophyta > Magnoliopsida > Asterales > Asteraceae > Artemisia > Artemisia tridentata. The sequence goes on from CP139505.1 coordinate 358,261,648, forward strand.
AAAACTTGAGTAGGCATTAATACTGCTAAACCGCAACGACACATCACGCGCATCAAGTTTTTGGCGCCGCTGCCGGGGAGTGAATTGTTATTATCTGTTAATTTGATTAAGTATTTTAATTAGGTTTTTCTTTTTAGTTTTTTTTTAGATTCTAACCACTAACCCTGTTGTATATTAGATAGATTGCATTCATTGTATAATTTGCATATTTACTGTTTTTGTGTGTTTTTGTTTTCTGTAATTTTTGTTTCTTTTTGTTTGTTTTTATTTTTGTTTTTCTTTTTTCTGTATTTTTCTGCATTCTGCTGTCGTTGTATTGTGCTGATACAAACGATACGGCGTATTGCGTTTAATTTTTATAAAATACAACGCGTTTAATAAATTCGAGTACGACGCATCTTTCCCCAAGATACGGCGTATTCTGTTTTTAATAAGAAATTTTTCTAAACGCTAACGCCATACGACGCATCTGTTTTAACAGATACGGCGTATTTTCTATTTAAATTAAAAACAGTTTTTCGAATTATTAAACAGAAGCGACGCATCGATCTTTATCGATACGGCGCATCTACTAAATCAAAAATCTTGTATTTTGAAACGTAACGAAAATACGGCGCATTAGCTTTTGTTAATACGACGCATTTAATTTAATAAATATAATTGATTTTTGATATTCACTTTGATCGTTTCACTACTCTCGTGCACAAGTTAGTTTACTTTCAGAATAAATGATGGCTTAAGCATCACTATAGAAGATTACATTCTGAACCTAACCAAGAGATGCTAGCTGGAGTGATCAAACCTTCGATGACTGGAAGGTTGTAATAAGACGACAAGAGTAGAGGAAAACTCAGTACTGGTAACATTGAGTATCTTAAATTCTTGAAATAGAATTCCAGGTATCCTTTACAATAATTCACCTAGCCTTAAGGAGAGTTCTCTACGAAACCTCTCCCGAATATTTGACGATAAAAGAAAATTTCCTTTACTTTAATCTAACTATTACATGTTCATGTCTGAAAAGAAAATTTTTAAGAAACAGGTTACTAAAAAGTGAAAATTGCATGCTAAACACTGATATAAACCTCTCTTCTTATAAATTACCTAAATGCAAAACCACCGAATTCCACAACGAAAGTTGTGATTTCCGTAAGAGTTCTTCAGAAATTGATCTATGTAATACATCAGGTTCAAATTATAATCTCAATTTTGTAAGCTTAAAATGATATTTGCTCCTAACCTTGGAATAAATCATTATCCACTAAACAATAAGATTATAATCATTAATAAAACGGATATGCCTATTGCTCTTATCTTGAATTTATATATATCATATGGTATACCGTTTTACCCCAATTTGATGTATAAGGAAATGTGTTGCGGAGGCCAAGGTACGTTCCCTATTTAAATTTTGTTCACTGGCACAACAATACGGCGGATCTTAGTATTCTAAGCGCCGTATCTCTGACTAATTAACACTTATTGACCAGTCAACGAATTTAGATAAATACGGCGCATGATAATTATGCGATACGACGCATCGTATTTGCCCTATAAATATGAAAGAGATGCGCCGGATTTTTACTTTTTACCCAAAATTTACACACAGTTAAAAAAACGCACACCACTTGTCTCGAATCAAACCCTTTAATCTGAGTTCTTGACCGAATCCTAAGCATGATATAAGGTAATAATCCTATTTAATTTTGTTTAAATTTAAAATTAGGTTTTATGCAATATATCGATTTTGATGGAAAATTTAGGGGATTTGATTAGAACTTGGACTAGATGATTTCCCCTATATTAATTTTGGATAGATCATTGAATTTCAAACCGATTTGATTTGAATAAAAATTAGGGTTCGGGGAGATTGTTTTTGAATTTTGGTGGGAAAATGAAATCGTTGTGGTAAAAGGAACTTTTAGATTTTGATATATGGGTAAATGGAACCGTGATGTTGAGTGGGAGTTTACGTCGCGAGGCCGGATTCTTGGAAAACGTGCCTGACCCCCTTTCTTTTACACTGATACATTGCTAGATGCGGCGCATCTAAGTTACTTGATACGACGTAACAACCTATTTTTAATTAATATATTTCCACTATTGTTGCGACGTATTACGTAATTTAGATACGACGCATCCTCCATACGCCGTATTTTATTTATTGGATACGCCGTATTAGTAATTGTTATTGCGTGCTCCGCATCTCTTTTATTTTGTGCAACTAAGATACGCCGCATTGCTTCATCAAATGCGCCGTATCGACCATATTTCAGAACTGTTCTCTAACCTTAAAATTTATTTCAGATGGCATTACCAGTTGTTGAACGCAGGCATTTGTGGCCCCGTTTTGAAACCATGGGACTTACACCAGAAACTGAGGCTGACTATGAAAGGAGACTAAGGGCGATTTTCTTTAGGAAAATCTTTAGGGTTTCGGTTTTGGATTTTGAGGGTGTTGGTATGATTAACGGAGGGAATGCTGCTGGTAGTCTTCGTGATAGGTTAGAGATGGTGGTGAGGAATGAGGATGACGATGTTGTGTTTAGATTGTATGCATGGGAGAGGTTGTTTGGTATTGATGAGCCTCTGATTAAGGAGCTCATGCTAGAGTTCTTTAGTACGGTTTATTACAGGGAGACTGATGTGGAGTTAGATACAGCTGATGCTCTGGTGTTTAGGTTAGCTGGGGTACACAGACAGATGTCGATGCAGCAGTTCATTTTGGCCATGGGATTACATACTGAGGAGGAGATAGGATCTGCTGGGTTTGCAAGATACTGGACTGAGAGCTTACGGGTAGTTCCAGATAGGATGTTGCTTGGTGATTACTGGGAGAGGATATCCTCTGGGGGTGATTCCACCACTACCACCCCATCCTACACACTCATCAGAGAGCCTTTGAGGAGATTGTGCCACCGGATGATTGCGTTGACCATTGCTGGAAGAGGTCAGTTACCTGAGAAGGTGACCACTCTTGATCTCTTCCTTCTCAGGAGCATGGATGAGGGATTGGTGGTGAACATCCCTCACTTTTTGGCATATTTCCTTCATAGAGGCGCTTTAGGGAGAGACAGGAGGAGCCCGATGACCGGGGGACATTTTGTGTCTAGATTGGCCCGACATTTTGGTGTGATTGGTGATGAGATCCCTGCTGGTTTAGAGATTGAGGTGACCAGTTTGCCGGTTATTGGTCAGGATTATCTGGTTAGGTTAGGGATTTGTGAGATGATCATGGGGGGATGCTATTGGGTAGCATTGGGTCCCGTTAGACCAGTAGAGGTAGAGCCGGAGCAGGGAGATCCCCAGAGAGCTCCAGCTGCTGCTCCAGCTCAGGAGGAGCCACAGGTACCCCCGCCACCAGTTGTACGTACTGTCGGTCAGAGAGTAGAGCGAGCTGAGGAGGAGGTGAGAGCTTTGAGGGGTATAGTTGACGGTATGAGGGCTGACGTTGCTATAGTCAGGAGGGATATAGGTTGGCTAGTTGGGAGTGTGAGTCAGATTCTGGAGCATCAGGGCACGAACCATACTCGCCCAGATGGTACTTACGTTAGAGGCATGATGAGATACTCCCGGCTCCCTTCACATGGCACACGCAGAGTCCGACCTAGGACCGATGATGCTAGCACCTCAGAGAGTCGCTCGGCTGAAGGAGACGACTCCCCACATCCTTGATTTCATGTGTTTGAATTTATAGACATCGTTCCTCGTACATTTTTACTCTTTTGGGATTGTACTAAATACTATTATCATGTGTTTATTTAATGTTTCAGTTTATGTTTCTTATTATGTTTGATGGAGACTGGCATTAAGTTCAGCATGAGTGAACGAGAGAACCCGAGAGGTAAACCGTGAAACGTGCCAATTTTACAACAGACTGTTAACAGTCTGTTTGGTAACTACATGCGCCGCATTTAGTGAAACAGATGCGACGCATCCTATCCTTTATTTTATTTTATTTCATATTTATTCCAGGCTCGATACGGCGTATCTTCTTTCATAAGATACGGCGTATCGACTGACCTGATGATTTACAGTTTAATTTTTTAGGTTTTATTTTTACTAACTACTAATGTATTATGCAAGTTTGAACCTTCTTAACTCAGGTGTGTTAAAGTCTAAATGGTATTATAGATTCCTACATTTTTGTGGATACATCATTTATGAAGCTCAAACGTTCTCATCCACAAGAAAGTTGATTTTTGCTCTTATACGAATAATGGAGGATCATACCGAGCAAATCTCAGGGGAGTTTTTCTGTTCTAATTCTTTTATTTTCCAGTTTTTAACGTTTGACACAAACAACGAGGACGTTGTTTAACTTAAGTGGGGGGATGGAGAATTAGAGCACTTACTTGTCCTAAACTTTTTCAAAATATGCTTAAAATGCGCTTAATATATCAAAATTTAAAATTTTTTTTAGCATGTTTTTGTTTAAAGTCTAAATTACATAACCGCACACATAACTCTATTCTTTCAAAAATATTAAAACTTTAGTGTGCCGGTGACTTGTAAACTTTAGAACTTGGCTTGTATACTATTTGAGACCACCATAATGAGTATTATCTATATAATTGGAGTGACTTGTCTAAATTGGTAAATTTCTAGGATTACATCCAAATAGCCTTTATAGGTTATGTGATATTAACTAACTACACTGGTTAGTTAACCCCCGTATAAACCCTTTGTTTACTCTCACTTTTAGAGTAAGATACCCCTAGAAAAACCCTCAGAGCCATTCCTTTCGTTTCTTACATCTTTGTTATAATGTTTCGATACACCCTTACACCTTAGCCTACCCTGTAGATTAAAATCCGCGGTTAATTGCTTTAGGCAAAGTGTGTTTCCTTACATTACCTGTGTTCGCGTGCGTAATTCATTATCTTTGGTTAGGTCGGGAAATTGCACAATGCAATTGGTATGAAAGTAAATATTGTATAACTTTTAGTTTATTTTTTGTGTGTTTGCTACTTTCACTATTACAGTTATTTCTGAAAGTATAAAGAGTATGGAAAAATTATCCGGAAAAATAGTGATAGAAAAGTTGTGAAATTTTACACATATATGTTGATGTCAAAAAAAAAAAAAAAAAAAAAAAAAAAAAAAAAAAAAAAAAAAAAAAAAAATCCGAAAAAAAATAGAAAAGAAAAAGAAAAAGGAAAAGTTGGAAGTTTGTTTTAACCAACTTATGTAAAGTTTTGTATTAAGTGGGAGATATCACCCCTATTTGTTGTTGTATATTATATTTATGGATTGAATGGGAGTTGGCCGTAATGGGAACGCCAACTAAGGTTATTCTTTGATTGAGATTTTGTTGAGTATAATTCGTGTCTACCTATAGCGTGTGTTTCAAGTGTTAAAGCGTGAGTTATTCAATGATATGAGTCTTATTCATGGGATGATTGGGAAAGTGATTAACCACACTTAGGATTTTAATTTATCTGTTTTGTTTATTTTTCATTTTACGCCAATTTGTATCCCAAATATTATCCATACCCTATATCATTCTTCATCCAAACCTTTGATTTATTGAGATTAGGGATTTGAGCAATCTTAAGTATCGTAGTCGTGGATTCGGCTATGTATTTATGATTTTGTCGCCCTTTTTGATATAATATTATTGGTGAAGATTACTTGTTCCTATCTTTAGCCCATTCGAGTTAAGGAATTGAGCAATTGCAAGTATCGTGGTCGTGGATTCGATCATGTATTTGTAATTTTGTCGCCTTTTCTGGAATATGAGATCGATAGAAATTAAAAAGGATGATCAACCCTTAACCAACAAACCCTTTTTACCGCTTTAGACTTGTTACTCCTTGGCTTTAGTGGGGGAGATGCGTATACTTGCCAAGCCTATGATAGAATATTCGTCACGACTAAGCAACTAAACGATTTAGAATTGTTTTACATTAAAAATTATTTTGGTTTCTACTTCGTTAAGTGTTTGGTTGTGTGATTATGACAAAACGAATACGTGCTTAAATATAAAAATAAATCCTAATATCTTTTAGGATACATTTTCATATGATTAATTCTAAGGTTTACTTGGGGACAAGTAAAGTTCAAGTGGGGGGATATTTGATGAACTCAAATAAGTACATTTTATTATCATCATTTATCCTATTTATTTGACTTGTTTTATTATATTATATATGAGAATCGATACATTAATGTTTACTTTAGTAATTCTCAGGTAAAAACAAGCATTATGTGAAACTTGGCGATTTTGGACTAATTATGGAGCAAAACAAGCGAGATGTCAAAAGTCTACTGAAATCCAGAAGATGCGCCGTATCTCACTCAACAAATACGACGCAATATCATACTTAGATGAATTCGAAGACCATTGCCTGACTTTGAAGAATGCGCCGCATGCAATTCTGTCATGCGCCGCATATGAAACTTTGGTCAAAGAAGAAGATCAAGCTCGTTCTACTCCAGATACGCTGCAATATACTTCTAACATACGGCGTATCACTATCAAGATTTCACCAGTTACAATCCAAGACAGCTAGAGTACATGCGCCCCATACAAAGATCAAGTTACGCCGCATCTGAAGACGGTGTACGAATATTCCAGAATATATTAATCTTGGACCCCACGCGAAGTTAAGTCAATGCGCCGCATCTATCAACTCAATGCGCCGCATCGATCCCTCAGACAGAAACTATAAATACCCCAAGGTCAGACGAATTTAAGAGACCTTTTGTATAACCCTAGAGCCGAATCCAGACGACCAAGCAGCACAAGACACACCTCAAAAAAAGATACAAGAGCTGTAAGAAGGTCCTGCATGTATTCAATTCATTAAGTAGTTTTGTTTTATTGTTTTAGTACGCTTTAATTCATCAGGATTGATGGGCTTGTTTTATGTGACTACGGAAGATCATGCACTCCCCTTAATATTGCTTTCCCATTAATTAAAGTTTATATGCTGATGTCTTTGGTGACTTTTATTAGTGCATTGATAACCTCTGTGTCTAGCTGAGTCTTGCTTGGGTCGCCATGCCCCTTCCTCGCCTATTTATTCTAGCGTCTCTAGAAAAGTAGGATAGACATAAGTAATCATTAAGGGTTTACTCGCCGATAAGATTAGAGCCAACGAGTAAGGTTTAATTATATACACTTCATATAAAACTAGCAATAAAACAAGTGACAAGTTATTTAATTATCAGGACAGGTCTTCTTATTGTCTCGAGTATCTATCTGTGTACGTGTGTGCTGATCGCTGATTCGTGCTCATTAGTTTAATTTTCTATTTAATTATAACCAAACTGTGCCAGTCTCTCAGGCTGAACCCCCTTGCGTTAGATTAGGTTGTATAACTAACTTAGGATATTAAAATACTGATTAGAATAACTAGATAATAGGTTCCACTCTTAGTGATCGACACTCTGCTTACCATTATATTCATACTGACCGGGTACACTGCTCGTTAAGTGTGTGTGTTATTGATAAGTCGGCTAAATATAAATTTAAAACTTGAGTAGGCATTAATACTGCTAAAACGCAACGACACATCACGCGCATCACCTCTTCTAATAACAGCACTTGCAGCACTAATGGAGAAGTTAATACTACTAAAGCAGATAATACTGCTCATGGAGTTTCTACTGCTAGCACTCAAGTTAATACTGCTTACTCTACAAATATTGATAACTTGAGTGATGCTGTTATTTGTGCATTCTTTGCTAGTCAACCTAACAGTCCTCAACTTGTACATGAGGACTTCCAACAAATCCATCCAGATGACATGGAAGAGATGGATTTGAGATGGCAAATGGCCATGTTAACTATGAGGGCCAGAAGGTTTTTGAAGAATACAGGAAGGAAGCTTACTGTTAATGGCAATGAGACTATAGGCTTTGATAAGTCTAAAGTGAAGTGTTACAACTGCCACAAGAGGGCACATTTTGCTAGGGAGTGCCGAGGTCCAAGAAATCAAGACAACAAGAACAAGGAAAGCTCAAGAAGGAGTGTGCCTGTGGTAAAAACTACTTCCATAGCTTTGGTGTCATGTGATGGTCTTGGTGGATATGACTGGAGTAATCAGACAGAGGAAGGGCCTAATTATGCACGCATGGCTTACTCATCTTCAAATTCTGATTCAGAGTATCCAATGGTTCTACTTGTTCAAAATCTTGCTTGGAAACTGTTGAATCTCTTAAATCTCAAAACGATAAACTATTAAAAGATTTTAAGAAATCTGAGTTAATGGTTCTAGCTTATAGGACAGGTTTAGAGTCAGTGGAAGAAAAACTTGAATTTTATAAAACAAATGAGTCTATTTATGAATAAAAGATTAAGGGCTTAAAATTAGAAATTCATGTAGGAGAAATAACTATTAGAGACCTTAGGAAGAAGCATGAAATAATTCAAAAAAAAAAGATGGCATTCAACTTAATGTAGATAAATTTGAAAATGCATCTAAAAATTTAAACAAGCTCATAGAGTGTCAGATTGTACAATTGCAAGAAAGGTTTAGGCTATGAAAGTTATAATGCAGTTCCACCTCCCTACACAGGAAAATTCATGCCTCCAACACCTGACTTGTCTTTTACTGGTTTAGATGAGTTTGTTAATGAGCATGCAGTTGAGAACTGTAAAGCTATGTCTAGTGAAGAAGAACCTAAGGTAGTTAGGAAGTATGACGATACCCCAACTAATGAAGAATGGGTGTCAGATGATGAGGAAAAGGATTTGTGTCAACCTAAAACTGAAAAGAAAACAGTTAGGCCTAGTATTGTAAAGATAAAGTTTGTCAAATCTAAACAACAAGGAAAAACTGCTAGGAAAATTATTAAACATGTTGAGAAACCTAGGCAAAACACTCACAGTCCAAGAGGCAATCAAAGAAATTGGATCAATATGATGTCTCAAAAACTAGAAAGAAATTTTGAGATGTTTAATAAGGCCTATTATGTGTGTAGAAGCTTTGATCATTTGCAGGTTGATTGCAATTACCGTAAAAAACAGTTTCAAAATCAAAGGATGGTAAAACCTGTTTTGAACAATGCTCAAAGGGTGAATCATCAAAACTTTGCTAAAAAGACTCACCCCTGTGCTAAAAAGAACATGGTTCCAAGAGCAGTACTAATGAAGTCTGGCTTAGTATCAATTAATAATGCTAGACAAAATATTTCAAAACCAGCAGTATTGGTTAATACTGCTAGACAAGTTAATGATGCTCACTAAAAAACAACAGTGAATGTTGCTTGATCAATGTTACATCTTTCTAAAATAGCACATTCAACTGTTAAAAGGCCCATTCATAAAAACACAACATTTAAAAACAGTAATATTAATCAAAGGGTTAATACTATTAAGGGAAATAATGTTAATGCTGTTAAGGCCTCAGCTTGTTGGGTTTGGAAACCAAAGCATAAAGTTTTAGACCATGTTTCTTAACACAACAGTTCATCAATCACCCAGAAAAAGTTTGATTATATTGATGCACAAGGCAGAACCAAGTCAGTGATGGCTTGGGTCCCTAAAAGAAAAATGATTTTCTTACCTAATGTGCAGGGCAATCCACTAATGGATTTATAGGATTAAGGAGTAATTGATAGTGGATGCTCAAGGCACATTACAAGAAACATGTCCTATCTAACAAACTATGAAGATATAGATGGAGGATATGTTACTTTTGGAGGGAACCCCAAAGGAGGGAAAATCACAGGAAAAGAAGTCAAGAATGCAAGCACACCTATGAAAACTCAAAAACCTATGATCAAGGATAAAGATGGTGAAGAAGTTAATGTTCATATGTATAGGTCAATATTGATCCCAGTTGAACTAGATCGAATTCCGTAGCTTGTAAAAGGTTTAGTTATATTAGATAAATCTAACACAACTATAATAGAAACTTTGTTTGAATGTATTAAAGATTATGGGAAACCTAATCTTTAATATTTAGAAGAATTATTAATGAAACAGTAATTCATTGAACACACAATTCAACAAATAAGCTCCAATATTATTAATGATAATAATACGAATACTCTCAAAGTATTAGGGTTACAAAGACCTTGAAGCTACGAATTATATGTTTTTGATATATCTAAATCTATGCCCTAGGACCTCCTTTTATACATCAAGGAGTCCTACTCGGCTTACAATACTTTCCTAAGTATATCAAATCTTTTCTATAAATATCTAATACATATCACATAAGCAGTACTAAACAAATGCCTAACAGTACTAACTTACACTAACAGTTGTAACTAGCAGTCTTAACATTGAACAACACTAAGTTTGTACTAGCAGTCGTAACTTTGCACTGGCAGCTGTAACTTCACTTAGCATATATTTATTGAAGTTCCTCAGCAGCACTAACTTCATCTGAGTAGCAGTAACACCAATATGAGCAATAGTTGATCAAACAGCATCAAGAAGGCCTTTAATCCCAACAATCCTCCCCTAAACTTGACATTCTTTTCCAAAATCATCAAGTTTCTTCATTTAAATCTGTTTATATCTGTTTTTATACGTTTTCGTCTGTTTTTATACGTTTTCGTTCATTTTTATACGTTTTCATCTGTTTTTATATATTTTCGTCCGTTTATATAAGTTATCATTTATTTTTATACGTTTTGTCTGTTTTTATTACATTTTCATATGTTTTTATCTGTTTTTAAACGTTTTCATACGTCTTTAACGGTTTTTATACGTTTTCATCCATTTTTATACGTTTTCATCCATTTTAAACATTTTCTTACGCTTATTTTTTGTTTTTATACGTTTTTTTTACGTTTTCATACGGTTTTGACCGTTTTTGTATGTATGATAATGTAAGAAAAATGGATAAAAACGGACGAATACATATAAAAAAGGATAAAAATGTATGAAAACGTATAAAAACGGATAAAATCGTATGAAAATGTAAGAAAAATAGACGAAAACGTATAAAAGCGGATGTAAACATATAACAACGGATGAAAACATTGGTTGATGAGGGGGACTATGGCGGTTCGAACCCCAAGATTACTAATGAGACAATTATCTTGGTGGATGAGGAAGATGGAGGGGTAAGCAAATCCCTAGTACAAGTATTACTCCTATGGTAGCTAGGATTAATGACCTTGAAAGTCAAATGTTGGAGGGGAAACTTGTGTTTGTGGATGATCATGGAAAACCGTCGGAAATGAAGGTAACGAATGAGGCATCGGCTAGCAAGCCTAGTACTTCTTTGGGGGACCAACTGGAAGAATCTGATGAGGATGAAGTTGAGTTGAAGATGATCTTGATTGCTATTCAGGTTTATGATTTATCTGAACGGATGCAGGCTTTTTGTAATCAATTTGATATCCGTCTTCCTGGTCGTGTTAGGAAATAATTTTCCTTCTTTGTGTTTAGTTCATAAGATTGGTATGTCTCTCTTATTATTGTTTAGATTTGAAGCACAATTGATGCGTTTGTTTTGCCGTTTATTGGGCCGAGGTGAGGGATTTCACTTTTGTCCGATATACTTAAACGTTTTTTAAAGTAATACGGAGTATATTTAACAGGGGCAATCATTCATAGCCTGTAACTGTATTACATGAGGTTAAACACAAGTTAACATATAAATTAAAAAGTCACGGTTTAACAAATTGAATATTAGAATCACATCAATTTTTATGAACCAAAATTCTGTGCCGATGATATCAGCTTATTACTAGCTAATGCGTTATTTCTTTACCCGTGTGAGTGAGTGACGAATGAATGCATGAATACTATTTTAACGTAGCCGGTCTATTCGACATCCGTATTTAATTATCCTTACGACTCTGTACGGGCGTAAATGACAAAACTGATATGGTATAAAATTAACCGATAACGAGTGAGGTAATATTATTTATCTAACAGAGATTTTGGTTTTAATAAATTATAGGTTAATTAAATGATGATCCATTGGATAGTTTTATAAAAATTGATTCATAGGAGACGTATGAGAATTTGTCTCAACTTATAAACAGGATATATATGATCGATAGTAAAGAAATTTAGTGCATATTAGTTGTACAAGATTTTAAATATATAAAATTCAAATGTGTATGAACGTTTAGCAATCACCATTTTGATGTAGAACAGTAGCAGATCGCCGCTGACCAACTTTTTTGATTTCTAATGAGTAGGCATAACCTTTTCTGGTCTCTGATAATTAGTGACCACCTTTTTGCCACCAAGAGTCGATAGCAGCCGACCATATTTCGGTCACTAAAAGATGTTATATGAGCCGTTACATCACATGAACCTAGTTCACGATGTGAGTTAAACGTTAAATTAGCGACTATTCCTTTCTGGTTACAAACCTAGGGATGAATGGCTGTCACTAGATTTCTGACGACTATAGTTTGCTTTCTTGCATTAGTCAGTAATGAAGTGACAAAAAGGGAACACTAACTTTAGTAGTTAAGCATCTTTAGTTCAGTGACAAATTTCTTTCATTAATAAGAAGGATCAAGAAGGATCCTTGTAGTTTTCAAAATCGGGATCCTACCTAGCATCATTTTTGTCTTTGTAAGATCGTGATCGTAAGATCGGATCGGGATCCTAAGATCCTACTATAATGCTATTTTTTAATGATCTTTGTAATATTATTCAAATCTACAAATTACTATATATTATAAACAAGAAATTATAAGAATATTTTATGAAAATGTTGTTCTAAATTATGAATATGAAATGTTTAAGAAGAATCACACGTTGTTTTTTAAATTATAAAAAACATAAACCATAAATTTCTAGTTTTTTAGTTTGCGGTTCGAGAAAAGTAATATTGGATCGGAGTAGATCTTAAGATTCAATGGTTAAGATCGGGATCCTATAAGATCTTAAGTTTATTAAGATCCTACGTAGGATCCGGATCGTTTTTGCTTCGTAGAATCGTAAAATCGTAAGATCCTAAGATCAGGATCGGGATCTTAACAACTATGCTTTCAATAATAAGAAGGATCTTTGTAGTTTTTCTTTCTTGTTTTTAGAAAAAGAAAAGGAATGATGCATTGAGTATTGACATTCAATAATGTTGGAGTGAAGTGGACGGGTACAACATCATGATGAACTAATTAGATCCACAACTAACTTATACATTACTTGAATACGGACTAAGTCGAAACAAAAACCAACCAAAGGTAAAGTACCTACACATTACTACTACAACACAATTGAGATTGGCTTGTTGTTCGGTGAGAGGATTTCATCATGTACTGCATCAATTTCAAGAAAGGTTAAATACTCGATCCTTTTCTCGGGCAATTCTATATCATTTTTATCGTAACTTAACTATTTTGCTCGCAACAAGCTATTTTATATATCGGGTGTTTAATCATGCTTATCTATGCATCAGAAGAGAGCATGTCGTAAAGGAATGAAAAGCGAAAAATGCATGCTTAAAAGGATAAATTGGGAACTATTTCACGATAACAACGTACCAAAACGTAAGATAGGAAACACATAAATCCATTGGTACCGCAAATCGTCAACGGACTATTTAGGGGTGACAAAGTTGGTAAAAGCTTTGTGACTATCATTACCAAAGTGTTGGATGTCTCAATTTCAAATCTTCTTATTAGGGCAAAAAACTACTGTATAATATAGCCACACCAAAGTGTTGGATGTCTCAATTTCACATAAAAAGATTTTACACAGTTTATCTGTTTCGAAAAAATAAATTGTTGAGATTTTGTAAATCTTTCTTCTCTTCATTGGACAGTAGAGAGCGCAATTGCTTCAATTTTTTTTTTTTTACGCCTCTCATTTTTTTTTTTTTTTTTTTTTTTTCTCCAAATAAAAACTCCACAATAAAATATAAATGACAAATAAAATTGGTTGAGCAAACATACGAGCAGGGACAGAAATGGAATACTAGAAACTGAGCTACGTAAGATTCTTTGGAGTATTTGATCGACTTAGGGGCCTACTAAAATTTTAAGCCGTACGTACGGTGTTGTGTTGAAGTACAACCATTGACATTCATACCATGAGTTACGTAAGATTCCTTGGATTATTAGATCGATTTCTAAAATGCATGACACCGTTCTACTTTAAATATAATGATTTTTTTAACTTGTGTCATTGGGCACAAATTAAGCATACTAAAAAGTACAAAAAATTACTCAGAGACCCACAAACAAGTACTGACAAATGTATCTTTGTGTGGATCCCTGAGTCTTTTTTTATTAATCCCATAATACTTTTAGTGTGCATAACTTGTGCCCTATGACACAAGTTAGAAAAACCCTAAATATAAATAATATTATAGCAACTTCTAGTCCATCACAATGATTATAATAACTTAGAAGGAAATTGCCATGTCTTTTCCTTAGCTTATTAAGTAATAATAATAATAATAATAAAATAATAATAATAATAATAACCGAATTGCCGCCTCCATCGGTCGGCCACGCCGTCATGTGCTGTTATAAGTTTTGACAATCGTAAGAAGAAAAAAAAATCACTCATTTATAGTTTATCCACTAGCTATTACTGGGTGCAATAAAAGTCTTAAATTCTTATATAGATAACCATCTTTAGCTTTATCCTTTTTTTTTTTTTTTTTTTTTTTTTTTTTTTTTTTTTTAATAATAATTATCATTTTAGTTTCCAATTCAAGCTTTCGCAATTTAATCGCTCGAATTGTGATTGATAATGAGACGGTGAATGTTGGCCCAAGCCTGAGTTTGGGCTTGAGGACCATTAGGGTTTCTATGCACGTATCATTATATATATATATATCATATGGTGGGTAAAATCTATAGATATTGTATGTACTAATCGAAACAACACATTATTGTTTTTCAATTCATAAACCACTCATTATGCTCTAAAAATTCTCACATGTTACTTCCTGTGGTTGCAGAATCCTGCAGTGTCAATCATTTTGTCTAATAGCCGTATGTTTTTAAGGTTATCTCTTTGCAGCGTCCATTCTTGTAACACCCCCTAAATTATGAGATAACAATGGAAGACTAATCGGGGTATTACGGGGAGGATCGAAGTCATAATCTTAGAAAACAGCTCAAATGAGGCGTTTTGAAAGTATTTGTCATTCATATAATAATTCAGTTACAAAAGTGATATATCAGAGTTGTGAAATACATAAAAGGAGTAGCAGTTTGAATTGAATGACATAATTTATTTTAAACACCATAAAAACTATAAGTTTATTGCCCGCTCCGTGCCTTGACTGCTCCGTTAATTACCTGAGATAAACATGCTTAAAAGTGTCAACACAATGGTTGGTGAGTTCATAGAGTTTATAAGTAAACAATTTATTTCAATAAATTCCAATGGTGTGTGAGGTGGAGGTTGAAATAAATACCAGTAATTACTGAAGTAAGTAGAGAGTTGCGTTGGGTAAAAACCATAAGTAAATCATATATAAAATCAGTTAAACACAGGTGTAGGATTTTATGCGAATTATAATCATAATTTGAAATGGTGGTAGTATCGATTGCGTGAGATTTACAATCATAATTTGGAGTGGTGGTGGTGGTGGCGATTGCATGAGATTTACCATCATAATTTGGAGTAGTACTATTACAGCTGTATATATATATATATCTACATATTATATATAACAGGATGCGTACGACGTCATCAAATGCATGATTGATGAATAAGCGCTTGATTGATGAGTAATCATGCTCTTATTCCACCTAAGCAGTCCACCTAAGCAAGATTTGACCAAATTTTCGAAGGTTTGACCTTTAAATCCGAAATTTTAAAAAATGACCATAGTGAGATTTGAACATGCATCTTTAGGTTAACATGGAAACGTCTCAACCAATGGAACCAAGCCATTGATTGTGATGAAGCACCTAAAACAAAAAAGATATACTAGACAAAAGAGCAATTTAAATTATCAAGCATATCTTTTCCTTAAATATAGTTCTGCAATATTAATTATATGAGATAATTAGGAGAATCCCTACAAGTTAGCCAACCCTAATCAAAACATACAGGAAAAAAAAATATGCACTTCATTCATAATATATTTTTTCTTCTAATGTTCGGTTTACAATTTTTTTTTCTTCATCACAGTTTGCAACCATGAATGCTTGACATCTCATGTAATGTTTCTTTGATCTATTAATTAAAATTATGCATTATTCTAATTAAATATAACAACTCTTTTTCTTCATCACAGGTTTGCAATATTTTTAGTTAATATCCACCTTTTATTCATTGATCACACAAAACCATCATCTAATTCCTTTTTTTTCCTCTAATGCTCATCTACTGACTTTTTTAGGTGTTCATGTATTAGAGCCAATTAATTATAATTTGCCAGGTTTGTGAGTTGTTATTTTATAGAAAATAAATTGATTCATTTGTTTGATTGTGAACAGGTTATTGGGTACTCCTCTTCTTATTTGGATTATTGTTATTTATTTATTTCATTAATACTGTTGGCTCAAGAAAATTAATACTGTTAGCTTTATCGGATATATTATTAGTACTGCCAGCTTTGTCATGCAATTTTTTTATTACTCTTTATTCATTTATCTTTTATTTTTATTTATTTATTTTTTTTTGTTTTTTGTTTTTTGGTTTGTGAATTAGGCTTATTGAGAGACTATTCATGGCAAAAACTGCTGATTACACACCCATTAATATCTAATCAGGTATATTTGATTTCCAATAAGTTTCTTTATTTTGATTATAAAAGCCAAATGCATTGTGTGTGGACCTCATACACCAATCAAGGCGGATGGTTCTTCTTCATCAGATGTGGTTTTGGGGTCAAGGATGCGTAATGATTTAAAATTGATTTAATATATGTACTTAGAAACAATGGCCGTATAGATAAGGTAATCTCATTGGTGCATAATGTTTTGGAATAGAAACAAGTGCTGGAAAGAGTGGTATGTTTCTTTATGCAGTCTCTCTTCTTTTTTATGTTTCTAGGTGTTTGGATGTGTGTTTAAACAACAATGTTTTCTTTTATTTTGTAGCTCTACTAATCACTTATTGTTTGATTTCATCTAAATGCAGACTATGAGACAATCTGTAATGTTTTGTTTGTTTGGTGGCTTGACAATTCGATATTCAGATGTCATTCGCCGTGAAGAAGTAGAAAGGTGCAAAGGAGACTGATGCAATTGATTTGATATAAAGGGTTGATGACCATGGGTCCTATTCCGACTCCGATAATCAGAAAGGTTTTCCTTTTCTTGACTGAACTTTAAGAAGAAGATCAATTGTTATTACAACGAACTTTAAATAAGCAGTTAAGTTGTTTATGAAAACTCAAGTGTTGCTGCAATAAGGTGTTTTGGATAAGCAGTTTCTACCAAAAATTCAAAATCTTTATTCAAACCAGCTTATTGCACTTATAAACTAGATACGTAGCTTGGATAACCAATAAAAATTACCTTCAAAACTGTCGCGATAGCTAGATATGTGGTTCAAATAAGCAATCTGAACACCCTTTTAATTCGTCTTATCGTTTATTGTATAGTCTTTAATATCACTGATCAAGAAGGAAACAAAATTACGGACGAAGAAGTGTTGGAATATGTTCGTAAGGTAAGCTTTGTGTGTTTATAGCTCATTTTAACCCACTTGGAATACTTTTCTAATTTATCAAAGTTTTATGGTCACGAAAATATAGCAGATAAAAATGTTATCAATTTTATGTGTATAGTCAATTTTACTTGGTTAGGGTGTTTATATTATCTTAATTAGCCTGCTTATGTGCTTATTGTTCATGCATATAAAGTCATTTTTTAATAGAGATCAACTCATCAGTAAACTTACTGTAGAAGTGTAAAAATGGGTGGTGCGGGTTATATGTCATACGGGTCGCGCTAGAGCCATGTCTATCTTTTGTTATTATGATATTATACGTATTTAAGTTGTGTCATGCAGACTGTAATACCTATACTGATAGCGTATGGGCTAATTAAATTGTGATTGCTTTGATTGTGCAGTATAAGTTTTGTGTTATCGATTCCTCTAATCTGTAGGGTTCATCAGTGTCACTTTACACTCGATATGGCACTACATCAGTATAGATATGGAAAAGTTGTGTCATGCAGGTAGTACCAGAAATTAAATTGATATTATACGTATTTAAGTTAGAGATAACCGTTTTATATGGTCTATGTCTATATAAGCACTACATGCAGGCACTACATCAGTATAGATATGGCACTATATCAGTATAGATATTATACATATCTAACTGTTAGTTGACGTTGGCATGAATTAAATTGATATTATTCCTCAGTATACAAACTCATATAGATATCGGGTATGAGATTGGCACTACATCAGTATACAAACTCATATAGATATGGAAGTACATCAGTATAGATATGGGACTACATCAGTATAGATATGACACTACATCAGTATACAAATTCATGCACCTTTACCTAAAATTCTGTCATGCAGCTAATAAGCCTTAGAAAATCATCAAATTTGGTTTAGTATGTGTCACGAGTAGAGGACTCGATATGGAAC
Organism: Artemisia tridentata subsp. tridentata; assembly: GCA_021014915.2. Classification (NCBI taxonomy): domain Eukaryota; kingdom Viridiplantae; phylum Streptophyta; class Magnoliopsida; order Asterales; family Asteraceae; genus Artemisia; species Artemisia tridentata. The sequence goes on from CP139505.1 coordinate 358,280,102, forward strand.
ATAAACGCAATAGTACCAGAAAGTGAAACTGATGAATCCATCCATGGATCCTTCAAATCGACTTGATCATAATAACATCTTCCAGATTTACACTCGCTATTGTGGTAACAACAATAAACCCCTCAATTATTTACTGTTTTTTCTTTTTTTTTTGTTCTGTAACACTCACGTGTTTTCTTCCATGTTTTTATTTTTTTACTAACATTTGAGAGTTCATGTTGGTTTTTATGGCGTTAGCTACGCGTTATGCTGCAGGGTTTACACCGCCATACGAGCCGAATGTTGCTGATAAGAGTTACATGAGTGCAGCTGTTGACACGCTGCCTGGTATTGCATAGGTTTTCTTGCAACGAAAATTTAGCAGCTAACAGCCTACTTTCAACTCAGGTTTTGTGTTTGTCTCTTTTTCAGACGATCTTATTGAAATGAGGCCACCGCGTGTCCCATGCCCAGCTGTTCAGCCCACCACTGAAGTCGCACACACGCAGCATATGCCTCATAATGTTCAACCACCTGATCAATGTATGGCCGTTCAAGCCAAAAACGTTACTTTCATACGAATAACAATTGTTGGTAACGCAATTTCTTTCACTTCATTTGCAGGCACACACGGTTGCTGCCAATCAGTCACTGGTGGCGAAAGTTGTTCCGCCCAACGCTGCATCATGCCCGGACGTTCCGCCCAAGGCTGCATTCAGACAGCGACAGTCAATGGCTAATGATGTTCGAGCAGCTGATCAGCGTTCGGTTATTCAGGTCTAAAATGTTACTTATTTAAAGCCAAACATTTTGATTTGATTTGGATTATTGTTTGAATTATTATTGGTGGTGTTTTTGGTGTTTTGTAGGATTAATGTGAGGCTACCAATATTTGACCATACCATTCCTGCAAGAAACAATATTTACCTTAAAAGATTTACGAATCGTGTAATCACAGGTACGGTTATTCAATGGTTTTTTAATGGACTTTTTATAATGAGGATGTGTTTATTGTTATATGAGGCCAAACTAATTTGCAGTTGCTATAATTTCACCCAATTTTAAGGGTTTTTATGATTCCATTTATATATTAGAGTTACAGGTTCATATATTTTCTGTTATCTGATAACTGACACCATTTTTTTGTGACATTGTGTGCAACTATAGGATATAGGCCAACCGTGTTGGATTTTGCCGGCTGAATTATTCATCAGGAAGCTGCGGATGTATCTACTCTCGCAAATGATCAAATTTGTGCAAAATGCTTCGGATTTTGGTACCTGTCCAACTACTTGAAACTGCTGCTGACAAAGGGGAGCAACCAATAAAAGGTAATACAACGCTGTTACTTCCAGTGACATTTGAGTACTTTAATGTAAAAGTCCAGAACATGCGAAGATGAGTGCTAAATTTTGTTTGCTATTTGTTTTTGGCTGTAAATACAGTACCCGGTTTGAACCGCCTAAAAATTCAACTACACTTGCACAAAATATTCCGGATAACACCAGCAAGCGTAACTCCACCAACAAGTGCTAGCAGCCCCATTGACAAACCTGCGGACAGTATACCCACGGACACCGAAAGTCCATTACAAAAAACAGGAACAACTTCAGACCAGCAACATCCTGTAGCCAGAAGGGAATTATTCAAGGGCACGCAAAAGATGGCCGCCAAGGAGAAGCTAAAAAAGGCAAAACATGAATACTCCCACAACAGGATTACAAGCACATGTTCCGTTTAAGTAGTTTCACTAGCAGTACTATCTGGTAAGATTAGCGGTATTATCAAGTACAATATATGTGCAATAACTAGAACCGTATGTAGCAGTAGTATAACAGTAGGTCGTCTTTATTTCAATTTTCAAAAGCATACCTGCCATGTAATATTATGTAAGTGGAATGTTCAATATTAGCATTTACCATTAACTTTAGTTTACTCAAAAAGTTACTCAAACAACAGAAAGATTTAATCGAAATTAATGCATAAAAGTCCCGCCGCGTACACCTAAATAATCATTGTGAAAACTTGAAAACTGGCATGGATATGAGGCCAAGCAGAGGGACGGGTATGTAAGCTGCGACACAAATTTCTTTTATTAATCTAAATAATCAGTTAAGTAGAAACACATAAGAAACTTAAAAGTAGGTGCTCCACGAAACAGTGTTTACATCAAGTTGTTAATCTTATGTGGTTGGTCAGATTTGGTTATATATGTTATGTGTGTGTGAGACGAAAGAAAAGGACGGTGTACTCATATCTGAAGTACAAACTCCCAAAGCATCGTCCAAGGTGGAGATAAAGGGAGAACATCCAGAGGAAATGAGCGACACATGTGAAACACTTACAGGAGGAAAATCAAGCGAGAAGCTGCAATATCCTCACTTCAACTCGCTATAGGTATTTTTTACTCGATGTGATAGTAGAATACGCGGAGACTAACAAGCAGGCTGTCATGTTTGTCCCCTCAATTGAACTTGCTAATAAGTTAGATGTCGCGATTAAAGAGTTTCAAAACTTTGACACGACAATAGCTCATGATGGTCTTGAACAAAAACATATAGAGACGTTACTCGACCTATGCTACAAGGGTTTTTTTTTTCTTCAGATTCTTATAACAACCGATGTTAAATATATTTATGAAGGGATCGATCTAATTAAGGTTTGCTCTATTATACAAATGTACTCTTACCCATACCCAAACATAAACAGTATCTTACTTCTTTTTATATATTTTGATATGGTTATATTAATACTGCTCATATATGTATTGTTGTTTGATATAAACGGTTTGAATAAATAGTTTCAAGTTGCTTATATGTATGCTTTAAATGCTCTTAAATCTTTTATTATCATTGTGAACTACACTTTCGTATGTATGATAATGTTGATTGACTTCAGTGGCTGAAGTGGAAGACGGTGAGGGACAGAACTGGAAGACGTTGAGGATATTGTGTGAGTTCAGTCGCTATAGTGAAAGGCACCGAAGTTGTTGGCTGTTTCCAGGACCGACTGATGTAGGCTTTGAACACGATTACACGCTGAAGTGGTGTAGGCTTAGTTTAAAACACTAACAACATACATCTGGAAATTTTGTTCATTCGATGCACTTTATATTTTCACTAATCATACTGACAATCTAATCAGTTGCACTAGAAAGCTTAGTGCACTATGAATAATTATTACAAACCTATTAAAAGTTAAATTTGCACGTCAGATGGTTTCACTATGACAGGTCAAATGGTGAATGTGAAGAGGCGCAAACACCATCTCCAAGACAAATGGAGTTGAGAAGAGAAGTAGAAAGATCAAACGCAAATGCAACCCAAACGGTGGCAGAAAACATTGATATTAGTACCAAGCTATGTAGTGGCATTGAACGCCTTTTATGGAGAAACCGAAAGCCTTTCAGAAGAGTAGTTAAACACGTATAGTGCTCAAGGTTTTTTCTCCATTTTGTCATGCATAGTCATAATCTTGGGTTAAATGAGAATTTAGTAATAAGTAAAATATGCTAACGATATACATATGTAATTTAGTATATTTGTATCTTTATTTTTGGTAAACATAATTTTTTCAACGATAATCACAAGTCATGCCCGCCCTGTGGGCGGGCTTATATGCCCGGGAGGGCTTACAAGTCATGCCCGCCCATTGGGCGGGCCATGAAAACTATAATTACAAGTCATGCCCGCCCATTGGGGGGCTTTGAAGTCTAGTATATATATATATATATATATATATATATATATATATATATATATATATAGGGAAGGGTTATTTTCAGAACCAAAAAAAGGTACAGAACTGCGAGAACTAGCATCAACCAATCAGATTTTTTGGATATTTATTTTTATTATTTAATTTAAAAGGGTATAATAGTAAAATTACAATTTTTAATTTCTTTTTGATTTTTTTTAATATAAAACGTTTTTTTAGTTCCTAAATTTTAGGATTTTTTTTTTTTTTTTTTTTTTTTTTGGAAATACATTACGTGCACATGTGTTTTGTAAAAAAGAAGGTTAACAACTAACTATATTATGACAATTGAATTTTTCGTTTATGCATAGGTGTTTTGTATATGCACATGTATCTTTAAGTAATATAACATAAATAAAAATACAAACAACAAAACTTTAACAATAGATCTACGCAATTTCAAAATTTACAAATTGTATTACTCTAGTGATATGATATTTAGTTTTATCACAAACATCCATTTGTTTACACTTGTATTCAATTTTTATTACAAATATATGAAGCGTGCACATGTGCATAATCCAATGTCTTTAACAGTTGGTTCATCTTTTTGGCGTGCACATGTATTCCTCGCCTGGTTCAAGAACCCATGAAATTTGCACATGTAATAAATGAATTATTTAATCATAAAAATTAACAAAACACATATGCACTATGTATTTCAGACTTGTGCACACAAAACCACATTCTTGACTTCTTTGAGAAATGAGTAAAACCTTAAAACACAAAACACAAGTGCACCCTTAAATCAGAACTAAACACATCCTTATATCATAACTAAAAACATATATGCACTTTCAATATATCCAAACTCCGAAACTGTAAAAACACATACGCACATAGGGCATCAAATTCACCAGAAACTGTAAAATAGAACTAAACACAAAACACAAGTGCACACTTAAAATAGAAATAAACAAAATCGTTACTTATATCAACCACAAATGGTACCTGTGCACATGTATCTCGGGATGCTCACAACCATAAAACCATACCAAACCTACATCCAGAAACAAACCACCATGTATAATCCATTTAAATTGATGAAATCTTAAGTATATATGTAACACCCCAACCCGATAAAGGTAAAGATGTCATAATAATGGTTTCATATCAGATCAAAACAAAGCGTACATCAACAGTAATACAAGAGTTCTCCAAGGTTACAAATGAAATACTGAAATACAAGGCTAACAAGGAAACAAAAGCTAAATACTAAATCTGCAAATGTAAATGCTTCTAACAACTTCTACTTCAGAATGACTATCAAGGTCTTCTAAGTCCAAAAGTCTCTTCACTCCTACCCAGCTTCCAAATAAAAACCTGCCGCGAGAAAAGAAACGCGGCTGAGCTTAAAAGCCCAGTGAACAGATATATAATAAACGGAAACGAAAACAAATGAAACGAACATGTATGGTGTAGTACATTGGGACATATAAGTCATAGACAAAGCATATAATAAAAATGAAAAGAAAAGGAAAGAAAATAAAAGGGGTCAGTAATCCTCCACGAGCCCGAACAAATCAAATATAGTAACCCTGTAGCAATCTAGAGGGGATGCCTCTCAAGTCACCAGATAATATGAGGGGTGACCTCATGTATCAAATTGGAGTGATCAGCTCCCGAACTTTGTGAAAGACGTGGATTGCACCCAACATCAATCACCGAACAATATAAAATATCCAATCATGTTAACTTCACTAATCCAAACACTAACCTAGGATGCATCCATACGCCCCCCGAACAATAATATAGGCCAATAATAAGTATAATGTGCACGTTACGAACAATATGGGGACGGTGTGGAACATCACTCAACCACACTAAAGTTATGACATTGGTGCATCAATGACACAGCCACATTACCTTCATGGCTAGGAAACGAACTTGGCTCGGGTATCAAACTAAAAGGTCAAAGTCTAGGTCAAAGCAAAGGTCCAAATAGTCTAAGTCCAACTATCAAAGGTTCATGGCAAAGGGTTCACGTCAAGATATTTCAGAATTAAATGACAAAGGTTCAAAATCCTTTAAAACGTTTTCTTATAAAAATAATCTTACAAAATGGTCTTCATAAAAATGGTCTTTTCAAAACAGTTGTTTTCATAGAGACAGTTTTAAAAATAGTTTTCTTAAAACGTTTTCATAAATAATCAAAAAGGTTTTCTCATCCCATTTCAATATCCAACATATGTGGGTTCAAGTCAAATTTTATGGCAAAGTTCCTATCAGAGTTCACAGCAGGGTTCAAGACAAGATTCGAGACAAAAGATCAAGGCAAAGGTTCAACTCTAAGGTTCACAATACAAGGGAACATAGCAATGGCTTTGGGAAATCCTAAACGAATCAAAACAAGAGATCAAGAGAAACGAAGGCACCTTACTGAGAAGGGCAGAATATATGTACCTTATTAGCAGAACACAAGGATAGCAAATGACAAGGATCAAATTACTCCTTCCTCGAACCTAAGGGAGTAGAAGACAGAATGACAAGTGATTTTTAGTTATCTTTCCATTTTAAGTAACTTTCTATTTTTAGTAACTTCCTTGTTAGGTAACTTTCGTTATTTAGCAGGTTTCCCGAATTAGCAAGTTTTCATAATTAGCAGATTTCTATAATTAGAAAGATTATAATATCACCAATTTAGGTTAAGTCATTAATCAAGCCTTATTATGGGATTAAGGTATATCTTAGCAAGTTACAAAAGTCTAGAGTTATTTATGACAAGTTTTCATAGTTTAGGGTTTTAATCGTAAATCCACCAAATTCAAAGGTCTAATCATGAAAATACTTTAAGTTACCGATTTAAATACCCATGTTATTCAGAATGACATTTTAATCCCTTAAGTTTCACAATTTACACTTTATACCCTTTTAATTATTTAAATTACAAATTAATCCCTATAATTACATAATTTACAATTTAACCCTTACAATTTTTATAATTACACCTCAAGCACCTTATTTTACCAAATTACAGAATATACCTTACAATTAACATATGGTACGAATTAACCCCCATGTTTCACATAATTACACATTTAGTCCTTTTAATTTACAACACTTATAATTAATTTCACGAATTATCAATAATTACATATTAAGCCCACGAATATCCAAAATTACCTATTACATCTCTAACAACATTATTTACACAGAATAACCATGAGTTTCCAAAATTTTCACTTTTAGTCCCTCTAATTAATTAAATTCCAATTCGAACGCTAAAATAACAATTAAATCATCATCTTGCATATTTTACACCTAAGGACCTCATGTTATATATTTTTTTACACCTTTTCACAGACCCAACTAACATTATAAAAATACCCTTTAAGTTTTAGGAATGACAAAACACACCCTTTATATTTAAAATTCTAATCGTATATACTTTTAATTCACCAAAACTAAACCCTAGCTCACCAATCATCACACAATCATTACCACCTCATTATTACTGCATTTAATGTTCAGATCCATCCACAAAAACCCTAACCCTAAATCGTACCTAGGGTTTCTTTATTTTTCATTCGATTTTCCATAATTCCGATTACAAATAAAATTAACCACGATCAATTTAAGCTTCTATAAATCGTTCTACTATTTTTTCCAGATCATATAACTCATATAAGGTCCAAATAAAATAATCACAACACCCAAAAAAATCGCATGGCTCGTATTGGATTTTTGATACGTTTTTGCCTTCAAAATTTATTACGATCTATATATCATGCATGGTTCGTGTTATATATTTTATTTAGGTCTTATAGGGTACTAAGAACATAATAAAAATATTACTTGATGATTCAAACAAGCAGAAGGGATAATTGGAATTATTACCTCTCGCTACACTTAATTCGACAAACAAAAACTCCCAGCGATCAACGAATGAACCCACGACCTTCTAACCAATTTTCCTAGCTTGGTTAAACTCAGATGAACTCCAGAAAAATACTTGTTCTTGTCCAGAAAGTCGAATGGAGGATGCAAGGGATTTTTATGTGTCGACTTTTAGGGATTTTAGGGTTTCGGTAATTTTAAAATAAAACAAATAAGATTTAATTATATATAAGCTTAAAACCGACTTAGGAGGGGGTATGGAACTCAAAATATTTGGCCCATATTAGGATAGAATCAAAGAAATGTGATTTGGTATTTGTTTCCTATTTTTATTTGTATTTATCTCTTTTATAATGGTTTTTAAATATCAAATAAATACTAAAATTAATATTTGCAGTTTTATATAAATTTTGGGACATGTAAAAATATTAAAATGTTGTCTTAAAATTATTTCATGTCATATGTAGCTCATTACCAGAGATTTGGAATTAATTGGGTGCTTTATACATGATTTAATTCATTTTTGAGATTTCAGGGGTATTTTGGTCATTTTACATGCTTTCTAAATTTTAGGTATTACAACTTCTTCCCCTCTAAAAGAAAATTTCGTCCTCGAAATTTGCAAAGAACAGAAAGGAACTAGAATGGAAATGAAATAGAACGAAAAACGAACAAAGACATACCGGATCAGAATACGAAATGTGGATAACTAGCTTGTATCGATTCCTCATTTTCCCCAGTAGCCTCACGCTCTGGGTGATTCTTCCAAAGAATCTTTACGAATGGAATAACTTTATTTCTCATGACTCAAATCAACGAGATGGGTTCAAATTTCTCAGAAGAAGACAAATAATTTGATTTGATTCAAAAGGTCCATGCAACATAAAATGGACGATAGGTGAATCTTCAGGATCTCCTATGAGATACGAACAAGAGTTCAAGTCAAATTGATTGTGCCAACCGAAGAGAGCTTTACAAGAATTTAAGATTTATAGCTGAGGTCAACAGGATGCAAAACGAGATTCTAAACTCATCCAAATATTTAACGAACGAAGGTAGAGTGTACGCATAGGTAGAATGAACTTAAAGTCTTACTAACCACGAATAATCCAACGGAGATCAATTTCTAAACTTCCTAGGTACTCCCAAGATATCCTATGCCCACAACAAGTGCACGTTATATGATGTAAGTATTATCACGTTGGCCAGACGTCATAATATTGGCATCATATAAATATGCCCTCATGATGGTCATACTTTATCTCAAGTCGTAATCAAAACCACCTATCTTATTCCATCTAGTACTTCTACAGTCTCAGAGGTCAACAAAATTGGATGCCATAGTCAAGAAGAAAAACAAAACTAATCGCAAGAGTATCAAATTCTCAGATTGCCTAGCAAAAGTGAGACACGCCATCACAAACATCATATCTTCCCCAATTCACCAAAATCTCTAAAAACAAAACTATTATCGAACATACGAAAAATAAACACAATCAGAAATGCTTCTAGGAAATTTAAATCATAAGAGGATCTTATCACGATATAACGAAACTTAAGAGGGTCAGCTGAACTGAAAATTAGTCACCAAGAACTTCGGCCTTCATAGATTCAATTCTTCCAATCATACAGAGTCTTTCTCAAATTTTCGTTCATTCAAAACATCCAATCTCCTCCTGTCCAATTAATTTGTCTTCGTTTGTCCATCAATCAGAAAGTGAAACCAAAGTTAGGAACTTGTGCCTGGTTCGTCGAGCCTCCTATAGTTCTTCTTGGAATATGATGGAGTAACGTGGATTTCTGGCACGATCTTTGAATCCCTTCATCATCCAGTCTGCTTCCACTCTCAATTCATCTTTGTACAACCAAGATGAATAGGAAATTTGACTGCATGTCTTCATCAACTCCAGGTTCACCATCTTGACTAGAATTTCTTCTTCTACATTTTTGATATTTCTACCTTGTAAGGAATGTCTTCACTCCCAGGGTGGCCGCCGTTGTTTTCGACTCCAGGTCAGGCAGTGAAATAATTCTTCTGATATGTCCCTAGTTGTCCTAATGTATACAAAAAAACTTTATGTGCTGTAAGGGAGTATACCGAGTCCCTTCCTGATTTATTCAAAATTGTTCCGCCTGAAGGTATGGCAGCTAATTTCTAATCCAGCTTTTCCAAAACTCCATTCTAGATCAAACTAAGCTGTTTCTCTCTGTTCACGAAATTCCTCAATGATATCTTAAGTTGCAAACATCTTCCCGAATTCTTCTGCAAAGTTCAGAAGGTTTCAGTTCCCCATTCTGTTATTGGTCTTGACCACATGGTGTTAGTTTTCAAGACTTGAAGCATTTAGAGAGGTATCCTAATTTATCGCTATCTCAATCAGTATCAATCTCTCAGAAAGTACAAGTGATCGACTAATTTCCTAACAAAGTGCAAAGATGATTTTCATGATCTTCCTCGTTTCCAAACGTACTACTAAGTCATACAATGACCATTTGTCCAAGTACTCCCGCGAGAACATTAATTATCAATCTCATAACAGTCAGAGCTTTAGCTAATACTATTAGCGTTACTAACTGTCATGGCAGTTGTTTACGAATTCGGAAAGCGATTCCATGAATAAAATTAATCCATCATAATGAACTTCACGCTCTGAAATTAAACAAACACATAATTGTTTCAGGGTGGAGGAATATTGGCTCCTAACAGTAATATGGTTCAGCTATCTCCAGTCACCATCCTTCTTTATCGCGAACGAAACTAAAACACGCCCAAAATATACACTTAGGTAAACTCACTTCCTGGTCTTCGGTTGCTACTCTTCCTGGTTGCTCAAATCAATTTATATGATCCCGGACACATCTGAAAGACACCTTCGCTTGATGACTAGACAATCTCTAGGTAACATGTCAAATTCTACTTCACACTCCGGTGGAAAATTTGGTGGTTCAACCAGGAATTATGTTCAGAAAACTCAGGTTGCCCAATAACTCTCAAGATGAGGTTCATTCATTGGTGCACGGAATGGGTTCTAGAACGACTTCAATACTAGGGACTTCTAAAGGGGTATCTTTAATGGATGCCAGAAAACCAAGGCAACCATGGGAAATCAAAGTTCTGTCTTTCATAGCCGAGATGAGCTTGACAGACTTAAAAGGTTGAGAACCATGATATACACATATCACACATAAATTATTCAAAATTTTTTTTGCTCAAGCCTTATTATTAAAATACTCGGGAAAACCCCATAATCCAACGGAATCCGTACAATATTAATGCCAAAAGAAACCTAAGACAAAAGTCTAAACAATAATAACACACACATGACTCGAGCTCTATCCCTATGCCTAGATCGTGTTACTCGCGGTGGACTCCAAGTCTGAATCCACTTCATCTTCTTCACTAAGCCACCCGTTTCGGTTCCCCTCGAGCTGAGGCAGCGGTCGTCTAGCAAAATCATCCTCAGGGTTCCTTCCTTCATCCCCTACGTCGTCCACCAACCCATACAAATTGCGAGGCGCAGCCCGCACTACTCCTCCTTCTTCTATGAACTTAGGACACCTTCCCGGGTACCTAGTTACGAAGCCGTCTCCATCGGTTACTTCGGTCTCGTGCAGATGTATCTCCTTTCCACTTATATTTACCACGGTCATCCTTTCTTCAATCCGGCATGGCCACATACTAGCAGGGATCAACATCCTCCTGTTAGTCCTCCTCAACTTACCAATCCTTTTTTGGCCAGTAGCGACGACAGTTGCCCAACATTTCCTGCTGCTTGCGGGAGGTGCCATACTGAAATGACATACACGACACTAAGTACTAGAACCCGATAGATGTCTAAACTACTCATAAACTCAAGAAAACTAAACACGTAAATATCACCTTCACACATAGGCCCTAAAGCAACTATATGAGGGACTCCTAGGTCATAGTCTAGGTTCAACCACTTTCGAAAATGATTAGCAAAGTAGGGGAAATAAGCACAAAAGGAACAACAAAACAGAATCCTAATGTCTACCCAATTTCTCGCCGGTCAAAACTTACGTTCCTATAGGGAAATCTTAAAGCAAATTTTCAAAGGTTGTCCTACGAGCGCCTACAGGGAAAACTTAGTGGTCCTAACTTACACAGGTCAAGGGTAAATGTATTACGAATCGCAGCCTGTCTCTGATACCATAAATTGTAACACCCCAACCCGATAAGGGTAAAGATGTCATAATAATGGTTTCATATCAGATCAAAACAAAGCGTACATCAACAGTAATACAAAAGTTCTCCAAGGTTACAAATGAAATACTGAAATACAAGGCTAACAAGGAAACAAAAGCTAAATACTAAATCTGCAAATGTAAATGCTTCTAACAACTTCTACTTCAGAATGACTATCAAGGTCTTCTAAGTCCAAAAGTCTCTTCACTCCTACCCAGCTTCCAACTAAAAACCTGCCGCGAGAAAAGAAATGCGGCTGAGCTTAAAAAGCCCAGTGAACAGATATATAATAAATGGAAACGAAAACAAATGAAACGAACATGTATGGTGTAGTACATTGGGACATATAAGTCATAGACAAAGCAGATAATAAAAATGAAAAGAAAAGGAAAGAAAATAAAAGGGGTCAGTAATCCTCCACGAGCCCGAACAAATCAAATATAGTAACCCTGTAGCAATCTAGAGGGGATGCCTCTCAATTCACCAGATAATATGAGGGGTGACCTCATGTATCAAATTAGAGTGATCAGCTCCCGAACTTTGTGAAAGACGTGGATTGCACCCAACATCAATCACCGAACAATATAAAATATCCAATCATGTTAACTTCACTAATCCAAACACTAACCTAGGATGCATCCATACGCCCCCCGAACAATAATATAGGCCAATAATAAGTATAATGTGCACGTTACGAACAATATGGGGACGGTGTGGAACATCACTCAACCACACTAAAGTTATGCCATTGGTGCATCAATGACACAGCCACATTACCTTCATGGCTAGGAAACGAACTTGGCTCGGGTATCAAACTAAAAGGTCAAAGTCTAGGTAAAAGCAAAGGTCCAAATAGTCTAAGTCCAACTATCAAAGGTTCATGGCAAAGGGTTCACGTCAAGATATTTCAGAATTAAATGACAAAGGTTCAAAATCCTTTAAAACTTTTTCTTATAAAAATAATCTTACAAAATGGTCTTCATAAAAATGGTCTTTCAAAACAGTTGTTTTCATAGAGACAGTTTTAAAAATAGTTTTCTTAAAACGTTTTCATAAATAATCAAAAAGGTTTTCTCATCCCATTTCAATATCCAACATATGTGGGTTCAAGTCAAAGTTTATGGCAAAGTTCCTATCAGAGTTCACAGCAGGGTTCAAGACAAGATTCGAGACAAAAGATCAAGGCAAAGGTTCAACTCTAAGGTTCACAATACAAGGGAACATAGCAATGGCTTTGGGAAATCCTAAACGAATCAAAACAAGAGATCAAGAGAAACGAAGGCACCTTACTGAGAAGGGCAGAATATCTGTACCTTATTAGCAGAATACAAGGATAGCAAATGACAAGGATCAAATTACCCCTTCCTCGAACCTAAGGGAGTAGAAGAAAGAATGACAAGAGATTTTTAGTTATCTTTCCATTTTAAGTAACTTTCTATTTTTAGTAACTTCCTTGTTAGGTAACTTTCGTTATTTAGCAGGTTTCCCGAATTAGCAAGTTTCCATAATTAGCAGATTTCTATAATTAGAAAGATTATAATATCACCAATTTAGGTTAAGTCATTAATCAAGCCTTATTATGGGATTAAGGTATATCTTAGCAAGTTACAAAAGTCTAGGGTTATTTATGACAAGTTTTCATAGTTTAGGGTTTTAATCGTAAATCCACCAAATTCAAAGGTCTAATCATGAAAATACTTTAAGTTACCGATTTAAATACCAATGTTCTTCAGAATGACATTTTAATCCCTTAAGTTTCACAATTTACACTTTATACCCTTTTAATTATTTAAATTACAAATTAATCCCTATAATTACATAATTTACAATTTAACCCTTACAATTTTTATAATTACACCTCAAGCACCTTATTTTACCAAATTACAGAATATACCTTACAATTAACATATGGTACAAATTAACCCCCATGTTTCACATAATTACAAATTTAGTCCTTTTAATTTACAACACTTATAATTAATTTCACGAATTATCAATAATTACATATTAAGCCCACGAATATCCAAAATTACCTATTACATCTCTAACAACATTATTTACACAGAATAACCATGAGTTTCCAAAATTTTAACTTTTAGTCCCTCTAATTAATTAAATTCCAATTCGAACGCTAAAATAACAATTAAATCATCATCTTGCATATTTTACACCTAAGGACCTCATGTTATATATTTTTTTACACCTTTTCATAAACCCAACTAACATTATAAAAATACCCTTTAAGTTTTAGGAATGACAAAACACACCCTTTATATTTAAAATTCTAATCGTATATACTTTTAATTCACCAAAACTAAACCCTAGCTCACCAATCATCACACAATCATTACCACCTCATTATTACTGCATTTAATGTTCAGATCCATCCACAAAAACCCTAACCCTAAATCGTACCTAGGGTTTCTTTATTTTTCATTCGATTTTCCATAATTTTGATTACAAATAAAAATTAACCACGATCAATTTAAGCTTCTATAAATCGTTCTACTATTTTTTCCAGATCATATAACTCATATAAGGTCCAAATAAAATAATCATAACACCCAGAAAAATCGCATGCCTCGTATTGGATTTTTTATACGTTTTTGCCTTCAAAATTTATTACGATCTATATATCATGCATGGTTCGTGTTATATATTTTATTTAGGTCTTATAGGGTACTAAGAACATAATAAAAATATTACTTGATGATTCGAACAAGCAGAAGGGATAATTGGAATTATTACCTCTCGCTACACTTAATTCGACAAACAAAAACTCCCAGCGATCAACGAATGAACCCACGACCTTCTAACCAATTTTACTAGCTTGGTTAAACTTAGATGAACTCCAGAAAAATACTTGTTCTTGTCCAGAAAGTCGAATGGAGGATGAAAGGGATTTTTATGTGTCGACTTTTAGGGATTTTAGGGTTTCGGTAATTTTAAAATAAAACAAATAAGATTTAATTATATATAAGCTTAAAACCGACTTAGGAGGGGGTATGGAACTCAAAATATTTGGCCCATATTAGGATAGAATCAAAGAAATGTGATTTGGTATTTGTTTCCTATTTTTATTTGTATTTATCTCTTTTATAATGGTTTTTAAATATCAAATAAATACTAAAATTAATATTTGCAGTTTTATATAAATTTTGGGACATGTAAAAATATTAAAATGTTGTCTTAAAATTATTTCATGTCATATGTAGCTCATTACCTGAGATTTGGAATTAATTGGGTGCTTTATACATGATTTAATTCATTTTTGGGATTTCAGGGGTATTTTGGTCATTTTACATGCTTTCTAAATTTTAGGTATTACAATATACAACTACAATACCTTGAGTTTTTGAGGTAAAAACACATATGCACAGAAGGTATCAAATTCACCAGAAACTAATAAAACACATATGCACGATTTAAAACATATATGCATAACCCTTTCTTTGATTTTATATCTACATTAAAACACATATCCATACTCTTTTCATTGATTTTTTACCAACCATAAAATACATAGACATCTTTCCATTGATTGACATTCAAAATATAAAAGGCACATGTATCTAACGCTTTTAAGCAACATAACAAACAGATTAAGCCAAAACAAAATAGATTGAAACAAGATTAAGCCAAAAAAAAATCAGATCGAATGTATGATGATATAAACATATTTTTTTAGTTCGAAAATCAAAGTTTTTCAGATCAACACAAGATTAAAAATATAATGTGCACATATGTTTTTGATTTTGAGATGTTCACAACAGCCATGAAACAAAAATATTATTCTTAAATAAAATTTATTCGAATTGGAATAAAAATTTTACAATTAAAATAAAACTTACATGTCATCATGGTCTAATAAAAAGGAGTCTTCATCTTGGTTGAAATAAAAGGATAATCTTCATTATTATAATCAGATTAGCATGACCAATTATCACAAACTTGCATCAGTGTGATAGATCAGACTATATTTTCCTTTCCGAATAAAAAGTGCAATAATGATCTTATTTATCTTGTAAGGAAAGCAATGGTGGGGAAGACTGAAGGAGCAGTTGATTGTGGCGGTGGTGATAGTACGAGATATTCAGATTAGGGCGGCTAGGGTTTTGCTTTGGGTGGGATATGAGAGAGAGATAACTGATTCATCCGTATATATTTAATAAAGATATTAGGAAGAGAGAGATATGAAAAATGCATTCAAAATGACGTATAATACGCAAAACGGTTTAGGAAATAATAAATTTAAAATTACTTTATTACCCTTTTTTATTTTATAATATGTCCCTTCATCTTTCATTTAATTACCATTATGCCACAACATGTTACAACCATTGATCAAAAAATAGATGGCTTAGATCGGTTCTCGCAGTTCTCGACCTTTTTCTGGTTCTGAAAATAACCTCACACGCAAACATTATATATATATATATATATATATATATATATATATATATATATATATATATATATATTCTTATAAATATTGCCCTAAGCCTCATGACACGCAAACATTAAAGAGTACCGGGATTCGGTAGGGGGGAACAATCCAAATAAATGGCATGAGTTATGGCCCTCGTGATATAGGAGATTTGCCAATTCCTATTTAATTAAAATATAATGCATTCCGACTAATAGGACTAGCAACTAAGGCTATCCGTCAAGTATTAGTGGAATAGGCAGTCAGCCTCCAACAGGTTTCGAAGCTGTCCACTATATTCGCGTTCACTCGCAAGTGATTAATGGTTCATGATATGAGGGGATTTCTGGCATTAAAGTAACTTAGGCAATATCAATTAGGTGTGTCGTATACATAGAATACTTGTGTTCTATTTATAGCATGTATTTCCATAGGAGTTTGGAAATAACATATAAAAGGGGTGTGTAAATTCATGGTGATTCGTGAAGTTGTATATTACTTTTGTGAGTGAGAACAATTATTTCATTTCAATAAGCAAATAGGGTGTGTCATCATTTGAGTGCAAAGTTTAAGATAGACGAGTAAATTTGTAAATAGAATGAGCATGTATCTCCCCCAAATAGTTTATAAATTAATTAAACGAGTAAAAGTGGGGCTACGACTCACCTTGAGTATAAATGGTGAGGTGAAATGTTAATTCAAGTGAGATTACGGTAACGACTCTAACACACGACCTGAATAATGGTGAAGTCTGAGAATTTGACTAAATATGAATTTTAATTGTGAAAATGAGTAACGGATAACGATCTGATTGGTGATGTGAGTATGATATGCTTAAAATGCTTAAAATACAAAAATAATATTATATATAATATTATCTTGTTTTTATGTCTTTAAATCCAATAATATCGTTTCCTTGAAAGTGGTGAAACGAAACGTTAAGTTAAATCGTTTAAAATTCGTTATATATAAATATAACGTAACGTTAATAAATATGTGACTGAAACGTAAAAATGCACATGATTGAGTTGAAAAGAGTAAAATATGAAGTAGAAATGAAAATGATATAAAGTTTCTGGTTGTCCTTGAACTTTTACAATTTTTACATTTTCTACCCTAACGGAGTTAGCGTTGCACCGTTAGTCCTTGGTTATACTTTTAGTCCAAAAAGGTCAAACTTTACATTCTAAACCTCCAACTTACTGTTTTTAGCGTTTTCTACCCTTAGGATTCTGATTTGACAGTTTTGATCATAGTTTTGGAAAGTTGGTAGTTTTAGTCCCTAAGCTTGAAATGATTTGCAAACTTAGTCCAAAAATCACAAAAAAAGTGGGAAAACATTTCTAAAAGTTTCTACCTTTTTATAAAGCTTATTCAAGTCTAATGGAACTGCTTATTAGGCCGGAGTGCTTATTTTTAAGTTAATGGGCTTAACGAGGGAAATTAAAGGCCCGTTAAGGATTTGTGATCCGAGGGGTTTCAAGTGAGTTTGGGCCTAGCCTTGGGCTTATTTTAGTGTTCAAAAAACATATTCAAAGGACTTATTTCAACAAGTTAAACGGATTGCTTAAAATGTGCTTATTGGGCTACAAAGCCCATGTCGACAAAATATAAAAGGTTTTGATACCGTTCGAGTAGCTTTAGCTTGGGTGTTTTTAAAGAGATTTTAAGAGCTTATATTAGGAAACTCATAACGTGAACTTATTAGGTGAACTTATGAAGAATCAAGACAAGTAATAAAATTGTTATTTCGTGTGTATAATAATGGTTTTTGGTGATCATTTCTAGTCGACATTAGGGTGTTGTACAAAAATAGAAAGTAATCTATATATTTTGAGTTTTAATTTTCTACGTGTAACTTGAAGTAAAAAGGGTGTTCGAAATGCATAGATATGAACATGTATAATTCGTATGATGGTATAAACATGGTTCCTAGCCTTCCATCATAGGAGGCAACCATTGTTTTACGAAAATGAATAATAAAGCTTGTAAAAATACTTAAAAATAATATATACGTTCGAAATGAATTTAGTATGATGCATGGTGATATATAAAATGGAGAAAAGAATTGAAAATGAGTTGGAGAGGCTTACTACACCAAATGGTGGAGGAGTTAAACGTTTAAAACGAACTAGAAATCTATAACCCGATATAACTTATAACCAAAGCTTCGAAATGGAACTTACGACTTGGAATGGACATGAATAAAAGGGAATTGCTCCTAATCTTCTCTTGATAGCTCGACTGTGAACAAAACTAGAGGGAAATGGGAGAAAAATTTAAGTGTGAATGCAAGAGTTTATGTGTGTGTAAATTCGATGTGCATGCATGAGTATATATCGACTTGTATTTATTAAAACTACAAGTGGATTTGGTTTGAGATTTCATTCATATTGACAGTGGGTTTGAGGGGAACAAAGAGAATATTCATGGCCTAGGAAGTCAAGGTGTGTAAGAGCTGGTAGTTATATAACATATATGTAAATGTATGTATGTCGAAGTGATTCATTTTAAAACACAAGTTGGTGATATACATTGATCTTTGGCAGAGACATAAGGGAACCAAGAGAATAAAAATGGCTTGAAAGTTGATTCGAGTCAATTATAGTCCAAGGAATTGCAAAGGAAATATGCAAAACCCGAGTCGATTGTCCCGACGAAAATTGAATGGAAAATGTGATTCGGATCGTGATTCGTGAAGTGAATGTGAAAGAGTGAGTGATTTTTTTGATTACACTACTAATATTAAAATAACAAACTAGATTAACAAATTAAACTAAGCTAATGGAACAATTAAACTAAGCATTTAACCTAAAAATGAAAATTTGAAATTAAAAACGTTACGCGACGAAATTTAAAACGTGAACAAAAATGATTTTCTAAATTTCAAAACCTAAAAATATAAAAATAATTTTCCTTTTTTAAATCTGATAAAAGAAAATTTTTGGAAAAAGAAAAATATTTTTTTGACTTTTTAATAATTTTTTATGAATTAAAAACTAATTAAAACTAATTTAATGCTTTAAAAATAGTAAAACTAATTGGAAAAATCTGAAAATTTTTGAGTAATTCTAATTTTTAATAAGAAACATAATAAAAATAAAATCAGCACTCAGTTCAGCTTAAATAAGCTGAACAGTTGAAATAAGCACTAGGAAATAAGACAAAAATAAGCTAAAGTGAACCAAAAATTCTCAGAAGCTCAGGAATGATTCAAAAGACTTAGTTAAGCACAGAACAATCAATGGATTTCAAAATAAGCACATGAATAAGCATAATAAGCAGAAGAACAGTAGCACACCAAATGAAGTAGCAGTGATCAAACAAGCAGTTTGCAACTTAATTATAAGCCAGATACAAGCAGTATAGTGAAATCCAGAAGCACAGGCTAGAAGCTCATATTACAAACTACTTATTTTCCAATTATGCCCAAAATTAGATATCAATTGCTAACCTAATTTAACTCAAAAACAGATGACCTTAGAATACTAATTGCTGCTGAGATGATCAGCTTAACTAGGCCTACTTGCAGACTGACTAAAAGCTGTTAGACAAGCTAATTAGTGCAAACCAAGTTCAGATCCTAAAAATTGACACTACAAGCTATAAGCAAAACCACATTCAAGCAATTATCTCAAGGAAATAAGCATTTGCAGTCAAACCTAAAAGCTGAGAAAAGCACAAGTTATGCAGGTCTGCACATCAATGTTCTGTGACAGCAGGCTAGAGTATTTTGGCGCAAATGAGTGTAGAACTACTCTAATTCAAACCAACTCTTTCAATCTTACTTCAATCACTAAAATCCAACTCAGAAATGCTTAAAATGATACCTTAAATAAGCTTAGCTTAACTGAGCTTAATGAGGCAGTTGAGAACTTAAATTTGCACTAATAAGCCAAACTCCTCAAAATGCATTAAAATTACTTAAATGCTACTAAAATCTGCTTAAACAAGCTCAACTAATCTAGATCAAAGCTGATTCAATAGCAAATGAACAGTAATAATAAGCTTATCACTTAGACAACTACTATCCCAAACACCTTATAAGTAACTGATTTGACTGATTTAACACTTCAACCTACTGAAATAAGCTACACTATTGAACTCTACTGATCTAACTAACTAAGTAAACTACTAAAGAGCAACAATCAATAACAATTAAGCACAACATTTAACTGATCAAAGAAACATGTAGAAAATAAGATAAATATCAAAATGGAACTTACAAACAAATCCCCCTCAGCTCAAACAGAGGGGGTTCACTAAGCTAGCCTATCTTTGGATAGGCCAAAAGCTTCCAGGACTCCTTTGGACTATCAATCAAACCCCATCATCATCACCATGGCAGTTGACTTTCATTGACTTTGTTGAATTTTTGTGTAATTTGATTCAAACAAGATCACAGAAGCTAGAGAGCTATATGAGCTTGTGTATTTAGTAAATAGCTTGTATGCAAGCTGAAATTTATGTAAATGAAAGCATTTTTATATTTTTTTTTATATTTTTCTATTATTTTTTTTTACTTTTAGTTTAATATGAAAAGAGTAACAAATAAATGTAAACAAGCTTAAAACAATCTCATAGGCTTCTGTGAAGCTTATGAGATGAAATAACAACTAAATTAAAGAGATTAAACTGTTTATGCAAAACAGAAATGATGAACATAAATGATTAACTAAAATTTTATTAATAAGATCTTAAAACATTACAAGCTTAAGTGAAATTGACAGCATAACTTTAACTAAAAATTACATAAAACAGAAAATTACACTAAAAAAAACTAGCCACTAACACAGAGATCAACCCTCTATTTATAGGAGACTTGGGAAGCTTCTAGCATCAGCCAAGCTGGCAATCCGAGTGCTCCTTGAGCCAATCTTCACCCTTAGATCCTATCTTGCTCTCCACGCTTGATTCTCACCCGTAGGATTAAAATGGTGAGGTGGCCTCTCCAATCAACGAGCCCCACGTGTCCCTGGCAGTGTCAGGACCTTCCAGAACTTTTTAATCATGAGGTAATAATTTAGTACGAGGAAATTTTAAGGGAGCAGTAAATTAGGGTTCGTTGTACAGTAAGATTTGGGGATAAATTTGGGCGCGCGTGTGTGAGATTGGGTGTGTGTTTTTATATATTTTTTTTGACTTGTGGTTTGACTGGATTTAAATGTGGGTTCGGGTATGGGTCAAAGAGGTGGGCTGGGTTCAATGTTTATGGAGTGGGCTGGGTTTAATAATTAAGGTGGGTTGGGTAATGAGTGTAGTGGGTTGTTTTAAGGGATCCGGATTTAAGGAAGTAGTTATGGATTTTAAGTATTTTTGATTAAAGTGACCATAAATGTAAATTCTGAATCCTCAAGGGACTGAACTTGCCAATTCACCAAAGTTGATCTAAGGGTGATTCTTGACTTTTTGTCCAAGTATGTCTTTCCCGAATTCGTTTCTGAGCCTTATCCGTATCCCGTGCTCGTTTTCCCGATTTTCTTGTGTCTTTTGTCGATTTTTGAAATATCCTTCCCTGCACAATTAAAAACACAAAAACACAATATCTTTTGGCATTTTGGTTAGTTTTTGGTCTTTTTAGGTCCGGTTTTGGTCAAGAAAAGGTATGTGAATAAGCACATACCAAATTCCCCCAGACTAAGCTATTGCAATGTCCTCATGCAATGTTATAGAAACACGTTTTTGAAACCGAAAATTTCCAATCTCTTTTTACTAACTTTGAGAAGTAGCAAAATTTTAAAAGAGATTAAGAAATCTTAAGTTCTAAAAACTCCCCGATTTTCCATTTTATTCTATTTTTGTATTTTTCTTATTATTCATGTGACGGCTTTGTTTGACAATCATTATCTATCGATAATTTTTAGGGTCTTCGAGTAGGAAACACGACTCATAAAGAAGTGACCATACGGATAAAATTCGTCGTTCCTGATTTTTCACGAGTCCCCAAACTAAGCTTAAAAACGAAATCATTGTCATTTACAAGTTAGATTGCCAACACTACTCATGAAAGTTAATTGTGTATTACCTCTTGTTCCCAAATTCCTATTTTCCTCTATTTATTTTATTTTTTGGGAGAAATGAATTTCTTCAAATTCTCGTTTCGATAATTTTTAAGCCGATAAAGATACCTTAGTTTAGACGCTAAGTAATTTCCAAACCTTCCCTCGAAAACTGTTGCATACAAAAATGAGGTCCACATCAAGGTCTCTGATTTAACACGATTTTGAGGATATCCCTTTTATTTGCGACCGAAACAACTCATCTACGAGTCCAGAGACAGAAGCCTTTATTAGGATACCCCCGGAGTCGAAGTTTGGCATTTTTAACATTATTAAGCACATTAACGTATTTTAGTCCTTGGCCCTTTATAACAATCACAACATCGGCTGCGAACCGGCAAGATGTGATAGTCTATTATGACCTTGGAATTTTTCCTCTGCCTTTATTAGAAGTCTACAACATCGGCTGCGAACCGGCAAGATGTAGAAAACTTTTTATGGCTTTGGATTATTATTATACATTATTATATTCATTAATTAATTATGTTGCCAAACCCCAAGTCCTACGGCTTTTATAACAATCCCAACATCGGTTGTGAGCCGGCAAGATGGAATAGTCTATTACACCGTAACACTGGCAGTACCTTGATGTGTACCCAACTTCCATAAGCAAGAATTCTCTAAGGAAGAATTAAAAACTAATTATCACCAAAACTAAAATAGCTTTAATTATTCCTAGATTTCTATTTTTTTTTTTTTTGGTGAAACAAGCTGATGGGAACAAAAAGCCACAAGTAACTTCGATGAGCTTTAAAGAGATCCATTTACTCCACGTTTAGCAATCTAACTTATAAACAACTCTATCATTTCTCGTTCTTCGCAAATTTAAAATCTTAAATAATAAGATCCGCGAATGCTTAGCCTTATAATCAAGCCATGCATATATAAAGTCAATTATGGGAACTTGCAAACTCTTAAAAAGAATTCGCGTTTTATAGCTCCTTGTATAAAAGACTAGCACGAGCTTATAGATTATAAAATGGTTAAGGGGACAAGCTAGGGCTCAACACGCCCGGTCAAGTCAGAATTTTATTCCTACTCTCACCAGCGGAAAGTCAACAAAAATGTCAAAATTTATTATATTTTTGCAAAAATTTTAAATTTTTCTCATTTTTTGGATTTTTTTCAATTTTTGAGGAAAAACGGGGTTGCATGAGAAAACGGCAAAAATGCAAGGCAAAAATCAAATCGCAAGATTACCCCCCCAGACTAAAACGAGACATTGTCCTCAATGTCTTAAAGGTAAGGGTTCTCCTACATAAATCTAAGGCCGTTTATTAATTATGCCAAAAGATAGATGTAAACGATAAGATTTAGGATATCGGATGAGCAGCGGATGATGAAACTCGAGTAGCGTGAAGGAAACTACGAGCACGAGAGTCTTCATCATCGGGCATTCCTGGACACATCACCACGAAACACAAGATATGGAAGAGGAGACCTCCTCTTTATTAAGAAAATAGAAAGAAGATAGATGGATAAGCATGGGGTGCCTCCCACGAAGCGCTTGTTTTTGTTAACCGAGTCACATGAGCTTGACTCGACCCCAAATTTAATTGTCCATGGGGAAAGTTTGGAGATCCGGGACAACCATGGATGGTATGTCCCCTCCAAAATAGTGCTTCAACCTATGACCATGCACCTTAAAGTTTGGACCGT
Source organism: Artemisia tridentata subsp. tridentata (assembly GCA_021014915.2). Lineage (NCBI taxonomy): Eukaryota > Viridiplantae > Streptophyta > Magnoliopsida > Asterales > Asteraceae > Artemisia > Artemisia tridentata. The sequence continues at coordinate 358,304,025 of CP139505.1, forward strand.
CATTTTGAGCTAACTCGACGGTTCCATATGGAAAAACTTGAGTGATGGTGAATGGCCCAGACCAGCGGGTTTTGAGTTTGCCCGAGAAAATCTTTAGCCGAGAGTTGAAGAGGAGGACTCGATCACCAACATTGAAAATGCGGTTTTTAATCTTAGAGTCATGAATCCTCTTTGTTTTCTCTTTGTAGATCAAAGAGTTCTCATAGGCTTGATCCCGAAGCTCATTTAATTCATTAATTTGGAGCTTACGGTGATCACCCGCGATCTTAAGGTCAAAATTGGCATGTTTCAAGGCCCAATATGCCTTATGCTCGAGCTCGATGGGCAGATGGCAGGCCTTTCCGTAAACCAGCTTGTAAGGAGTACACCCGATGGGTGTCTTGAAAGCGGTTCGGAAAGCCCATAAGGCATCATCCAATTTGTCGGCCCACGAGGCTCGATTTTCACCAACGGTTCTTTCAAGGATACGTTTCAATCCACGATTCGAAACCTCGACTTGTCCGCTTGTTTGCGGGTGATACGCGGTGGAAAGTCGGTGAGTGACACCATACTTGAGCATAACTTTTGCAAATTGATCATTGCAGAAGTGAGTACCGCGATCACTGATTATAGCACGAGGAGTTCCGAATCGGGAAAAGAGATTTTTCAAGAACTTAACAACCACTCGGGCGTCATTAGTGGGGAGCGCTTTAGCTTCAACCCATTTTGACAAGTAATCGACGGCCACGAGGATATACTTATTCCCTCGTGAAGACGGGAATGGCCCCATGAAATCGATGCCCCATACGTCAAAAATCTCGCAGATTTGTATTGCATTTTGAGGCATTTCGTCTTTTTGCGAGATTTTTCCTTGACGTTGGCAAGAGTCACATGACTTTACCAAGTCGTGGGCATCGCGGTAGATTGTCGGCCAATAGAACCCAGAATCAAAAACTTTTTTAGCGGTGTAGCTGGCACCATGATGTCCCCCCGTGGGTCCATTATGGCAAGCCTTGAGGATATCAACGGCTTCTTGGCCATGCACACACCTTCTTATCACTTGATCGGCACATATCCGGAATAAGTAGGGGTCGTCCCAGAAATAATGTTTAACATCTTTGAAAAACTTCTTTTTCTGTTGGGACGACATCCCTTTTACCACAAAATTCCCCGCATGGTAATTTGCGTAGTCAGCAAACCATGGGGTACTCGGATCATTCTTTAAAGATACCATCCCAAGTGTCTCGAGAGGAAATGTTTCGGTGATTTCCTTTCTCTCGAGATCACTTTGATGGGGATTTTCAAGTCTGGATAAATGATCGGCGGCTAGATTCTCTGCTCCTTTTTTTTATCACGAATGATAATATCAAATTCCTGGAGCAGAAGAATCCACCGAAGTAATCTCGGTTTAGCATCTTGTTTTGCTAAGAGATACTTGAGAGCAGAATGGTCCGTATACACTATGCTTTTGGATAAGACAAGATATGGTCTAAATTTCTCAAAAGCGTAGACAACGGCCAACAACTCTTTCTCAGTAGTAGTGTAGTGAGATTGAGCGTCGGTCATTGTCTTGCTAGCATAGTGTATCGGTTGGAAATATTTTGATTTGCGTTGCCCCAGGACTGCACCGATAGCATAATCGCTTGCATCACACATTAGCTCAAAGGGCAAGTCCCAGTCGGGGGCAACCAAGATCGGAGCTTCAGTCAGTTTCTTTTTAAGAACCTCGAATGCTTTGATGCATTCGGGAGAGAAGATGAACGGAGCATCTTTTTCAAGAAGATGGGTCAGAGGCCGGGCGATTTTAGAGAAATCTTGAATAAATCGTCTATAGAAACCGGCATGACCAAGGAAACTTCGAATTCCTTTAACGGTAGTGGGATGAGGTAGCTTAGCGATAACATCAACTTTAGCTCGATCGACCTCAATCCAAGATTTGGAAATCTTATGGCCGAGGACTATGCCCTCTTTAACCATGAAATGACACTTCTCCCAATTTAGCACGAGATTGGTGCTTTCACACCGTTCAAGCATTTTCTCTAAATGGGAGAGGCAAGATGAGAAAGAATTTCCATAGACGGAGAAATCATCCATAAAGACCTCCATCGTCTTCTCGATCATATCGTGAAATATGGCCATCATACACCTCTGAAACGTGCCCGGAGCATTGCACAAGCCGAAAGGCATGCGTCGGTAGGCAAATGTTCCATAAGGACACGTGAAGGTGGTCTTTTCCTGATCTTTGGGATCAATTGGTATTTGAAAATACCCGGAAAAGCCATCGAGAAAACAATAGAACTCATTTCCCGCCAAACGCTCAAGCATTTGGTCCATAAATGGTAGAGGGAAATGGTCTTTACGGGTAGCATCGTTGAGTTTTCTATAATCGATACACACTCTCCATCCGGTGACGAGACGTGTGGGGATTAACTCATTTTCTTCGTTTGTTACAACGGTCATTCCACCCTTTTTAGGCACACAGTGGACGGGACTAACCCATGAGCTATCTGAGATTGGATAAATCATCCCTGCGTCAAGAAGTTTAAGAACTTCCTTTTTTATGACATCATGGATTTTTGGGTTAACCCGTCTCTGTTGCTAAACAACGGGTTTGAAATTATCTTCCAATAAGATCTTATGGGTGCAAAATTTAGGGTCAATACCCTTTATATCAGAGATCTGCCAAGCAATGGCACTTTTATGCTTTTTAAGCACGTCTAAGAGTTTTGTCTTCTCCTCATCTTTGAGAGCTTTTGAAATGATGACGGGAAATGTATCGGAATCTCCCAAGAAAGCATATTCAAGATGCGGAGGTAAATCCTTGAGCTCAAGCTCCGGAGGATTCTCAATAGACAGCTTAACTTCTTTAATTTCTTCTTTATGAATTTCTTTTGTCGGAGGGAGAGAAGGTGACGGGTCTTCATTTAATAATTTTTCAAGCAAAAGAATATCTCCCTCCGGATCAAGATAAGAACCATCAAATTCCGGTGAAGTTGGTGTTTCTATAGCATGAAAGTCATCGACCTCTTCCAAGAAGAAATCACCTCCCTCAAACGGAGTGAGGGACGGGGAAGGGTCGGAAAGAATGGGTTGAGAAGAAGGAGTGGGATTGCCACTCGAGGATTTATCGGAAAATCCAAGAACTTCTTGAGAATACTCCTCCGATGCAACATCAATCACATCAATTCGATTTACCGAGACGGAATCATGACTGGAGGAGTATTTGAAAGTTCGGTCGAGGTTAAAGGTCACGGCCTCATTATCCACCCTCAACGTAATTTCTTCACCGTAAACATCAATCAAAGCCCGCCCGGTCCTCAAGAATGATCTTCCGAGAATTAGAGGTACCCGGGGGTCGGCATCAAAGTTAACAACCACAAAATCGGCTCGGAAATGGAACTTCCCCACTTTGACAAAGACATCTTCGGCTATGCCCAGCGGAACAGTCGTAGTCCGGTCTGCAAGCTCGAGGGTCATACAAGTTGGGGTAAGTTCGGGCAATGAAAGTTTTTGCCAAACGGATAACGGCATTAGGTTGATGCTCGCACCTAGATCGGCCAAGGCATGACATTCAACCAACCCCGGGAAGTCACATGGAATGAGGAATCTTCCCGGGTCTCCAAGCTTTTCCGGAAGCTTTTTAAGGAGTACCGCTGAGCAGTTTTCGTTCAGAGGGGTTTTTTGCGAGCTCAAATAATTTCTCTTTATTGCTCAATAAACTCTTGATTGTAGAAGCAAACTTTGGCATCAAAAGCAAAGCATCCGCGAAGCTTATATCAAAATGCAAATCTTGGAAGATTTGGTAGAATTTTTCCATTTGATTTGAAGCTTTTTCGCGGAGCTTTTGATCATTTAATCGTGAAGGATATGGAAGTTTTGCTTTGATGGGAATTTCTTTTGGCTCAACGTTCTTTGGTTCAGATGGATGGACAACCGTAGGTTAGACTTCTTTGGTTCCTCTGTTGTTAGTAGGAGGTTCCATGTCCTTGGTCACCTCGGGTTCACGGTCGACTACCTTGGGAGGTAGAGAAGAAGAGGTAGCCGGAGCCGTGAGTCCATTATAAGAAACACCGCTTCTTGCAGTGATTGCCTTAACATCAACCCTCGGGTTAGCAATTGTGTTGCTAGGAAGAGAAGATGAACCCGAGGTTGATGGTTGATTCATTTGGAAAAATCCACTCATCATTTTCTTAAGCTCGTTTGTTTGTTGAGATATTGTCGTATCGATCTCCTTCTTAAACTCAACTTTCATGTTATTGATCTGATTCTGCATGGCTCGTATGGCAACATCGCTTGTCTTCATATAATTCAAGACTTCCGGTGAAGTTTGAATTTGCGGAGGAAGAGGTTGTTGATAAACTTGTTGCGGTGGAGCCTGATAATTGTTTCCACGATTTTGGTTGTAGCTTTGATTTTGATTGTACCTTGATTGGTTTGAGTAAAACGGTTTTGGTTGTTTTGAACGGGTGTAAAACCGGGTGGTCCCATTTGGTTACTAACTCGGTAGTTAACTTCACCTTGAGGACGGAATCCTTGATTGTAACTTGCAGCTGCTACGGTAGCATTGCAAACTTGGCTATCAGTAGCTTGACAATCATAATAAGGATGAGGACCACCACATATAACACAATTTTCTTGCACCGCTTTCACTTGAGCGGGTGGAGAAGATTGTTTCTTTTGTGAGAGAAGGAAAGCTTCGAACATATCTGCAAGCTTGTCGATCTTAGCATCACTGCTAGAAGCTTGGGTACTTACCTTAGAAACAACCGGTTTGTTCCTTGAGGTGGGTACCTTGGATTTGTTCTCAATAATTGAGAGAATTTCTCTCGGCATTCGACTCAAGATATTGCCACCGGCGGCTGCATTGAGTTAAAGCATTGTAGAACGTATCGATTTGATGCAATTCCGAGAAACCGTGATGTGGGCATTTCCGTAGGAGATCCTTGAATCGTTCCCATGCCTCACCGAAATTCTCATCAAATCGTTGCTGGAAATTTGTGATTTCATTCCTAGCATTGGTCATTTTAGACGGAGGAAAGAAATAGTTCACGAATTTATGGACGAGATCTTCCCAAGTATGGATTGATTGAGGGGGTTCTTTCTCGAGCCAAATTCGGGCCGCCCCCTCGATGGAAAATGGGAATAACATCAATTTGATAGTGTCGTGAGGGACATCCTTATGGTAGTGTGTTGAGGTCAATTTGTTGAACCATCGGATGTGATTGTGAGGATCTTCCCGATCAAAACCATGAAATTGATTTCCCGTAACAAGTTGAATTAAACCGGTTTCGAGTTTAAAATTTGTGTTTTGAATCGGGGGTATAACAATAGCGTCTCCGTATCCCACGGTGGGACATTGGAGTAACTCTTGCATAGTACGGAGATCGGGAGCTTGCCCTTGATTGTGATTATCTCCACCCATCGGCGGGTGTTGATCGTGTTGATCCATTTCCTCAACGGTTGAGAAATGAATACGGTTGTTTTGACGGATAATCCTCTCGGGATTAGAAAGTGGTGAAAGAAGAGGGTTAGAAGAAGAAGAACGGGTGTGCATACACCAAAATGAAATCAAAAAGAAAAATCAAAAACAAAAGTTGAAAATGAAAATATTTTTGGATTTTTATTTTTTTTATTTTTTATTTATTTATTTTTGGTACCGATCCGTCAATCAATATTCGTTTCTCTTACGACTACGCGCAGAGTGGCGGAGAAGCAAAGGTCTGCCGAAGCTAATTAAAAACCCGCCTCTTTCGGTCTGCAATTTAATGTCAAGACCATCCTTAAACCACTTGTATAGGTTGTAATCGAAAAAATAATCCGAAAATTAAATGATTTCACGATTGTTTTGTTGTTATTTCGGAATGGTTTACAACACTTTTGAAGAAAAGTGAGGATTTATTTTATTTTTGTATTTTTGAAAACACTTTAGGAAAAGTGTTTTATTTATTTTCTTTTTGTATTTTTTTATTTTTATAAAACGATAACTTCCGAGGAAGGGTCTTCAAAACACGTATCGAAAAACAAAATCACAAATTCGCGTCAACCTTCCCCGGCAGCGGCGCCAAAAATTGATTCGAGTCAATTATAGTCCAAGGAATTGCAAAGGAAATATGCAAAACCCGAGTCGATTGTCCCGACGAAAATTGAATGGAAAATGTGTTGGATCGATATACTCTGACCAAACTAACTTGTAGCTTGTCTATGGTTTAACAACTTTGAATGAATTCAAAACTATTAATAATGAAACACTGATATACTTTGCTAAGTATGCGGAATCTACTTTAACAAAGCTAAGAAGAATTAATAAACAACTTTGAATATTATTAAAACCTTGAACCTGCTTTCTTACACAGATTCACTAACAAACTCTAATCACTAATACTTCTAACAAGCTTCTTCGTGTAAACTTGTCTCTCTAAAATCTTATCTAATTGTATCTCTAATCGCATATGTCTAATGCCAACCTAGGGATCCTTTTATAGGCACAAGGAAAACCCTAGTCGGTTTACAAACTTGAACGAAAAGTAATTCTAATTATAACTCTAATCTAATACGAACATTCTAGAATTACACATTAGTCCTTAAACTATTTGCATAGCAGTCCTTCAACGAGCAGCAGTACTTTGACTTAATTAGCAGTACTTTGACTTTCAGCAGTACTTTGATATTTCATAGCCCAACAATCCTCCCCTAACTTGAATTCTACTTGCTTGATTTCAAGTTCCTTTGTATTTCTTTAACTTCAACACTTTATCTTCAAGGAAAGGTTGTTTCTTTGAAATCTGTCTCGTTGTTGTTTTGTCATCATCAATGCAATCAGTATCTTCAATCTTCATCAGCAACAATTCTTTTCAGCATCATATCTTTTCAGCAACACAGCATCATATTGGCAATAGGTACATCAGATCTTAAAAGTTTCATACTATTCTCATCACTTCCAGGTGTGTCAACTCCTGTGAGAGGTGAATCATTGAAAACTTAATGGATTTTGATGTCTCTTTACCAAAGCCATTAACTCTGGAGTAGCCAATGTTTAGGTTTAGGAAAAACCATGGTACATTGATAACCATATGATTTTTAGCAAATCATCAGCTATCAACGGATTTGAGTAGTCTTTACCAAATAGCCGTTTGCTTTTGGACTAGCTAGTTCTTTTAGTACAATCACTACCATGGTGAACTAATTACCATATAATGGTTTTCCACAGCCTTTATCTTTTGGATCTATTTCCTGAGTAGGTTGAGAAGAAGTATGATGTTGTTGTTCAACCTCATGAATACTGATGCCTCTTTGACTTGACATATTAAGCATAATGTCAGCAATTGTTTCATCATCACTGTTAGTATGAGCTATAACATCTTCTTCCTGAGCTGGTTTAGAAGGGCCAACTTCCTCTTGAACTTGAATTGAAGGACCAATATCTTCTTCAAAATCTAAAGTTCTAGGTGTAATAGTAAATTGCCTCTCAGTACCTTGTTGAGCAGTACTTTCAGCTTCAGCTCCTTCCAAGTTTATTTCCTCAGTATCACCACTTCTTACTTCAACAACAGCTTCTTCCAAATTGATTTGCTCTGTTTCATCACTCTTCCTCTCAGCAGTATCTTGAGGAATATTTTCAGGTGGTGTCCTCTGAGTATCATCCATAAATCCAGCATCTTGTTCAAAACCAGCATCTTCATTCAAATTCTCTAAATTCCTCCCCAATTGGAATGAAGATTGCTTCTTAGACTTTTTCTTCTTTGACTGAGAAGACTTCTTAGGTTTCTGACCACTCTGCTTCTGAGACTTTACCCATAAGCGATGGTGTTGAACTAGTGGCCAAACAAACTTCTTCAACCGTTGAAACTTAGTCTTTAATTTGACTATCTTAGCAGCTTGAGCCTCACTCTCCTTTTTCAGCCTCCTTAACTCCCTTGTTAAAGCATAATTATCCAACTCTGCCTCTTCTTCTTCAAATTGCTTAGACATATTTGTGGAAGAATAATCATTAGGAGATGGTGGTTGATTCATACCTTGGTCTGACTCCTCATGAGTAGGAATGTCCATAGGAGCAGTATCTTCCCGAGTAGCAGAATGTGGAGAAGCAGTATGTTGAGAAGCAGTAGGTTGAGGAATACTAACTTCTCTTGAAACTGGAGACTCTTGGCTTGCTGATGCAGAATTTGCTTCTTGCTCTGGCTCTTGCTCTGCATCTCTAACAACTTGTGCAACTCCCAATATATGAGCAGTCAAAGGTGTGTTGGTTCCAGAAAACTTGACACTTTGTTTAGATAGAAAAGTAAACACCTTTGGTGGAAGTTTGACAGTGGGTAAAAAACTTTGAGGTTTAGGGACATCCTCAAGTTGATTGTTCAAGAATAACTGAACAAACCTTGGATACATTAAGAATGGCGAACCATTAGCAATATGTGTAAGCATACCATCAAGAATTAGTCTTGAAAAGTTGAACCTTTGATCGGTAGCCAAACCCACTAATGCAGATGCAATATTTTGACCAAATTGATCAAAAGAAGTACTCTTGGGACTTAAACAATGAAGAAAGACGTGAATGAGGTACTTCCAATGAGAACAAAACAAAGGCTTCTGAAAAGTAAGTTTCGTCAGATCTCCTTCATAACCTATATCACTTAAAGTGTCCCAAAGCACTTGTTTTTCAAAACGAACAACCCCTCCTTCATCATTAAACATCAAAACATCCCTAATCGTGGCCTCAGAAATCCGAATAGTTCGTCCAGCAACCGTAGCCCTAATCAACGAGTCATCTTCAATCGTTGCAGTAGCCCAAAATTATTGCATCCAGGGACCAATAACATCAGGGTCAACTAAAATAGAGTAGTTGATGGAAGACCCAGTTAAGAAATCAATGATCGCATGAAAATCAACATTATCCCTTGTCTTGTCCAAATTAGCGATCATATTGTGTTTGCTAACAGTGAGTCGATTAGCCATGATAAGTGATAGAGAAGTATTCGCTTTGAGTGTGTGTTTTGTTAAAAAGATTGTGGTGTAAAAGCGAATGAGGGATCTCAAATATGGTAAAAGGCGGGGAAATAGGGAGAGTTTCTTTAAATAGGATGGAAACAAATCAAACTCAAAATAATAAAGTTACCGTTTTGATTAACTTATTATCTCCGCCGTAAGGAATTAATTAACCGTAGCCCCACAATTTTTGACCGTTGGAACAGTACATCCACGTAAGCAGTACGTTGAAGCAGTACTTTGCTGAGTCAGTACTTTAAGCAACAAAGCAGTACGTTCCATCTTCTGATCCACAATCAACACGCCAAACTAAACCAAGAACTTGTAAATGGTTCATGCATAAGTTCTAACAAATGACTATGTTGCCTCTCCCTCAAATACAACATATGGTCTAAACTAAACTACTAAAAACCAATACTGTCATTAAGAACTAATAGAAAGCATGCAAACCGGCATGTTTGTTGATCCTTGTGATTCATCCTGTTTTGTTTGTAAACAAAGCTAAGTAAAGCAGTATGTTGCTTAGAAAGTCCTTTAACTTTGTTCCTTGTAACCACTCCTGAAGAGGGTGATCCAATAATGTTACTTTGAGGATGAGCTTTATGAACTCTCAATGTAGGAGTTGGTGGTACTGGAAGAACAGACTCCAAGTTAGTAAAATCAACCAATTCATTGGAGAAAATACCTTCTGGATTAAGCTCATCATCAATTTCTTCTAAAACAGGAATGTTAGCATTATCCAAATCATCATCATCAACATTGGAAGCATCAGCATTGTTCCAATTTGATTGTTCTAACACACCAGAAGTACTGTCAAAAAGATCATCAGTACGTTGATCAAAAGTACTGTGAACAGTATCTTGAAATACACTCTTTTTCTTTGCAGCTTCATAAGCCTTCCTTTGTTCATCTTCATAGGATTGTGCTATAGTTTCTTGAAAAAGCATCCTATTAAGTTCATCTTGTATGGCTTGATCTTCATCAGATACTGTATTAGTTGGTTGAGCAGTACTTTGTTCTTCATCAGTAACTTCAGGTTCTTTGTCAGGAACATCTTCTGGTGTAACATTGACTCCATGAACAATGTACTGTGAATCATCTTCTTTGTGAGTAGCCTGATTCTCTTCTCTAACAGGAACATAATTCATAGATGGAGTGAACTTGAGATCAAGATCAAACATCCAATTAGGACCTTTACCTTTCTGAGTTTCCTTATCTCCAAAAATTCAACATGAAGACAATCTTGTACCTTTTTGGTATTCCTGTTATAAACTCTAAAACCTTTGCTATTTGTACAATAACCCAATAGATATCCTTCATCTGACTTACCATCAAATTTTCCCAGAGAGTCAATGGTATTTAGAATAGTCAGAGAGCAGCCAAAAGGTTTTAGAAAACGAATGTTTGGTTTCTTTCCCATTAGTAACTCATAAGGTGTCTTCATCTGAGGTTTAGTTACTGAAACTCTATTTAACACATAGCAAGCAGTACTTATGGCTTCAGCCCAAAAGAGAATAGGTAATTGGGAATCTGCAAGCATTGTTCTAACTGCTTCTATCAAAGTCCTGTTCTTTCTTTTTGCAACACCATTCTGCTGGGGTGTTCTAGCAATGCTAAACTCTCTCTTGATCCCTTTCTTGGCACAGAATTCATCCATATGCTTGTTCTTGAATTCTGTTCCATTGTCACATCTAATACCTCTTACTTTGAGTCTTAATTGATTTTCAAGGGCTACTATCAGGTCATGGATAGCATCAAAGGTTTCATCTTTGAATCCCAAGAAAAAGACCCAACTAAATCGGCTACAATCATCTGTCACAACCAAGCAGTACTTCTTCTTGTTTAAACTCTCTACTGAAACTGGTCCAAACAGATCCATGTGTAGCAACTCCAAAGGTTCTCTAATATCTCTTTCCCCAAGCTTCTTACATGAAGCTTTATGTTGTTTACCCTTCTTGCAAGCCAAACATGAATGATCAGTCTTGAATGTTTTGGAAGGTAAACCTCTAACTAAATTTCCTTTGACCAGCTTGTTGATGTTCTTAAAATTAACATGACCTAGTCTTCTGTGCCACAAATGTGCTTCTTGCAATGATGCCTTTGCTACTAAACATGTTGCTCTTCCAGCAGAATTGAGACTCTTTAAGTCTAAACTGTACACATCATTGGTTCTTGGGACTCTCAATGTTACCAAGTGATCATCAACAAATTTGAACTCAGGGGAGAGAATGAGACATTCTGTATCAGTGAACAGAATTGGGTACTTCTTGTCACAAATTTGAGATACTGACAAAAGATTGAACTTGAGCTCCTTCACATATCTAACATTCTCAAAATCAATACATCCAGCCTTGATTGTTCCTTTGCCAGTGATTCTCCCTCCATCAGGATCATTACCAAATGCAACTCTTCCTCCATAATATGCCTTAAAATCTGACAGGATCTCCTTGTCCCTGTCATGCTGCCAGAGCAACCACTATCAACAATAATATGATCTTTAAGCTCCTCCTCTGGGTTGCCCTGCACATTAAAGAAAAGGGTTAGTTTCTTTTAGGAACCCAAGCCATTACTGACTTGTGTTCCCCTTGTGGAGTGACATACTTGAATTCCTTCAGTATGTAATCTCCACTGGTTTTAAAGGCATGGTCAATGATTATTTGAGTTGGTCCCATGTCCTGTGTTGTAATATCAACAACACTCCCTGTTTCACCCTTATCTGATGAAAGTACTGCTTGTTCCCCATCAGTACTTTCTTTCTAAACCCAATTTCATTTGACCTTAGGTTTCTCTGATCTAGGTATTCTGCTTGAGGTGTAAGACCTTTTATATGAATTGAATCTCTTAGGTCTTCTAGGTGAAAAAGTGTTAGCAGTACCATGAATGGGTGAAAACTTATCAGTCCTTTGAGAAGGTACTTCTTGAGACTTAGCAATGTGTGAAGGTACTGGTGGTTTGGAAAACATTCTTTTCTGGTGAGGGTACTTATAGTCTTTAGAGAAATTACTATGGTTGACCCTATTTGAGTGATTCCAAACTGATCTAGTCTCTCTTGGCTTATGGGTGGCAGGTCTATTCTTTGGGAACTGACTTAAATATTCTGAGTGTAAGTCACAATGCTTAATCAAGTGATCAGGACTATAGCATACATAACATAACTTTCTCTCCATATTCCCAAATCCTCTTCTATGATTAAAAGGTTTCCTATAGTGAGCAGTATTTTGAAAAGTTTCTCTTGGAGGTACTGCTGAATGTCCAGCAGTACTTTGAAAAGTTTTTGGAGGTACTGCTTGTTTTTGAAAGGCTGTAGGAAAACTTTTGATCATTACCCCTTTGAAAATCATTCTTAGGTTTCTCAGAACTAAATTAACCAGTAAGCTTCTTCCTAAACTCTAGGTTGTCTACACCATAACGAGAAACATCTGTCCTAAGTGGTTGAAACTGACCAGTGGGTGGAGGAACTGAGTGGTACTCCTTATCTTTCTTAAACTCAGGAGGTGATTCACTAATTGGTTCCTCATTCCTAGATGTGTTTTCTTCTGAGCTTGTAAGGTCATCATCACTAGGTGGAATCTCTTCCTTATCACTAGGTGGGGTTTCTTCCTTATCACTAGGTGAGGTCTCATCTGAACTACTATCTTCACCATAACCTAGTCCAGCTCTACTGTTTATGACTCTTTGTTTTTCAACAAATTGAACATGTGATAGACCAGCCTGTTTAATACTACCAAGTTTTTCTAACAAAGTATCTCTTTCCTTAGTAATCTTTTCTAATTCAGACACCTTACATCCTAACTTCCATTCACTTAATTTCAATTGGTAATCTTGTTGCTCATATTTTTCTGCCCAAGCCATTTCATTATTTTCATGTGTTAATATTTTGGCTTCCATTGACTCTAAAGTTAATTGATAACCAGCTACCTCAGACCTAGCTATTCTACAATTATCTCTTTCAGTCACATATTCTTTAAGCAACTTTTGATAAACATCATTACACTTAGAGCATACCTCAGAGACATTGGATGAAGTTGGTGAAGTAGCTACCATAGCAATCTGAAAAGGTTCATCTTCATCCTCCATGCTCCAGTCAAAGCTTCCAAGACCATCTCTTGATTCCAAAGCAGCATATCCTGGTTCCTCACCAAAAGCTGTGCCCCAATCAAACTCTTCCATTGCAACCATAGAATAGGTTACAGGTTCATCATCAAATTCAGCACTCCAGTCAATCTCTGCTAAATTTTCTTGAGCCACCAAAGCTTTTGGTTGTGATTCAGTAATAGGAACCTCCTTTCTTTCAACCTTGGGTTGTTCAACCATCCTGTTTGCCTGATATTTTGCAAACTTGCATTCCCTTGCAAAGTGTCCGAGCTTTTGACAATTGAAACATTCAATCTTGGATTTGTCAAAAGTTATACCTTGTTTGGTTTTGAAATCAATTCCCCTTCCTGTCTTGTTCATGAACTTCTTGATCCTTGCAGTGATCATAGCTACTTGCCATCTTATGTCAATCTCCTCTAAAGCATCTTCTTCAATCTGCAACAAGTCTTCTTGATAGGTAACAGGTAAAGTGGCTTGTTGTGCAAAGAAGGAACATACAACATCATCAAAATTGGTGTTGTTTGTTGGTGATGGGTTGGGAGTAGTTGTGGTTGTGCAAACATGCTGTGAATCACCAACAGTACTTTGAGAAGGATAAGCAGTACTTTTAGTGGAAGTACTGCTTCTGTTTTCAGAAGACACAAAAGCTATGTTGTGAGTTTTCTGAGAACTGTGACCATTCATCTCTTGCTCGTACACTTTCAAATTGTTATAGAGATCATCAAAGTCCATAGACTCCAATCCAGGTTGTCCTCTAATCATAGTAGCAACCACATGCCAGACAGATGGCAAACTCCTTAAGAACTTCAAATTTGCATCTTCAACAGATACCTCTGCTCCATACAGTTCTAGCATACTAAGTAGATTTTGAAATCTGTCATAGGCAGCATCAAGACCTTCTCTTTCACCAACAGTGAAGGTTTCAAACTGCTGCTTCAATAAGTTTCTATGCATCTTCTTTGAAGCATCATTACCTCCAAATCTTGTCTTGATCGCAGCCCATAATTGTTTTGCATCCTTAGCATCACGAAACTTTAGTAGGTGAGCATCAGGAATAGCAGACAACAGTATGTTGAGAGCCTTATCTTGATTTCTCTTTGTAGCTGCTGGCAAGGTTGGTTGAGGTGGTTTGGGTTGACCTTCAACTTGTAAAGGTTCATTAAGAACAACATTACCATTGACAATTACATCCCATAGAGCATGGTCAATAATAGCAAGGTACTGCCTCATCTTCATGCTCCAGAGATCATATTCTCCCTTCTTGATGATAGGAATTCTGAGTGAGGTGATGGATGGGATAGGTGCAGCTTCAGTCGACATTGTTGAGGGTTTGTTGATAAATCGGTTTTAAGGGTTTCTTCTTAATCAGAGTCTCCACACAAGCTCTGATACCACTTGTTGGATCGATATACTCTGACCAAACTAACTTGTAGCTTGTCTATGGTTTAACAACTTTGAATGAATTCAAAACTATTAATAATGAAACACTGATATACTTTGCTAAGTATGCGGAATCTACTTTAACAAAGCTAAGAAGAATTAATAAACAACTTTGAATATTATTAAATCCTTGAACTGCTTTCTTATACAGATTCACTAACAAACTCTAATCACTAATACTTCTAACAAGCTTCTTCGTGTAAACTTGTCTCTCTAAAATCTTATCTAATCGTATCTCTAATCGCATATGTCTAATGCCAACCTAGGGATCCTTTTATAGGCACAAGGAAAACCTAGTCGGTTTACAAACTTGAACGACAAGTAATTCTAATTATAACTCTAATCTAATACGAACATTCTAGAATTACACATTAGTCCTTAAACTATTTGCATAGCAGTCCTTCAACGAGCAGCAGTACTTTGAGTTAATTAGCAGTACTTTGACTTTCAGCAGTACTTTGATATTTCATAGCTCAACAAAATGTGATTCGGGATCGTGATTCGTAAAGTGAATGTGAAAGAGTGAGTAATTTTTTGGATTACACTACTAATATTAAAATAACAAACTAGATTAACAAATTAAACTAAGCTAATGGAACAATTAAACTAAGCATTTAACCTAAAAACGAAAATTTGAAATTAAAAAACGTTACGCGACGAAATTTAAAACGTGAACAAAAATGATTTTCTAAATTTCAAAACCTAAAAATATAAAAATAATTTTCCTATTTTAAATGATAAAAGAAAATTTTTGGAAAAAGAAAAATATTTTTTTGACTTTTTAATAATTTTTTATGAATTAAAAACTAATTAAAACTAATTTAATGCTTTAAAAATAGTAAAACTAATTGGAAAAATCTGAAAATTTTTGAGTAATTCTAATTTTTAATAAGAAACATAATAAAAATAAAATCAGCACTCAGTTCAGCTTAAATAAGCTGAACAGTTGAAATAAGCACTAGGAAATAAGACAAAAATAAGCTAAAGTGAACCAAAAATTCTCAGAAGCTCAGGAATGATTCAAAAGACTTAGTTAAGCACAGAACAATCAATGGATTTCAAAATAAGCACATGAATAAGCATAATAAGCAGAAGAACAGTGGCACACCAAATGAAGTAGCAGTGATCAAACAAGCAGTTTGCAACTTAATTATAAGCCAGATACAAGCAGTATAGTGAAATCCAGAAGCACAGGCTAGAAGCTCATATTACAAACTACTTATTTTCCAATTATGCCCAAAATTAGATATCAATTGCTAACCTAATTTAACTCAAAAACAGATGACCTTAGAATACTAATTGCTGCTGAGATGATCAGCTTAACTAGGCCTACTTGCAGACTGACTAAAAGCTGTTAGACAAGCTAATTAGTGCAAACCAAGTTCAGATCCTAAAAATTGACACTACAAGCTATAAGCAAAACCACATTCAAGCAATTATCTCAAGGAAATAAGCATTTGCAGTCAAACCTAAAAGCTGAGAAAAGCACAAGTTATGCAGGTCTGCACATCAATGTTCTGTGACAGCAGGCTAGAGTATTTTGGCGCAAATGAGTGTAGAACTACTCTAATTCAAACCAACTCTTTCAATCTTACTTCAATCACTAAAATCCAACTTAGAAATGCTTAAAATGATACCTTAAATAAGCTTAGCTTAACTGAGCTTAATGAGGCAGTTGAGAACTTAAATTTGCACTAATAAGCCAAACTCCTCAAAATGCATTAAAATTACTTAAATGCTACTAAAATCTGCTTAAACAAGCTCAACTAATCTAGATCAAAGCTGATTCAATAGCAAATGAACAGTAATAATAAGCTTATCACTTAGACAACTACTATCCCAAACACCTTATAAGTAACTGATTTGACTGATTTAACACTTCAACCTACTGAAATAAGCTACACTATTGAACTCTACTGATCTAACTAACTAAGTAAACTACTAAAGAGCAACAATCAATAACAATTAAGCACAACATTTAACTGATCAAAGAAACATGTAGAAAATAAGATAAATATCAAAATGGAACTTACAAACAAATCCCCCTCAGCTCAAACAGAGGGGGTTCACTAAGCTAGCCTATCTTTGGATAGGCCAAAAGCTTCCAGGACTCCTTTGGACTATCAATCAAACCCCATCATCATCACCATGGCAGTTGACTTTTATTGACTTTGTTGAATTTTTGTGAAATTTGATTCAAACAAGATCACAGAAGCTAGAGAGCTATATGAGCTTGTGTATTTAGTAAATAGCTTG